>OY726523.1:672500-1050000 GCA_963383655.1 Bathymodiolus septemdierum | reverse complement strand
TCTAGGTTTTGGTATTCAATATAAATCTAGGTTTTGGTATACGATATAAATCTAGGTTTTGGTATACGTGATAAATATAGGTTTTGGTATACGGTATAAATATAGGTTTTGGTATACTGTATAAATCTAGGTTTTCGCATGCGATATAAATCTAGGTATTGCTATACTGTGTAAATCTAGGTTTTGGTATCCGATATAAATCTAGGTATTGGTATACTGTGTAAATCTAAGTTTTCGTATGCGGTATAAATCTAGGTTTTGGTATACTGTATAAATCTAGGTTGTGGTTTTCGAGATAAATCTAGGTTTTGCTATGCCACATAAATCTAGGTTTTGGCATGCGATATAAATCTAGGTTTTGGCATACGATATAAATCTTGGTTTTGGTATGCGATATAAATCTAGGTTTTTGCATACGATATAAATCTTGGTTTTGGTACACGATATAAATCTAGGTTTTGGTATGCGATCTTAATATAAGTTTTGATATATGATATAAATCTAGGTTTTGGTGTGCGATATAAATCTAAATGGTATAAATCTAGGTATTGGTATGCGATATAAATCTAGGTTTTGGTATGCAGTATAAATCTAGGTTTTGGTATGCAAGATAAATCTAGGTTCTGGTATACTGTATAAATCTAGGTTTCGGAATACGATATAAATCTGGGTTTTGGTATAAGATATAAATCTAAGTTTTGGTATACGATATAAATCTCCATTTTGGCATGCGATATTAATCTAGGTTTTGGTATTCGATATAAATTGAGGTATTGGTATATTGTATAAACCTACGTTTTGGTATACGGTATAAATCTAGGTTGTGGTTTACGAGATAAATCTATGTTTTGGTATGCAATATAAATCTGGGTTTTGGTATGCGAGATAAATCTAGGTTGTGGTATACGGTATAAATATAGCTTTTGATATAACGTGTAAATCTATGTTTTGGTATACGATATAAATCTAGGTTTTGGTATACAGTATAAATATAGGTTTTGCTATACGGTATAAATCTACGCTTTTGTATACGAATTAAATCAAGGTTTTGGTATGTCATTTAAATATTGGCTTTGGTATACGATATAAATCTCGGTTTTGGTATAAGATATAAATCTATGTTTTGACATACGAAATAAATCTACGTTTTGGTATGCGATATAAAACTAGTTATTGGTATACGGTATAAATCTAGGTTTTGGCATGCGGTATAAATCTAGGTTTTGGAATACGAGATAAATCTAGGCTTTGGTATGCGATATAAATCAAAGTTTTGGTAAACTATATAAATCTAGGTTTTGGTATACGATATAAATCAAGGTTTTGGTATACGGTATAAATCTAGGTTTTGGTAAGCGATATAAATCTAGTCTTTGGTATGCAATATAAATCTAAATTTTGGAATGTGATATAAATCTTAGTTTTGGAATACGAAATAAATCTGGGTATTGATATACTGTGTAAATCTAGGTTTTCGTATGCTGTATAAATCAAGGTTTTGGTATGTGGTATAAATCTAGGTTTTTGTGTGCGATATGAATCTAGGCTTTGCTACACTATATAAATCTAGGTTTTGATATACGATATAAATCTAGGTTTTGGTATACGATATAAATCTAGGTATTATACCAATACCTAGATTTATATCGTATACCAAAACCTAGATTTCTATATGTATAAATCTAGGTGTTCGTATACGGTATAAATCTAGGTCGTGGTTTACGAGATCAATCTAGATTTTGCTCTACTATATAAAGTTAGGTTTTGGTATACGATATAAATGTAGGTTTTGGTATACGGGATAAATATAGGTTTTGGTATGTGGTATAAATATAGGTTTTGGTATACGGTATAATTCTAGGTTTTTGTATTCGATATAAATTTAGGTTTTCGCAAACAATATAAATCTAGGTTTTTGTATATGATATAAATCTAGGTTTTGGTATTCAATATAAATCTAGGTTTTGGTATACGATATAAATCTAGGTTTTGGTATACGTGATAAATATAGGTTTTGGTATACGGTATAAATATAGGTTTTGGTATACTGTATAAATCTAGGTTTTCGCATGCGATATAAATCTAGGTATTGCTATACTGTGTAAATCTACGTTTTGGTATCCGATATAAATCTAGGTATTGGTATACTGTGTAAATCTAGGTTTTCGTATGCGGTATAAATCTAGGTTTTGGTATACGGTATAAATCTAGGTTGTGGTTTTCGAGATAAATCTAGGTTTTGCTATGCCACATAAATCTAGGTTTTGGCATGCGATATAAATCTAGGTTTTGGGATGCGATATAAATCTAGGTTTTTGCATACGATATAAATCTAGGTTTTGGTACACGATATAAATCTAGGTTTTGGTATGCGATCTAAATATAAGTTTTGATATATGATATAAATCTAGGTTTTGGTGTGCGATATAAATCTAAATGGTATAAATCTAGGTATTGGTATGCGATATAAATCTAGGTTTTGGTATGCAGTATAAATCTAGGTTTTGGTATGCAAGATAAATCTAGGTTCTGGTATACGGTATAAATCTAGGTTTCGGAATACGATATAAATCAGGGTTTTGGTATAAGATATAAATCTAAGTTTTGGTATACGATATAAATCTCCATTTTGCAATGCGATATTAATCTAGGTTTTGGTATTCGATATAAATTGAGGTATTGGTATATTGTATAAACCTACGTTTTGGTATACGGTATAAATCTAGGTTGTGGTTTACGAGATAAATCTATGTTTTGGTATGCAATATAAATCTGGGTTTTGGTATGCGAGATAAATCTAGGTTGTGGTATACGGTATAAATATAGCTTTTGATATAACGTGTAAATCTATGTTTTGGTATACGATATAAATATAGGTTTTGGTATACAGTATAAATATAGGTTTTGCTATACGGTATAAATCTACGCTTTTGCATACGAATTAAACCTAGGTTTTGGTATGCCATTTAAATATTGGCTTTGGTATACGATATAAATCTCGGTTTTGGTATAAGATATAAATCTATGTTTTGACATACGAAATAAATCTACGATTTGGTATGCGATATAAATCTAGTTATTGGTATACGGTATAAATCTAGGTTTTGGCATGCGGTATAAATCTAGGTTTTGGAATACGAGATAAATCTAGGCTTTGGTATGCGATATAAATCAAAGTTTTGGTAAACTATATAAATCTAGGTTTTGGTATACGATATAAATCAAGGTTTTGGTATACGGTATAAATCTAGGTTTTGGTAAACGATATAAATATAGGTATTGGTATACGATATAAATCTAGGTTTTGGTATACAGTATAAATATAGGTTTTGGTATACGGTATAAATCTACGCTTTTGTATACGAAATAAATCTAGGTTTTGGTATGCCATATAAATATTGGTTTTGGTATTCGATATAAATCTCGGTTTTGGTATAAGACATAAATCTACATTTTGGTATGCGATATAAATCTAGTCTTTGGTATACAATATAAATCTAAATTTTGGAATGTGATATAAATCTTAGTTTTGGAATACGAAATAAATCTGGGTATTGGTATACTGTGTAAATCTAGGTTTTCGTATGCTGTATAAATCATGGTTTTGGTATGTGGTATAAATCTAGGTTTTGGTGTGCGATATGAATCTAGGCTTTGCTACACTATATAAATCTAGGTTTTGGTATACGATATAAATCTAGGTTTTGGTATACGATATAAATCTAGGTATTGGTATAATACCTAGATTTATATCGTATACCAAAACCTAGATTTCTATATGTATAAATCTAGGTGTTCGTATACGGTATAAATCTAGGTCGTGGTTTACGAGATAAATCTAGATTTTGCTCTACTATATAAAGCTAGGTTTTGGTATACGATATAAATGTAGGTTTTGGCATACGGGATAAATATAGATTTTGGTATACGGTATAATTCTAGGTTTTGGTATACTATATAAATCTAGGTTTGGGCATACGATATAAATCTAGGTTTTGGTAAACGATATAAATCTAGGTACTGGTATACGATATAAATCTAGGTTTTGGTATGGTGTTTAAATCTAGGTTTTGATATACGTTATAAATCTAGGTTTTGGTATGCAATATAAATCTAGGTTTTGGTATGCGAGATAAATCTAGGCTGTGGTATACGGTATAAATATAGCTTTTGATAAACGGTGTAAATCTCGGTTTTGGTATATGATATAAATCTAGGTTTTGGTATACAGTATCAATCTAGGTTTTGGTATGCGATATAAATCTAGGTTTTGGTATGCAGTAAGAATCTAAGTTTTGGTATGCAAGATAAATCTAGGTTGTGGTATACGGTACAAATCTAATTTTCGGTATACGATATCAATCTAGGCTTTGGTATACGGTATAAATATAGCTTTTGATATACGGTGTAAATCTAGGTTTTGGTATATGATATAAATCTAGGTTTTGGTATACAGTATAAATATAGGTTTTGGTATACGGTATAAATCTACGCTTTTGTATACGAAATAAATCTAGGTTTTGGTAGGCGATATAAATCAAAGTTTTGATATAACATATAAATCTAGGTTTGGTATACGATATAAATCTACATTTTGGCATGCGATATTAATCTAGGTTTTGGTATTCGATATAAATTGAGGTATTGGTATATTGTATAAACCTACGTTTTGGTATACGGTATAAATCTAGGTTGTGGTTTACGAGATAAATCTATGTTTTGGTATGCAATATAAATCTGGGTTTTGGTATGCCAGATAAATCTAGGTTGTGGTATACGGTATAAATATAGATTTTGATATAACGTGTAGAACTATGTTTTGGTATACGATATAAATCTAGGTTTTGGTATACAGTATAAATATAGGTTTTGCTATACGGTATAAATCTACGCTTTTGTATACGAATTAAATCTAGGTTTTGGTATGCCATATAAATATTGGCTTTGGTATACGATATAAATCTCGGTTTTGGTATAGGATATAAATCTATGTTTTCACATACGAAATAAATCTACGTTTTGGTATGCGATATAAATCTAGTTATTGGTATACGGTATAAATCTAGGTTTTGGCACGCGGTATAAATCTAGGTTTTGGAATACGAGATAAATCTAGGCTTTGGTATGCGATATAAATCAAAGTTTTGGTAAACTATGTAAATCTAGGTTTTGGTATACGATATAAATCAAGGTTTTGGTATACGGTATAAATCTAGGTTTTGGTAAGCGATATAAATCTAGTCTTTGGTATACAATATAAATCTAAATTTTGGTATGTGATATAAATCTTAGTTTTGGAATACGAAATAAATCTGGGTATTGGTATACTGTGTAAATCTAGGTTTTCGTATGCTGTATAAATCAAGGTTTTGGTATGTGGTATAAATTTAGGTTTTGGTGTGCGATATGAATCTAGGCTTTCCTACACTATATAAATTTAGGTTTTGGTATACGATATAAATCTAGGTATTATACCTAGATTTACACAGTATTCCAATACCTAGATTTATATCATATACCAAAACCTAGATTTCTATATGTATAAATCTAGGTGTTCGTATACGGTATAAATCTAGGTCGTGGTTTACGAGATAAATCTAGACTTTGCTCTACTATATAAAGCTAGGTTTTGGTATACGATATAAATGTAGGTTTTGGTATACGGGATAAATATAGGTTTTGGTATACGGTATAAATATAGGTTTTGGTATACGGTATAAATCTAGGTTTTTGTATTCGATATAAATTTAGGTTTTGGCAAACAATATAAATCTAGGTTTTGGTATACGATATAAATCTAGGTTTTGGTATACTGTATAAATCTGGGTTTTCGTATGCGATATAAATCTAGGTATTGGTATACTGTGTAAATCTAGGTTTTCGTTTGCGGTATAAATCTAGGTTTTGGTATACGGTATAAATCTATGTTGTGGTTTACGAGATAAATCAAGGCTTTGCGATGCCACATAAATCTAGGTTTTGGTATGCGATATAAATCAAAGTTATGGTATACTATATAAATCTAGGTTTGGTCATACGATATCAATCTAGGTTTTGGTAAACGATATAAATCTAGGTATTGGTATACGATATAAATCTAGGTTTTGGTATGGTGTTTAAATCTAGGTTTTGATATACGATATAAATCTAGGTTTTGGTATGCAATATAAATCTAGGTTTTGGTAGACGATATAAATTTAGGTTTTCCTATGCGATCTAAATATAAGCTTTGATATACGATATAAATCTAGGTTTTGTTATGCGATATCAATCTATTTATTGCTAAACCGTATAAATCTAGGTTTTGGTATGCAATATAAATCTAGGTTTTGGTTATACGATATAAATCTAGGTTTTGGTATACAGTATAAATATAGGTTTTGGTATACGGTATAAATCTACGTTTTTGCATACGAAATAAATCTAGGTTTTGGTATGCCATATAAATATTGGCCTTGGTATTCGATATGAATCTCGGTTTTGGTATAAGATATAAATCTATGTTTTGAAATACGATATAAATCTACATTTTGGTATGCGATATAAATCTAGTTATTGGTATACGATATAAATCTAGATTTTGGTATGCGATATAAATCTAGGTTTTGGAATACGAGATAAATGTAGGCTTTGGTATGCGATATAAATCAAAGTTTTGGTAAACTATATAAATCTAGGATTTGGTATACGATATAAATCTAGGTTTTGGTATACGGTATAAATCTGGGTTGTGGTTTACGAGATAAATCTACGTTTAGCTATGGTACAAAAATCTAGGTTTTGGTATGCGATATAAATCTAGGTTTTGGTATGCCATATAAATATTGGCTTTGGTATTCGATATAAATCTCGGTTTTGGTATAAGATATAAATCTATGTTTTGAAATACGATATAAATCTACATTTTGGTATGCGATATAAATCTAGTTATTGGCAAACGATATAAATCTAGGATTTGGTATACGATATAAATCTAGGTTTTGGTATACGGTATAAATCTGGGTTGTGGTTTACGAGATAAATCTACGTTTTGCTATGGTACAAAAGTCTAGGTTTTGGTATGCGATATAAATCTAGGTTTTGGTATGGTGTTTAAATCTAGGTTTTGATATACGATATAAATCTAGGTTTTGGTATGCAATATAAATTTAGGTTTTGGTATGCGAGATAAATCTAGGTTTTGGTATACAGTATAAATATAGGTTTTGGTATACGGTATAAATATAGCTTTTGATATACGTGTAAATCTAGGTTTTGGTATATGATATAAATCTAGGTTTTGGTATACAGTATAAATATAGGTTTTGGTATACGGTATAAATCTACGCTTTTGTATACGAAATAAATCTAGGTTTTGGAAGGCCATATAAATATTGGCTTTGGAATACGATATAAATCTGGGTTTTGGTATACGATATAAATCTATATTTTGGTATGCGATATTAATCTAGGTTTTGGTATTCGATATAAATTGAGGTATTGGTATATTGTATAAATCTACGTTTTGGTATACGGTATAAATATATGTTTTGGTATACGTGTGAATCTAGGTTTTGGTATACGATATTAATCTAGGTTCTGGTAGACGATATAAATCAAAGTTTTGCCATACTATATAAATTTAGGTTTTCCTATGCGATCTAAATATAAGCTTTGATATACGATATAAACCGTTATGCGATATAAATCTAGTTATTGCTAAACGTATAAATCTAGGTTTTGGTGTACGGTATAAATCTACGCTTTTGTATACGAAATAAATCTAGGTTTTGGTATACCATATAAATATTGTCTTTGGAATACGAGATAAATCTAGGCTTTAGTATGCGATATAAATCAAAGTTTTGGTAAACTATATAAATCTAGGTTTTGGTATACGATATAAATCTAGGTTTTGGTATAAGATATAAATCTAGGTTTTGGTATGGTGTTTAAATAAAGGTTTTGATATACGATATAAATCTAGGTATTATACCAATACCTAGATTTATTTCGTATACCAAAACATAGATTTATATATGTATAAATCTAGGTGTTCGTATTCGGTATAAATCTAGGTTGTGGTTTACGAGCTAAATCTAGATTTTGCTCTACTACATAAAGCTAGGTTTTGGTATACAATATAAATGTAGGTTTTGGTATACGGGATAAATATAGGTTTTGGTATATGGTATAAATATAGCTTTTGGTATACGGTATAATTCTATGTTTTTGTATTCGATATAAATTTAGGTTTGGGCAAACAATATAAATCTAGGTTTTTGTATATGATATAAATCTAGATTTTGGTATGCAATATAAATCTAGGTTTTCGTATACGATATAAATCTAGGTTTTGGCATACGTGATAAATATAGGTTTTGGTATACGGTATAAATCTAGGTTTTGGTATACGGTATAAATCTAGGTTTTCGTATGCGATATAAATCTAGGTATTGGTATACTGTGTAAATCTAGGTTTTCGTATGCGGTATCAATCTAGGTTTTGGTATACGGTATAAATCTAGGTTGTGGTTTACGAGATACATCTAGGCTTTGCGATGCCACATAAATCTAGGTTTTGGTATGCGATATAAATCAAAGTTTTGATATAATATATAAATCTAGGTTTGGGCATACGATATAAATCTAGATTTTGGTAAACGATATAAATCTAGGTATTGGTATACTGTAGATTTTCGTATACGGTATAAAACTGGGTTGTGGTTTACGAGATAAATCTAGGTTTTGCTATGTTACAAAAATCTAGGTTTTGGTGTGCGATATAAATCTAGGCTTTGCTATACTATATAAATCTAGGTTTTGGTATACGATATAAATCTAGGTTTTGGTATGGTGTTTAAATCTAGGTTTTGATATACGATATAAATCTAGGTTTTGGTATGCAATATAAATCTAGGTTTTGGTATGCGAGATAAATCTAGGTTGTGGTATACGGTACAAATCTAGTTTTCGGTATACGATATCAATCTATGTTTTGGTATACGGTATAAATATAGCTTTCGATATACGGTGTAAATCTAGGTTTTGGTATACGATATAAATCTAGGTTTTGGTATACAATATAAATCTAGGTTTTGGTATACGGTATAAATCTACGCTTTTGTATACGAAATAAATCTCGGTTTTGGTATAAGATATAAATCTATATTTTGAATTACGATATACATCTACGTTTTGGTATGCGATATAAATCTAGTTATTGGTATGCGGTATAAATCTAGGTTTTGGTATACGGTATAAATCTAGGTTGTGGTTTACGAGATAAATCCAGGTTTTCCTATGCTACATAAATCTAGGTTTTGGTGAGCGATATAAATCTAGGCTTTGATATACGTAATAAATCCAGGTATTGGTATATTATATAAATCTAGGCTTTGGTATACGATATAAATCAAAGTTTGGTATACTATATAAATCTAGGTTTTGGTATACGAGATAAATCTAGGCTTTGGTATGCGATATAAATCAAAGTTTTGGTAAACTATATAAATTTAAGGTTTTGGTATACGATATAAATCTAGGTTTCGGTATACGGTATAAATCTAGGTTTTGGTATGCGAGATAAATCTAGGCTTTAGTATACAATATAAATCTAGGTTTTGATATGTGATATAAATCTTAGTTTTGGAATACGATATAAATCTGGGTAAATCTAGGTTTTCGCATGGTGTATAAATCAAGGTTTTCGTATGTGGTATAAATCTTGGTTTTGGTATGCGATATAAATCTAGGTTTTGGTATGCGATATAAATCTAGGTTTTGGTATTCGATATAAATCTAGTTATTGGTATACGTATAAATCTAGGTTTTGGTATGCGGTATAAATCGAGGTTTTGGAATGTGGTATAAATCTAGGTTTTGCTATACTATATAAATCGAGGTTTTGGCATACGATATAAATCTAGGTTTTGGTAAACGATATAAATCTAGGTATTGGTATACTTTAGATTTTCGCATACGGTATAAATCTGGATTGTCGTTTACGAGATAAGTCTAGGTTTTGCTATGCTACAAAAATCTAGGTTTTGGTGTGTGATATACATCTAGGCTTTGCAATACTATATAAATCTAGGTTTTGGTATACGATATAAATCTATGTTTTGGTATAAGATATAAATCTAGGTTTTTGTATGGTGTGTAAATCTACGTTTTGATATACGATATAAATCTAGGTTTTGGTATACGATATAAATCTAGGTATTGGTATACTGTATAAATCTAGGTGTCCTATACGGTATAAATCTAGGTTGTGGTTTACGAGATAAATCTAGATTTTGCTCTACTACATAAAGCTAGGTTTTGGTATACGATATAAATGTAAGTTTTGGTATAAGGGATAAATATAGGTTTTGGTATACGGTATGAACATAGGTTTTGGTATACGGTATAATTCTAGGTTTTTGTATTCTATATAAATCAAGGTTTTGGCAAACAATATAAATCTAGGTTTTTGTATATGATATAAATCAAGGTTTTGAAATGCAATATAAATATAGGTTTCGGTATACAGTATAAATATAGGTTTTGGTATACGGTTTAAATCTATGTTTTCGCATGCGATATAAATCTAGGTACTGGTATACTGTGTAAATCTAGGTTTTCGTATGCGGTATAAATCTAGGTTTTGATATTCGGTATAAATCTAGGTTGTGGTTTACGATATAAATCTAGGTTTTGCTATGCCACATCAATCTAGGTTTTGGTATGCGATATAAATCTAGATTTTGTTATGCGATATAAATCTAGGTTTTTGTATGCGATATAAATCTAGGTTTTGGTATGCGATATAAATCTAGGTTTTTGTATACGATATAAATCTAGGTTTTGGTATGAGATCTAAATATAAGTTTTAATATACGATATAAATCTAGATTTTTTTTATGCGATATAAATCTAATGGTATAAATCTAGGTATTGGTATGCGATAAAAATCTAGGTTTTGGTATGCGAGATAAATCTAGTTGTGGTATACGGTATAAATCTAGGTTTCGGTAAACGATATAAATCTAGGTTTTGGTATGCGATATTAATCTAGGTTTTGGTATTCGATATAAATCTACGTTTTGGTATGCGATATTAATCTAGGTTTTGGTATTCGATATAAATTTAGGTATTGGTATATTTAATAAATCTAGGTTTTCGTATACGTATAAATCTAGGTTGTGGTTTACGAGATGAATCTATGTATTGCTATGCTATATAAATCTAGGTTTTGGTTTACAGTATAAATATATGTTTTGGAATACGTGTAAATCTAGGTTTTGGTATACTATATAGGTTTTGCTATGCGATCTAAATTTAAGCTTTGATATACGATATAAATCAAGGTTTTGTTATGCGATATAAATCTAGTTATTGCTAAACCGTATTAATCTAGATTTTGGTATGCCATATAAATCTAGGTTTTGGTATGCGAGATAAATCTAGGTTGTGGTATACGGTATAAATATAGCTTTTGGTATACGGTGTAAATCTAGGTTTTGGTATACGATATAAATCTAGGTTTTGGTATACAGTATAAATATTGGCTTTGGTATACGATATAAATCTACGTTTTGGTATGCGATATAAATTTAGTTATTGGTATACGGTATAAATCTAGGTTTTGGTATACGGTATAAATCTAGGTTGTGGTTTACGAGATAAATCTAGATTTTGCTATGCTACATAAATCTAGGTTTTGGTGTGCGATATAAATCTAAGCTTTGATATACGTTATAAATCCAGGTATTGGTATATTATATAAATCTAGGCTTTTGTATACGATATAAATCAAAGTTTGGTATACTATATAAATCAAGGTTTTGGTATACGAGATAAATCTAGGGTTTGGTATGCGATGCAAATCAAAGATTTGGTAAACTATATAAATCTAAGTTTTGGTATACGATATCAATCTAGGTTTTGGTATACGGTATAAATCTAGGTTTTGGTATGCGATATAAATCTAGGCTTTGATATGCAATATAAATCTAGGTTTTGGTATGTGATATAAATCTGGGTATTGGTATACTGTGTAAATCAAGGTTTTCGTATGCCGTGTAAATCGAGGTTTTGCTATGTGGTATAAATCTAGGTTTTGGTATACGATATAAATCTAGGTTTTGGTATACGATATAAATGTAGGTTTTGGTATTCGATATAAATCTAGTTTTTGGTATACGGTATAAATTTAGGTTTTGGTATGCGGTATAAATCAAGGTTTTGGTATGCCGTGTAAATCGAGGTTTTGCTATGTGGTATAAATCTAGGTTTTGGTATACGATATAAATCTAGGCTTTGGTATACGATATAAATCAAAATTCTGGTATACTATATAAATCTAGGTTTTGGCATACGATATAAATCTCGGTTTTGGTAAACGATATAAATCTAGATATAGGTATACTCTAGATTTTCGTATACGGTATAAATCTGGGTTGTGGTTTGCGAGATAAATCTAGGTTTTGCTATGCTACAAAAATCTAGGTTGTGGTGTGCGATATAAATCTAGGCTTTGCTATACTGTATAAATCTAGGTTTTGGTATACGATATCAATCTAGGTTTTGGTTTGGTGTTTAAGTCTAGGTTTTAATAAACGATATAAATCTAAGTTTTGGTATACGATATAAATCGTATACGATATAAATCTAGGTTATGGTTTATGAGATCAATCTAGATTTTGCTCTACTACATAAAGCTAGGTTTTGGTATACGATATAAATGTAGGTTTTGGAATACGGGATAAATATAGGTTTTGGTATACGGTATAAATGTAGGTTGTAGTTTAAGAGATAAATCTAGGTTTTTCTATACCACATAAATCTAGGTTTTGGTATGTGATATAAATCTAGGTTTTGGTATACGATATAAATCTAGGTTTTGGTATACGGGATAAATATACGTTTTGGTATACGGTATAAATGTAGGTTGTAGTTTAAGAGATAATTCTAGGTTTTTCTATACCACATAAATCTAGGTTTTGGTATGTGATATAAATCTAAGTTTTGGAATACGATATAAATCTGGGTATTGGTATACTGTGTAAATCTAGGTTTTCGTATGCCGTATAAATCTAGGTTTTGGTATACGATATAAATCTATGTTTTGGTATACGATATAAATGTAGGTTTTGGTATTCGATATAAATCTAGTTTTTGGTATACGGTATAAATCTAGGTTTTGGAATACGGGATAAATATACGTTTTGGTATACGGTATAAATGTAGGTTGTAGTTTTAGAGATAATTCTAGGTTTTTCTATACCATATAAATCTAGGTTTTGGTATGCAATATAAATCAAGGTTTTGGTATGTGGTATAAATCTAGGCTTTGGTATACGATATAAATCAAAGTTCTGGTATACTATATAAATCTAGGTTTTGGTATACGATATAAATCTAGGTTTCGGTATACGATATAAATGTAGGTTTTGGTATTCGTGATAAATCTAGGTTTTTCTATCTCACATTAATCTAGGTTGTGGAATGCGATATATATCTAGGTTTTGGTATGCCATATAAATCTAGGATTTTGTAAACGCTATAAATCTTGGTTTTGGTATACGATATAAATCTAGGTTTTGGTATGCGATCTAAATATAAGTTTTGATATACGATATAAATCTAGGTTTTGGTATGCGATATAAATCTAAATGGTATAAATCTAGGTATTGGTATGCGATATAAATCTAGGTTTTGGTATGCGATATAAATCAAAGTTTTGATATATTATATAAATCTAGGTTTGGGCATACGATATAAATCTAGGTTTTGGTAAACGATATAAATCTAGGTATACTGTAGATTTTCGTATACGGTATAAATCTGGGTTGTGGTTTACGAGATAAATCTAGGTTTTGCTATGTCACAAAAATCTAGATTTTGGTATGCGATATAAATCAAACTTTTGATATGATATATAAATCTAGGTTTGGGCATACGATATAAATCTAGGTTTTGGTAAACGATATAAATCTAGGTATTGGTATCTTGTAGATTTTCGTATACGGTATAAATCTGGGTTGTGGTTTACGAGATAAATCTAGGTTTTGCTATGTTGCAAAAATCTAAGTTTTGGTATGCGATATAAATCAAAGTTTTGATATTATAAATAAATCTAGGTTTGGGCATACGATATAAATCTAGGTTTTGGTAAACGATATAAATCTAGGTATTGGTATGCTTTAGATTTTCGTATACGGTATAAATCTGGGTTGTGGTTTACGAGATAAATCTAGGTTTTGCTATGTTACACAAATCTAGGTTTTGGTGTGCGATATAAATCTAGGCTTTGCTATACTATATAAATCTAGGTTTTGGTATACGATATAAATCTAGGTTTTGGTATGCAATATAAATCTAGGTTTTGGTATGCGAGATAAATCTAGGTTGTGGTGTACGGTACAAATCTAGTTTTCGGTATACGATATCAATCTATGTTTTGGTATACGGTATAAATATAGGTTTTGGTATACGGTATAAATCTACGCTTTTGTATACGAAATAAATCTCGGTTTTGGTATAAGATATAAGTCTATATTTTGAATTACGTTATACATCTACGTTTTGGTATGCGATATAAATCTAGTTATTGGTAGGCGGTATAAATCTAGGTTTTGGTATACGGTATAAATCTAGGTTGTGGTTTACGAGATAAATCTAGGTTTTCCTATGCTACATAAATCTAGGTTTTGGTGTGCGATATAAATCAAGGCTTTGATATACGTAATAAATCCAGCTATTGGTATATTATATAAATCTAGGCTTTGGTATACGATATAAATCAAAGTTTGGTATACTATATAAATCTAGGTTTTGGTATACGAGATAAATCTAGGCTTTGGTATGCGATATAAATCAAAGTTTTGTTAAACTATATAAATTTAAGGTTTTGGTATACGATATAAATCTAGGTTTCGGTATACGGTATAAATCTAGGTTTTGGTATGCGATATAAATCTAGGCTTTGGTATACAATATAAATCTAGATTTTGATATGTGATATAAATCTTAGCTTTGGAATACCACATAAATCTGGGTAAATCTAGGTTTTCGTATGGCGTATAAATCAATGTTTTGGTATGTGGTATAAATCTTGGTTTTGGTATGCGATATAAATCTAGGTTTTCGTATGCGATATAAATCTAGGTTTTGGTATTCGATATAAATCTAGTTATTGGTATATGGTATAAATCTAGGTTTTGGTATGCGGTATAAATCGAGGTTTTGGAATGTGATATAAATCTAGGTTTTGGTATACTATATAAATCGAGGTTTTGGCATACGATATAAATCTAGGTTTTGGTAAACGATATAAATCTAGGTATTGGTATACTGTAGATTTTCGTATACGGTATAAATCTGGATTGTCGTTTACGAGATAAGTCTAGGTTTTGCTATGCTACAAAAATCTAGGTTTTGGTGTGTGATATACATCTAGGCTTTGCAATACTATATAAATCTAGGTTTTGGTATACGATATAAATCTATGTTTTGGTATAAGTTATAAATCTAGGTTTTGGTATGGTGTTTAAATCTACGTTTTGATATACGATATAAATCTAGGTTTTGGTATACGATATAAATCTAGGTATTGGTATACTGTATAAATTTAGGTGTTCGTATACGGTATAAATCTAGGTTGTGGTTTACGAGATAAATCTAGATTTTGCTCTACTACAAAAAGCTAGGTTTTGGTATACGATATAAATGTAGGTTTTGGTATACGGGATAAATATAGGTTTTGGTATACGGTATAAATATAGGTTTTGGTATACGGTATAATTCTAGGTTTTTGTATTCTATATAAATCTAGGCTTTGGCAAACAATATAAATCTAGGTTTTTGTATATGATATAAATCAAGGTTTTGGTATGCAATATAAATATAGGTTTCGGTATACAGTATAAATATAGGTTTTGGTATTCGGTTTAAATCTAGGTTTTCGAATGCGATATAAATCTAGGTACTGGTATACTGTGTAAATCTAGGTTTTCGTATGCGGTATCAATCTAGGTTTTTGGTATTCGGTATAAATCTAGGTTGTGGTTTACCAGATAAATCTAGGTTTTGCTATGCCACATAAATCTAGGTTATGGTATGCGATATAAATCCAGGTTTTGGTATGCGATATAAATCTAGGTTTTTGTATACGATATAAATCTAGGTTTTGGTATGTGATATAAATCTAGGTTTTTGCATACGATATAAATCTAGGTTTTGGTATGCCATCTAAATATAAGTTTTGATATACGATATAAATCTAGGTTTTGGTATGCGATATAAATCTAAATGGTATAAATCTAGGTATTGGTATGCGATATAAATCTAGGTTTTGGTATGCAGTATAAATCTAAGTTTTGGTATGCGAGACAAATCTAGGTTGTGGTATACGGTATAAATCTAGGTTTCGGTATACGATATAAATCTAGGTTTTGGCATACTATATACATTTAGGTTTTGCTATGCGATCTAAATAAAAGCTTTGATATACGATATAAATCAAGGATTTGCAATGCGATATAAATCTAGTTATTGCTAAACCGTATAAATCTAGGTTTTGGTATGCGAGATAAATTCAGGTTTGTGCTATACGGTACAAATCTAGTTTTCGGTATTCGATATCAATCTAGGTTTTGGTATACGGTATAAATATAGCTTTTGATATACGGTGTAAATCTAGGTTTTGGTATACGATATAAATCTAGGTTTTGGTATACAGTATAAATATAGGTTTTGGTATAAGGTATAAATCTACGCTTTGGTATACGAAATAAATCTAGGTTTTGGTATGCCATATAAATATTGGCTTTAGTATACGATATAAATCTCGGTTTTGCTATAAGATATAAATCTATGATTTGAAATACGATATAAATCTACGTTTTGATATGCGATATAAATCTAGTTATTGGTATACGGTATAAATTTAGGTTTTGGTATGCGGTATAAATCTAGGTTTTGGTATGCGATATAAATCTAGTTATTGGTATACGGTATAAATCGAGGTTTTGGTACATGGTATTAATCTATGTTGTGGTATACGAGATAAATCTAGGTTTTGCTATGCTACATAAATCATGGTTTTGGTTTGCGATATAAATCTAGGCTTTGATATACGCTATAAATCCAGGTATTGACATATTATATAAATCTAGGTTTTGTTATACGATATAAATCTCGGTTTTGGTATACGGTATAAATCTAGGTTTTGGTATGCGATATAAATCTGGGTATTGGTATACTGTGTAAATCTAGGTTTTGGTATGCGGTATTAATCGAGGTTTTGGTATGTGGTATAAATCTAGGTTTTGGTATACGATATAAATCTAGGTTTTGGTATTCGATATATATGTAGTTATTGGTATACGGTATAAATCTAGATTTTGGTATGCGGTATTAATCGAGGTTTTGGTATGCGATATAAATCTGGGTATTGGTATACTGTGTAAATCTAGGTTTTCGTATGCCGTATAAATCGAGGTTTTGCTATGTGGTATAAATATAGGTTTTGGTATACGATATAAATCTAGGTTTTGGTATACGATATAAATGTAGGCTTTGGTATTCGATATAAATCTAGTTTTTGGTATACGGTATAAATCAAGGTTTTGGTATGTGGTATAAATCTAGGCTTTGGTATACGATATAAATCAAAATTCTGGTATACTATATAAATCTAGGTTTTGGCATACGATATAAATCTAGGTTTGGTAAACGATATAAATCTAGATATAGGTATCCTCTAGATTTTCGCATACGGTATAAATCTGGGTTGTGGTTTACGAGATAAATGTAGGTTTTGCTATGCTACAAAAATCTAGGTTTTGCTGTGCGATATAAATCTAGGCTTTGCTATACTGTATAAATCTAGGTTTTGGTATACGATATCAATCTAGGTTTTGGTATGGTGTTTAAGTCTAGGTTTTAATATACGATATAAATCTAAGTTTTGGTATACGATATAAATCTAGGTGTTCGTATACGATATAAATCTAGGTTATGGTTTACGAGATCAATCTAGATTTTGGTCTACTACATAAAGCTAGGTTTTGGTATACGATATAAATGTAGGTTTTGGAATACGGGATAAATATAGGTTTTGGTATACGGTATAATTCTAGGTTTTTGTATATGATATAAATCTAGGTTTTGGTATGCAATATAAATCTAGGTTTTGGTATACAATATAAATCTAGGTTTTGGTATACGGGATAAATATAGGTTTTGGTATACGGTATAAATGTAGGTTGTAGTTTAAGAGATAAATCTAGGTTTTTCTATACCACATAAATCTAGGTTTTGGTATGTGATATAAATCTAAGTTTTGGAATACGATATAAATCTGGGTATTGGTATACTGTGTAAATCTAGGTTTTCGTATGCCGTATAAATCGAGGTTTTGCTATGTGGTATAAATCTAGGTTTTGGTATACGATATAAATCTATGTTTTGGTATACGATATAACTGTAGGTTTTGGTATTCGATATAAATCTAGTTTTTGGTATACGGTATAAATTTAGGTTTTGGTATGCAATATAAATCAAGGTTTTGGTATGTGGTATAAATCTAGGCTTTGGTATACTATATAAATCTAGGTTTTGGTATACGATATAAATCTAGGTTTTGGTATACGATATAAATCTAGGTTTTGGTATACGATATAAATGTAGGTTTTGGTATTCATGATAAATCTAGGTTTTTCTATACCACATAAATCTAGGTTTTGGTATGTGATATAAATCTAGGTTTTGGTATACGATATAAATCTAGGTTTTGGTATACGGGATAAATATAGGTTTTGGTATACGGTATAAATGTAGGTTGTAGTTTAAGAGATAAATCTAGGTTTTTCTATTCCACATAAATCTATGTTTTGGTATGTGATATAAATCTAGGCTTTGGTATACGATATAAATCAAAGTTCTGGTATACGATATAAATCTAGGTTTTGGTATGCGATATAAATGTAGGTTTTGGTATTCGTGATAAATCTAGGTTTTTCTATGTCACCTAAATCTAGGTTTTGGTATGCGATATATATTTAGGTTTTGGTATGCGATATAAATCTAGGATTGTGTAAACGATATAAATCTTGGTTTTGGTATACGATATAAATCTAGGTTTTCGTAAGCGATCTAAATATAAGTTTTGATATACGATATAAATCTAGGTTTTGTTATGCGATATAAATCTAAATGGTATAAATCTAGGTATTGGTATGCGATATAAATCTAGGTTTTGGTATGCGATTTAAATAAAAGTTTTGATATAATATATACATCTAGGTTTGGGCATACGATATAAATCTAGGTTTTGGTAAACGATATAAATCTAGGTATTGGTATACTGTAGATTTTCGTATACGGTATAAATCTGGGTTGTGGTTTACGAGATAAATCTAGGTTTTGCTATGTTACAAAAATCTAGGTTTTGGTATGCGATATAAATCAGTTTTGATATAATATATAAATCTAGGTTTGGGCATACGATATAAATCTAGGTTTTGGTAAACGATATAAATCTAGGTATTGGTATACTGTAGAATTTCGTATACGGTATAAATCTGGGTTGTGGTTTACGAGATAAATCTAGGTTTTGCTATGTTGCAAAAATCTAGGTTTTGGTAAACGATATAAATATAGGTTTTGGTATTCGATATATATGTAGTTATTGGTATACGGTATAAATCTAGATTTTGGTATGCGGTATTAATCGAGGTTTTGGAATGTGGTATAAATCTAGGTTTTGGTATACGATATAAATCAAAGTTTTGGTATACTATATAAATCTAGGTTTTGGCATACGGTATCAATCTAGATTTTGGTGTGCGATATAAATCTAGGTATTGGAATAAGAGATAAATCTAGGCTTTGGTATGCGATATAAATCAAAGTTTTGGTAAACTATATAAATCTAGGTTTTGGTATACGATATAAATCAAGGTTTTGGTATACGGTATAAATCTAGGTTTTGGTAAGCGATATAAATCTAGTCTTTGGTATACAATATAAATCTAAATTTTGGTATGTCATATAAATCGTAGTTTTGGAATACGAAATAAATCTGGGTATTGGTATACTGTGTAAATCTAAGTTTTCGTATGCTGTATAAATCAAGGTTTTGGTATGTGGTATAAATCTAGGTTTTGGTGTGCGATATGAATCTAGGCTTTGCTACACTATATAAATCTAGGTTTTGGTATGCGATATAAATCTAGGTTTTGGTATACGATATAAAGCTAGGTATTATACCAATACCTAGATTCATATCGTATACCAAAACCTAGATTTCTATGTGTATAAATCTAGGTGTTCGTATACGGTATAAATCTAGGTCGTGGTTTACGAGATAAATCTAGACTTTGCTCTACTATATAAAGCTTGGTTTTGGTATACGATATAAATGTAGGTTTTGGTATACGGGATAAATATAGGTTTTGGTATACGGTATAATTCTAGGTTTTTGTATTCGATATAAATATAGGTTTTGGCAAACAATATAAATCTAGGTTTTGGTATACGATATAAATCTCGGTTTTGGTATACTGTATAAATCTGGGTTTTCGTATGCGATATAAATCTAGGTATTGATATACTGTGTAAATCTAGGTTTTCGTATGCGGTATAAATCTAGGTTTTGGTATACGGTATAAATCTATGTTGTGGTTTACGAGATAAATCAAGGCTTTGCGATGCCACATACATCTAGGTTTTGGTATACTATATAAATCTAGGTTTGGGCATACGATATAAATCAAGGTTTTGGTAAACGATATAAATCTAGGTACTGGTATACGATATAAATCTAGGTTTTGGTATGGTGTTTAAATCTAGGTTTTGATATACGATATAAATCTAGGTTTTGGTATGCGAGATAACTCTAGGTTGTGGTATACGGTATAAATATAGCTTTTGATATACGGTGTAAATCTAGGTTTTGGTATATGATATAAATCTAGGTTTTGGTATACAGTATAAATATAGGTTTTGGTATACGGTATAAATATAGCTTTTGATATACGTATAAATCTAGGTTTTGGTATATGATATAAATCTAGGTTTTGGTATACAGTATAAATATAGGTTTTGGTAGGCCATATAAATATTGCCTTTGGAATACGATATAAATCTGGGTTTTGGTATACGATATAAATCTACATTTTGGTATGCGATATTAATCTAGGTTTTGGTATTCGATATAAATTGAGGTATTGGTAAATTGTATAAATCTACGTGTTCGTATACGGTATAAATCTAGGTTGTGGTTTACGAGATAAATCTATGTTTTGCTATGCTATATAAATATATGTTTTGGTATACGTGTAAATCTAGGTTTTGGTATACGATATAAATCTAGGTTTTGGTAGACGATATAAATCAAAGTTTTGGCATTCTATATAAATTTAGGTTTTCCTATGCGATCTAAATATAAGTTTTGATATACGATATAAATCAAGGTTTTGTTATGCGATATAAATCTAGTTATTGCTAATCGTATACATCTAGGTTTTGGTGTACGGTATAAATCTACGCTTTTGTATACGAAATAAATCTAGGTTTTGGTATGCCATATAAATATTGGCTTTGGAATACGAGATAAATCTAGGCTTTGGTATGCGATATAAATCAAAGTTTTGGTAAACTATATAAATCTAGGTTTTGGTATACGATATAAATCTAGGTTTTGGTATACGGTATAAATCTAGGTTGTGGTTTACGAGATAAATCTACGTTTTGCTATGGTACAAAAATCTAGGTTTTCGTATGCCGTATAAATCGCGGTTTTGGTATGTGGTATAAATCTAGGTTTTGGTATACGATATAAATCTAGGTTTTGGTATACGATATAAATCTAGGCTTTTGTATACGATATAAATCAAAGTTTGGTATACTATATAAATCAAGGTTTTGGTATACGAGATAAATCTAGGGTTTGGTATGCGATACAAATCAAAAATTTGGTAAACTATATAAATCTAGGTTTTGGTATACGATATCAATCTAGGTTTTGGTATACGCGGTATTAATCGAGGTTTTGGTATGTGGTATAAATTTAGGTTTTTGTATACGATATAAATCAAAGTTTTGGTTTACTATATAAATCTAGATTTTGGCATACTATATCAATCTAGGTTTTGGTATTCGATATAAATGTAATTTTTGGTATACGGTATAAATATAGGTTTTGATATGCCGTATAAATCTAGGTTTTGGTATGCGATATAAATCTAGGTATTGGTATACTGTGTAAAACTAGGTTTTCGTATGCGATATAAATCTAGGTTTTGGTATACGGTATAAATCTAGGTTGTGGTTTTGGAGATAAATCTAGGTTTTGCTATGCCACATAAATCTAGGTTTTGGCATGCGATATAAATCTAGGTTTTGGTATGCGATATAAATCTAGGTATTGGTATACTGTGTAAAACTAGGTTTTCGTATGCGATATAAATCTAGGTTTTGGTATACGGTATAAATCTAGGTTGTGGTTTTGGAGATAAATCTAGGTTTTGCTATGCCACATAAATCTAGGTTTTGGCATGCGATATAAATCTAGGTTTTGGCATGCGATATAAATCTAGGTTTTTGCATACGATGTCTTATACCAAAACCGAAATTTATATCGAATACCAAAGCCAATATTTATATGGCATACCAAAACCTAGATTTATTTCGTATACAAAAGCGTAGATTTATACCGTATACCAAAACCTATATTTATACCGCATGCCAAAACCTAGATTTATACCGTATACCAATAACTAGTTTATATAAATCTAGGTTTTGGTATACGATATAAATCAAGGTTTTGGTATACGGTATAAATCTAGGTTTTGGTAAGCGATATAAATCTAGTCTTTGGTATACAATATAAATCTAAATTTTGGTATGTCATATAAATCGTAGTTTTGGAATACGAAATAAATCTGGGTATTGGTATACTGTGTAAATCTAAGTTTTCGTATGCTGTATAAATCAAGGTTTTGGTATGTGGTATAAATCTAGGTTTTGGTGTGCGATATGAATCTAGGCTTTGCTACACTATATAAATCTAGGTTTTGGTATGCGATATAAATCTAGGTTTTGGTATACGATATAAAGCCAGGTATTATACCAATACCTAAATTCATATCGTATACCAAAACCTAGATTTCTATGTGTATAAATCTAGGTGTTCGCATACGGTATAAATCTAGGTCGTGGTTTACGAGATAAATCTAGACTTTGCTCTACTATATAAAGCTAGGTTTTGGTATACGATATAAATGTAGGTTTTGGTATACGGGATAAATATAGGTTTTGGTATACGGTATAAATATAGGTTTTGGTATACGGTATAATTCTAGGTTTTTGTATTCGATATAAATATAGGTTTTGGCAAACAATATAAATCTAGGTTTTGGTATACGGTATAAATCTATGTTGTGGTTTACGAGATAAATCAAGGCTTTGCGATGCCACATAAATCTAGGTTTTGGTATGCGATATAAATCAAAGTTTTGGTATACTATATAAATCTAGGTTTGGGCATACGATATAAATCTAGGTTTTGGTAAACGATATAAATCTAGGTATTGGCATACGATATAAATCTAGGTTTTGGTATGATGTTTAAATCTAGGTTTTGATATACGATATAAATCTAGGTTTTGGTATGCAATATAAATCTAGGTTTTGTTAAACGATATACATTTTGGTTTTCCTATGCGATCTAAATATAAGCTTTGATATACGATATAAATCAAGGTTTTGTTATGCGATATAAATCTATTTATTGCTAAACCGTATAAATCTAGGTTTTGGTATGCAATATAAATCTAGGTTTTGGTTATACGATATAAATCTAGGTTTTCGTATACAGTATAAATCTAGGTTTTGGTATACGGTATAAATCTACGCTTTTGTATACGAAATAAATCTAGGTTTTGGTATGCCATATAAATATTGGCTTAGGTATTCGATATAAATCTCGTTTTGGTATAAGATATAAATCTATGTTTTGAAATACGATATAAATCTAAATTTTGGTATGCGATATAAATCTAGTTATTGGTATACGATATAAATCTAGGTTTTGGTATGCGATATAAATCAAGGTTTTGGAATACGAGATAAATCTAGGCTTTGGTATGCGATATAAATCAAAGTTTTGGTAAACTATATAAATCTAGGATTTGGTATACGATATAAATCTAGGTTTTGGTATACGGTATAAATCTGGGTTGTGGTTTACGAGATAAATCTACGTTTTGCTATGGTACAAAAATCTAGGTTTTGGTATGCGATATAAATCAAAGTTTTGGAATACTATATAAATCTAGGTTTGGGCATACGATATAAATCTAGGTTTTGGAAAACGATATAAATCTAGGTATTGGTATACGATATAAATCTAGGTTTTGGTATGGTGTTTAAATCTAGGTTTTGATATACGATATAAATCTAGGTTTTGGTATGCAATATAAATCTAGGTTTTGGTATGCGAGATAAATCTAGGTTGTGGTATACGGTATAAATATAGCTTTTCATATACGGTGTAAATCTAGGTTTTGGTATATGATATAAATCTAGGTTTTGGTATACAGTATAAATATAGGTTTTGGTATACGGTATAAATATAGCTTTTGATATAACGTGTAAATCTATGTTTTGGTATACGATATAAATCTAGGTTTTGGCATACAGTATAAATATAGGTTTTGCTATACGGTATAAATCTACGCTTTTGTATACGAATTAAATCTAGGTTTTGGTATGCCATTTAAATATTGGCTTTGGTATACGATAAAAATCTCGGTTTTGGTATAAGATATAAATCTATATTTTCACATACGAAATAAATCTACGTTTTGGTATGCGATATAAATCTAGTTATTGGTATACGGTATAAATCTAGGTTTTGGCATGCGGTATAAATCTAGGTTTTGGAATAAGAGATAAATCTAGGCTTTGGTATGCGATATAAATCAAAGTTTTGGTAAACTATATAAATCTAGGTTTTGGTATACGATATAAATCAAGGTTTTGGTATACGGTATAAATCTAGGTTTTGGTAAGCGATATAAATCTAGTCTTTGGTATACAATATAAATCTAAATTTTGGTATGTCATATAAATCGTAGTTTTGGAATACGAAATAAATCTGGGTATTGGTATACTGTGTAAATCTAAGTTTTCGTATGCTGTATAAATCAAGGTTTTGGTATGTGGTATAAATCTAGGTTTTGGTGTGCGATATGAATCTAGGCTTTGCTACACTATATAAATCTAGGTTTTGGTATGCGATATAAATCTAGGTTTTGGTATACGATATAAAGCTAGGTATTATACCAATACCTAGATTCATATCGTATACCAAAACCTAGATTTCTATGTGTATAAATCTAGGTGTTCGTATACGGTATAAATCTAGGTCGTGGTTTACGAGATAAATCTAGACTTTGCTCTACTATATAAAGCTTGGTTTTGGTATACGATATAAATGTAGGTTTTGGTATACGGGATAAATATAGGTTTTGGTATACGGTATAATTCTAGGTTTTTGTATTCGATATAAATATAGGTTTTGGCAAACAATATAAATCTAGGTTTTGGTATACGATATAAATCTCGGTTTTGGTATACTGTATAAATCTGGGTTTTCGTATGCGATATAAATCTAGGTATTGATATACTGTGTAAATCTAGGTTTTCGTATGCGGTATAAATCTAGGTTTTGGTATACGGTATAAATCTATGTTGTGGTTTACGAGATAAATCAAGGCTTTGCGATGCCACATACATCTAGGTTTTGGTATACTATATAAATCTAGGTTTGGGCATACGATATAAATCAAGGTTTTGGTAAACGATATAAATCTAGGTACTGGTATACGATATAAATCTAGGTTTTGGTATGGTGTTTAAATCTAGGTTTTGATATACGATATAAATCTAGGTTTTGGTATGCGAGATAACTCTAGGTTGTGGTATACGGTATAAATATAGCTTTTGATATACGGTGTAAATCTAGGTTTTGGTATATGATATAAATCTAGGTTTTGGTATACAGTATAAATATAGGTTTTGGTATACGGTATAAATATAGCTTTTGATATACGTATAAATCTAGGTTTTGGTATATGATATAAATCTAGGTTTTGGTATACAGTATAAATATAGGTTTTGGTAGGCCATATAAATATTGCCTTTGGAATACGATATAAATCTGGGTTTTGGTATACGATATAAATCTACATTTTGGTATGCGATATTAATCTAGGTTTTGGTATTCGATATAAATTGAGGTATTGGTAAATTGTATAAATCTACGTGTTCGTATACGGTATAAATCTAGGTTGTGGTTTACGAGATAAATCTATGTTTTGCTATGCTATATAAATATATGTTTTGGT
The DNA here is from genome assembly GCA_963383655.1 of Bathymodiolus septemdierum. Lineage (NCBI taxonomy): Eukaryota > Metazoa > Mollusca > Bivalvia > Mytilida > Modiolidae > Bathymodiolus > Bathymodiolus septemdierum. The sequence continues at coordinate 1,023,619 of OY726523.1, read as the reverse complement.
ATACGTGTAAATCTAGGTTTTGGTATACGATATAAATCTAGGTTTTGGTAGACGATATAAATCAAAGTTTTGGCATTCTATATAAATTTAGGTTTTCCTATGCGATCTAAATATAAGTTTTGATATACGATATAAATCAAGGTTTTGTTATGCGATATAAATCTAGTTATTGCTAAACGTATACATCTAGGTTTTGGTGTACGGTATAAATCTACGCTTTTGTATACGAAATAAATCTAGGTTTTGGTATGCCATATAAATATTGGCTTTGGAATACGAGATAAATCTAGGCTTTGGTATGCGATATAAATCAAAGTTTTGGTAAACTATATAAATCTAGGTTTTGGTATACGATATAAATCTAGGTTTTGGTATACGGTATAAATCTAGGTTGTGGTTTACGAGATAAATCTACGTTTTGCTATGGTACAAAAATCTAGGTTTTCGTATGCCGTATAAATCGCGGTTTTGGTATGTGGTATAAATCTAGGTTTTGGTATACGATATAAATCTAGGTTTTGGTATACGATATAAATATAGGTTTTGGTATTCGATATAAATGTAGTTATTGGTATACGGTATAAATCTAGGTTTTGTTATGCGGTATTAATCGAGGTTTTGGTATGTGGTATAAATCTAGGTTTTTGTATACGATATAAATCAAAGTTTTGGTTTACTATATAAATCTAGATTTTGGCATACGATATCAATCTAGGTTTTGGTATTCGATATAAATGTAATTTCTGGTATACGGTATAAATATAGGTTTTGATATGCGTATAAATCTAGGTTTTGGTATGCGATATAAATCTAGGTATTGGTATACTGTGTAAAACTAGGTTTTCGTATGCGATATAAATCTAGGTTTTGGTATACGGTATAAATCTAGGTTGTGGTTTTGGAGATAAATCTAGGTTTTGCTATGCCACATAAATCTAGGTTTTGGCATGCGATATAAATCTAGGTTTTGGCATGCGATATAAATCTAGGTTTTGGCATGCGATATAAATCTAGGTTTTTGCATACGATGTCTTATACCAAAACCGAGATTTATATCGAATACCAAAGCCAATATTTATATGGCATACCAAAACCTAGATTTATTTCGTATACAAAAGCGTAGATTTATACCGTATGCCAAAACCTATATTTATACTGTATACCAAAACCTAGATTTATATCGTATAACCAAAACCTAGATTTAGATTGCATACCAAGACCTAGATTTATACGGTTTAGCAATAAATAGATTTATATCGCATAACAAAACCTTGATTTATATCGTATATCAAAGCTTATATTTAGATCGCATAGGAAAACCTAAATTTATATCGGCTACCAAAACCTAGATTTATATTGCATAACAAAACCTAGATTTATATCGTATATCAAAACCTAGATTTAAACATCATACCAAAACCTAGATTTATATCGTATACCAATACCTAAATTTATATCGTTTACCAAAACCTAGATTTATATCGTATGCCCAAACCTAGATTTATATAGTATACCAAAACTTTGATTCATATCGTATACCAAAACCTAGATTTATATAGTTTACCAAAACTTTGATTTATATCGCATACCAAAGCCTAGATTTATCTCGTATTCCAAAACCTAGATTTATACCGCATGCCAAAACCTAGATTTATACCGTATACCAATAACTAGTTTTATATCGCATAACAAAACCTTGATTTATATCGTATATCAAAACTTATATTTAGATCGCATAGGAAAACCAAAATTTATATAGTATGCCAAAACTTTGATTTATATCGTGTACCAAAACCTAGATTTATATCGTATACCAAAACCTAGATTTACACGTATACCAAAACATATATTTATGCCGTATACCAAAACCTAGATTTATATTGCATAGCAAAACATAGATTTATCTCGTAAACCACAACCTAGATTTATACCGTATACGAACACGTAGATTTATACAATTTACCAATACCTCAATTTATATCGAATACCAAAACCTAGATTAATATCGCATACCAAAATGTAGATTTATATCGTATACCAAAACCCAGATTTATATCGTATTCCAAAGGCAATATTTATATGGCCTACCAAAACCTATATTTATACTGTATACCAAAACCTAGATTTATATCATATACCAAAACCTAGATTTACACGTATATCAAAAGCTATATTTATACCGTATACCAAAACCTATATTTATACTGTATACCAAAACCTAGATTTATATCATATACCAAAACCTAGATTTATATCGTTTACCAAAACCTAGATTTATATCGTATGCCCAAACCTAGATTTATATAGTATACCAAAACTTTGATTTATATCGCATACCAAAACCTAGATTTTTGTACCATAGCAAAACGTAGATTTATCTCGTAAACCACAACCCAGATTTATACCGTATACCAAAACCTAGATTTATATCGTATACCAAATCCTAGATTTATATAGTTTACCAAAACTTTGATTTATATCGCATACAAAGCCTAGATTTATCTCGTATTCCAAAACCTATATTTATATCGCATAGCAAAATGTAGATTTATATCGTATTTCAAAACATAGATTTATATCTTATACCAAAACCGAGATTAATATCGAATACCAAAGCCAATATTTATATGGCATACCAAAACCTAGATTTATTTCGTATACAAAAGCGTAGATTTATACCGTTTACCAAAACCTATATTTATACTGTATACGAAAACCTAGATTTATATCGTATAAGCAAAACCTAGATTTATATTGCATACCAAAACCTAGATTTATACGGTTTGGCAATAAATAGATTTATATCGCATAACAAAACCTTGATTTATATCGTATATCAAAGCTTATATTTAGATCGCATAGGAAAACATAAATTTATATCGTCTACCAAAACCTAGATTTATATTGCATACCAAAACCTAGATTTATATCGAATATCAAAACCTAGATTTAAACACCATACCAAAACCTAGATTTATATCGTATACCAATACCTAGATTTATATCGTTTACCAAAACCTAGATTTATATCGTATGCCCAAACCTAGATTTATATAGTATACCAAAACTTTGATTTATATCGCATACCAAAACCTAGATTTATGTGGCATCGCAAAGCCTTGATTTATCTCGTAAACCACAACATAGATTTATACCGTATACCAAAACCTAGATTTATACCGCATACGAAAACCTAGATTTACACAGTATATCAATACCTAGATTTATATCGCATACGAAAACCCAGATTTATACAGTATGCCAAAACCGAGATTTATATCGTATACCAAAACCTAGATTTATATTGTTTGCCAAAACCTATATTTATATCGAATACAAAAACCTAGAATTATACCGTATACCAAAACCTATATTTATACCGTATACCAAAACCTATATTTATCCCGTATATCAAAACCTACATTTATATCGTATACCAAAACCTAGCTTTATATAGTAGAGCAAAGTCTAGATTTATCTCGTAAACCACGACCTAGATTTATACCGTATACGAACACCTAGATTTATACACATAGAAATCTAGGTTTTGGTATACGATATGAATCTAGGTATTGGTATAATACCTAGCTTTATATCGTATACCAAAACCTAGATTGATATCGCATACCAAAACCTAGATTTATATAGTGTAGCAAAGCCTAGATTCATATCGCACACCAAAACCTAGATTTATACCACATACCAAAACCTTGATTTATACAGCATACGAAAACTTAGATTTACACAGTATACCAATACCCAGATTTATTTCGTATTCCAAAACTAAGATTTATATGACATACCAAAATTTAGATTTATATTGTATACCAAAGACTAGATTTATATCGCTTACCAAAACCTAGATTTATACCGTATACCAAAACCTTGATTTATATCGTATACCAAAACCTAGATTTATATAGTTTACCAAAACTTTGATTTATATCGCATACCAAAGCCTAGATTTATCTCTTATTCCAAAACCTAGATTTATACCGCATGCCAAAACCTAGATTTATACCGTATACCAATAACTAGATTTATATCGCATACCAAAACGTAGATTTATTTCGTATGTGAAAATATAGATTTATATCTTATACCAAAACCGAGATTTATATCGTATACCAAAGCCAATATTTAAATGGCATACCAAAACCTAGATTTAATTCGTATACAAAAGCGTAGATTTATACCGTATAGCAAAACCTATATTTAAACTGTATACCAAAACCTAGATTTATATCGTTTAACAAAACCTAGATTTATATTGCATACCAAAACCTAGATTTATATCGTATATCAAAACCTAGATTTAAACATCATACCAAAACCTAGATTTATATCGTATACCAATACCTAGATTTATATCGTTTACCAAAACCTAGATTTATATCGTATGCCCAAACCTAGATTTATATAGTATACCAAAACTTTGATTTATATCGCATACCAAAATCTAGATTTATGTGGCATCGCAAAGCCTTGATTTATCTCGTAAACCACAACATAGATTTATATTGTATACCAAAACCTAGATTTATACCGCATACGAAAACCTAGATTTATACAGTATACCAAAACCTATATTTATACCGTATACCAAAACCTATATTTATCACGTATACCAAAACCTAGATTTATATCGTATACCAAAACCTAGATTTATATTGTTTGCAAAAACCTAAATTTATATCGAATACAAAAACCTAGAATTATACCGTATACCAAAACCTATATTTATACCGTATACCAAAACCTATATTTATCCCGTATACCAAAACCTACATTTATATCGTATACCAAAACCTAGCTTTATATAGTAGAGCAAAATCTAGATTTATCTCGTAAACCACGACCTAGATGTATACCGTATACGAACACCTAGATTTATACATATATAAATCTAGGTTTTGGTGTGCGATATAAATCTAGGTATTGGTATAATACCTAGATTTATATCGCATACCAAAACCTAGATTTATATCGTATATCAAAACCTAGATTTATATAGTGTAGCAAAGCCTAGATTCATATCGCACACCAAAACCTAGATTTATACCACATACCAAAACCTTGATTTATACAGCATACGAAAACCTAGATTTACACAGTATATCAATACCCAGATTTATTTCGTATTTCAAAACTAAGATTTATATCACATTCCAAAATTTAGATTTATATTGTATAACAAAGACTAGATTGATATCGCTTACCAAAACCTAGATTTATACCGTATACCAAAACCTTGATTTATATCGTATACCAAAACCTAGATTTATATAGTTTACCAAAACTTTGATTTATATTGCATACCAAAGCCTAGATTTATCTCGTATTCCAAAACCTAGATTTATACCGCATGCCAAAACCTAGATTTATACCGTATACCAATAACTAGATTGATATCGCATACCAAAACGTAGATTTATTTCGTATGTCAAAACATAGATTTATATCTTATAACAAAACCGAGATTTATATCGTATACCAAAGCCAATATTTAAATGGCATACCAAAACCTAGATTTAATTCGCATACAAAAGCGTAAATGTATACCGTATAGCAAAACCTATATTTATACTGTATACCAAAACCTAGATTTATATCGTATACCAAAACCTAGATTTACACGTTATATCAAAAGCTATATTTATACCGTATACCACAACCTAGATTTATCTCGCATACCAAAACCCAGATTTATATTGCATACCAAAGCATAGATTTATCTCGTCAACCACAACCTAGATTTATAACGTATACCAAAACGTAGGTTTATACAATATACCAATACCTCAATTTATATCGAATACCAAAACCTAGATTAATATCGCATGCCAAAATGTAGATTTATTTCGTATACCAAAACTTAGATTTATATCTTATACCAAAACCCAGATTTATATCGTATTCCGAAACCTAGATTTATACTGCATACCAAAACCTAGATTTATATCGCATACCAATACCTAGATTTATACCATTTAGATTTATATCGCATACGAAAACCTAGATTGATATCGTATACCAAAACCAAGATTGATATCGTTTACAAAATCCTAGATTTATATCGCATACCAAAACCTAGATTTATATCGCATACCAAAACATAGATTTATGTGGCATAGAAAAACCTAGATTTATCTCGTAAACCACAACCTAGATTTATACCGTATACTAAAACCTATATTTATCCCGTATACCAAAACCTAGATTTATATCGCATACCAAAACCTAGATTTATATTGCATACCAAAACCTTGATTTATATCGAATACCGAAACCTAGATTTATACCGAATACCGAAACCTAGATTTATACCGTATACCACAACCTAGATTTATCTTGCATACCAAAACCTAGATTTATGCTGCATACCAAAACCTAGATTTATACCACAAACCAAAACCTTGATTTATACCGCATACCAAAACCTAAATTGATACCGTATACCAAAAACTAGATTTATATCGAATACCAAAACCTACATTTATACCGTATACCAAAACCTATATTTATCCCGTATACCAAAACCTACATTTACATCGTATACCAAAACCTAGCTTTATGTAGTATAGCAAAATCTAGATTTATCTCGTAAACCACAACCTAGATTTATACCGTATACGAACACCTAGATTTATATCGTATACCAAAACCTATATTTATATCGTATATTAAAACCTAGACTTAAACACCATACCAAAACCTAGATTTATATCTTATACCAAAACCTAGATTTATATCGTATACCAAATCCTAGATTTATATAGTTTACCAAAACTTTGATTTATATCGCATACCAAAGCCTAGATTTATATCGCATACCAAAACCTCGATTTATACCGCATACCAAAACCTAGATTTATACCGTATACCAATAACTAGATTTATATCGCATACCAAAACGTAAATGTATATCGTATTTCAAAACATAGATTTATATCTTATAGCAAAACCGAGATTCATATCGAATACCAAAGCTAATATTTATATGGCATACCAAAACCTAGATTTATTTCGTATACAAAAGCGTAGATTTATACCTTATACCAAAACCTATATTTATACTGTATACCAAAAGCTAGATTTATATCGTATACCAAAACCTAGATTTACACCGTATATCAAAGCTATATTTATACCGTATACCAAAACCTAGATTGATATCGAATACGAAAACTAGTTTTGTACCGTATACCACAACCTAAATTTATCTCGCATACCAAAACCTAGATTTATATTGCATACCAAAACCTAGATTTATACGGTTTAGCAATAACTAGATTTATATCGCATTGCAAAATCTTGATTTATATCGTATATCAAAGCTTATATTTAGATCGCATAGCAAAACCTAAATTTATATAGTATGCCAAAACCTAGATTTATATCGTATACCACAACCTAGATTTATCTCGCATACCAAAACCTAGATTTATCCTGCATACGAAAACCTAGATTTATATCGTATACCAAAACCAAGATTGATATCGTTTACAAAATCCTAGATTTATATCGCATACCAAAACCTAGATTTATATCGCATACCAAAACATAGATTTATGTGGCATAGAAAAACCTAGATTTATCTCGTAAACCACAACCTAGATTTATACCGTATACTAAAACCTATATTTATCCCGTATACCAAAACCTAGATTTATATCGCATACCAAAACCTAGATTTATATTGCATACCAAAACCTTGATTTATATCGAATACCGAAACCTAGATTTATACCGAATACCGAAACCTAGATTTATACCGTATACCACAACCTAGAGTTATCTTGCATACCAAAACCTAGATTTATGCTGCATACCAAAACCTAGATTTATACCACAAACCAAAACCTTGATTTATACCGCATACCAAAACCTAAATTGATACCGTATACCAAAAACTAGATTCATATCGAATACCAAAACCTACATTTATACCGTATACCAAAACCTATATTTATCCCGTATACCAAAACCTACATTTACATCGTATACCAAAACCTAGCTTTATGTAGTATAGCAAAATCTAGATTTATCTCGTAAACCACAACCTAGATTTATACCGTATACGAACACCTAGATTTATATCGTATACCAAAACCTATATTTATATCGTATATTAAAACCTAGACTTAAACACCATACCAAAACCTAGATTTATATCTTATACCAAAACCCAGATTTATATCGTATTCCGAAACCTAGATTTATACTGCATACCAAAACCTAGATTTATATCGCATACCAATACCTAGATTTATACCATTTAGATTTATATCGCATACGAAAACCTAGATTTATATCGTATACCAAAACCAAGATTGATATCGTTTACAAAATCCTAGATTTATATCGCATACCAAAACCTAGATTTATATCGCATACCAAAACATAGATTTATGTGGCATAGAAAAACCTAGATTTATCTCGTAAACCACAACCTAGATTTATACCGTATACTAAAACCTATATTTATCCCGTATACCAAAACCTAGATTTATATCGCATACCAAAACCTAGATTTATATTGCATACCAAAACCTTGATTTATATCGAATACCGAAACCTAGATTTATACCGTATACCGAAACCTAGATTTATACCGTATACCACAACCTAGATTTATCTTGCATACCAAAACCTAGATTTATACTGCATACCAAAACCTAGATTTATACCACAAACCAAAACCTTGATTTATACCGCATACCAAAACCTAAATTGATACCGTATACCAAAAACTAGATTTATATCGAATACCAAAACCTACATTTATACCGTATACCAAAACCTATATTTATCCCGTATACCAAAACCTACATTTACATCGTATACCAAAACCTAGCTTTATGTAGTAGAGCAAAATCTAGATTTATCTCGTAAACCACAACCTAGATTTATACCGTATGCGAACACCTAGATTTATATCGTATACCAAAACCTATATTTATATCGTATATTAAAACCTAGACTTAAACACCATACCAAAACCTAGATTTATATCTTATACCAAAACCTAGATTTATATCGTATACCAAATCCTAGATTTATATAGTTTACCAAAACTTTGATTTATATCGCATACCAAAGCCTAGATTTATATCGCATACCAAAACCTCGATTTATACCGCATACCAAAACCTAGATTTATACCGTATACCAATAACTAGATTTATATCGCATACCAAAACGTAAATGTATATCGTATTTCAAAACATAGATTTATATCTTATAGCAAAACCGAGATTTATATCGTATACCAAAGCTAATATTTATAAGGCATACCAAAACCTAGATTTATATCGTATACCAAAACCTAGATTTACACCGTATATCAAAAGCTATATTTATGCCGTATACCAAAACCTAGATTGATATCGAATACCGAAAACTAGATTTGTACCGTATACCACAACCTAAATTTATCTCGCATACCAAAACCTAGATTTATATTGCATACCAAAACCTAGATTTATACGGTTTAGCAATAACTAGATTAATATCGCAAAGCAAAACCTTGATTTATATTGTATATCAAAGCTTATATTTAGATCGCATAGCAAAACCTAAATTTATATAGTATGCCAAAACCTAGATTTATATCGTATACCACAACCTAGATTTATCTCGCATACCAAAACCTAGATTTATACTGCATACCAAAACCTAGATTTATATCGCATACCAATACCTAGATTTATACCATTTAGATTTATATCGCATACCAAAACCTAGATTTATATCGTATACCAAAACCAAAATTGATATCGCTTACAAAATTCTAGATTTATATCTCATACCAAAACCTAGATTTATATCGCATACCAAAACCTAGATTTATGTGGCATAGAAAAACCTAGATTGATCTCGTAAACCACAACCTAGATTCATACCGTATACCAAAACCTATATTTATCCCGTATACCAAAACCTAGATTTATATCGCATACCAAAACCTAGATTTATATTGCATACCAAAACCTAGATTTATATCATATACAAAAACCTAGATTTATATTGTTGGCCAAAACCTAGATTTATATCGAGTACAAAAGCCTAGAATTATACCGTATACCAAAACCTATATTTATACCGTATACCAACACCTATATTTATCCCGGATAACAAAACCTACATTTATATCGTATACCAAAACCTAGCTTTATGTAGTAGAGCAAAATCTAGATTTATCTCGTAAACCACAACCTAGATTTATACCGTATGCGAACACCTAGATTTATATCGTATACCAAAACCTAGATTTATATCGTATATTAAAACCTAGACTTAAACACCATACCAAAACCTAGATTTATATCTTATACCAAAACCTAGATTTATATCGCATACCAAAACCTAGATTTATGCAGTATAGCAAAGCCTAGATTTATATCGCACACCAAAAGCTAGATTTTTGTAGCATAGCAAAACCTAGATCTATCTCGTAAACCACAAGCCAGATTTATACCGTATACGAAAATCTAGAGTATACCAATATCTAGATTTATATCGTTTACCAAAACCTAGATTTATATCGTATGCCAAAACCTAGATTTATATAGTATACCAGAACTTTGATTTATATCGTATACCAAAGCCTATATTTATACCACAAACCAAAACCTTGATTTATACCGCATACCAAAACCTAAATTTATACCGTATACCAAAAACTAGATTTATATCGAATACCAAAACCTACATTTATACCGTATACATAAACCTAGATTTATCCCGTATACCAAAACCTACATTTACATCGTATACCAAAACCTAGCTTTATGTAGTAGAGGAAAATCTAGATTTATCTCGTAAACCACAACCTAGATTTATACCGTATACGAACACCTAGATTTATATCGTATAGCAAAACGTAGATTTATATCGTATATTAAAACCTAGACTTAAACACCATACCAAAACCTAGATTTATTTCTTATACCAAAACCTAGATTTATATCGTATACCAAAACCTAGATTTATACAGTATTGCAAAGCCTAGATTTATATCGCACACCAAAACCTAGATTTTTGTAGCATAGCAAAACCTAGATTTATCTCGTAAACCACAACCCAGATTTATACCGTATGCGAAAATCTAGAGTTTACCAATATCTAGATTTATATCGTTTACCAAAACCTAGATTTATATCGTATGCCAAAACCTAGATTTATATAGTATACCAGAACTTTGATTTATATCGTATACCAAAGCCTAGATTTATACCACATACCAAAACCTAGATTTATATCGTATACCAAAACCTAGATTTATACCACATAGCAAAACCTCGATTTATAAGGCATACGAAAACCTAGATTTACACAATATACCAATACCCAGATTTATATCGTATTCCAAAACTTAGATTTATATCACATACCAAAAAATAGATTTATATTGTATATCAAAGCCTAGATTTATATCGCATACCAAAACCTAGATTTATATAGTATACCAAACTTTGATTTATATCGTATACCAAAGCCTAGATATATATAATATACCAATACCTGGATTTATAGCGTATATCAAAGCCTAGATTTATATCGCACACCAAAACCTAGATTTATGTAGCATAGCAAAACCTAGATTTATCTCGTAAACCACAACATAGATTTATACCGTATACCAAAACCTAGATTTATACCGTATACCAATAACTAGATTTATATCGCATACCAAAACCTAGATTTATACCGCATACCAAAACCTAAATTTATACCGTATACCAATAACTAGATTAATATCGCATACCAAAACGTAGATTTATATCGTATTTCAAAACATAGATTTATATCTTATAGCAAAACCGAGATTTATATCGTATACCAAAGCCAATATTTATATGGCATACCAAAACCTAGATTTATTTCGTATACAAAAGCGTAGATTTATACCTTATACCAAAACCTATATTTATACTGTATACCAAAACCTAGATTTATATCGTATACCAAAACCTAGATTTACACCGTATATCGAAAGCTATATTTATACCGTATACCAAAACCTAGATTGATATCGAATACCGAAAACTAGATTTGTACCGTATACCACAACCTGAATTTATCTCGCATACCAAAACCTAGATTTATATTGCATACCAAAACCTAAATTTATACGGCTTAGCAATAACTAGATTTATATCGCATAGCAAAACTTTGATTTATATCGTATATCAAAGCTTATATTTAGATCGCATAGCAAAACCTAAATTTATATAGTATGCCAAAACCTAGATTTATATCGTATACCGAAACCTAGATTTATACCGTATACCACAACCTAGAGTTATCTCGCATACCAAAACCTAGATTTACACCGCATACCAAAACCTAGATTTATATCGCATACCAATACCTAGATTTATATCGTTTACAAAATCCTAGATTTATATCGCATACCAAAACCTAGATTTATATCGCATACCAAAACGTAGATTTATGTGGCATAGAAAAACCTAGATTTATCTCGTAAACCACAAGCTAGATTTATACCGTATACCAAAACCTATATTTATCCCGTATACTAAAACCTTGATTTATATCGTAAACCAAAACCTAGATTTATATTGCATACCAAAATCTAGATTTATATCATATACAAAAACCTAGATTTATATTTTTTGCCCAAACCTAAATTTATATCGAATACAAAAACATAGAATTATACCGTATACCAAAAGCTATATTTATACCATATACCAAAACCTATATTTATCCCGTATACCAAAACCTACATTTATATTGTATACCAAAACCTAGCTTTATGTAGTAGAGCAAAATCTAGATTTAGCTCGTAAACCACAACCTAGATTTATACCGAATACGAACACCTAGATTTATACTTATATAAATCTATGTTTTGGTATACGAAATAAATCTAGGTATTGGTATAATACCTAGATTTATATCGTATATCAAAACCTTTATTTAAACACCATACCAAAACCTAGATTTATATCTTATACCAAAACCTAGATTTATATCGTATACCAAAACCTAGATTTATATAGTTTACCAAAACTTTGATTTATATCGCATACTAAAGCCTAGATTTATCTCGTATTCCAAAGACAATATTTATATGGTATACCAAAACCTAGATTTATTTCGTATGCAAAAGCGTAGATTTATACCGTACACCAAAATCTAGATTTATACGTTTAGCAATAACTAGATTTATATCGCATAACGGTTTATATCGTATATCAAAGCTTATATTTAGATCGCATAGGAAAACCTAAATTTATATAGTATGGCAAAACTTTGATTTATATCGTCTACCAAAACCTAGATTAATATCGTATACCAAAACCTAGATTCACACGTATACCAAAACATATATTTATACCGTATACAAAAACGTAGATTTATACAATATACCAATACCTCAATTTATATCGAATACCAAAACCTAGATTAATATCGCATACCAAAATATAGATTTATATCGTATAACAAAACCCAGATTTATATCGTATTCCAAAGCCAATATTTATATGGCCTTCCAAAACCTAGATTTATTTCGTATACAAAAGCGTAGATTTATACCGTATACCAAAACCTATATTTATACTGTATACCAAAACCTAGATTTATATCATATACCAAAACCTAGATTTACACGTATATCAAAAGCTATATTTATACCGTATTCCAAAACCTATATTTATACTGTATACCAAAACCTAGATTTTTCTCGCATACCAAAACCTAAATTTATATTGCATACCAAAACCTAGATTTATATCGTATATCAAAACCTAGATTTAAACACCATACCAAAACCTAGATTTATATCGCATACCAAAACCTAGACTTTTGTACCATAGCAAAACGTAGATTTATCTCGTAAACCACAACCCAGATTTATACCGTATACCAAAACCTAGATTTATATCGTATACCAAATCCTAGATTTATATCGTATACCAATAACTAGATTTATATCGCATACCAAAATGTAGATTTATATCGTATTTCAAAACATAGATTTATATCTTATACCAAAACCGAGATTTATATCGAATACCAAAGCCAATATTTATATGGCATACCAAAACCGAGATTTATATCGTATACCAAAGCCAATATTTATATGGCATACCAAAACCTAGATTTAATTCGTATACAAAAGCGTAGATTTATACCGTATAGCAAAACCTATATTTATACTGTATACCAAAACCTAGATTTATATCGTATACCAAAACATAGTTCTACACGTTATATCAAAATCTATATTTATACCGTATACCACAACCTAGATTTATCTGGCATACCAAAACCCAGATTTATATTGCATACCAAAACATAGATTTATCTCGTAAACCACAACCTAGATTTATACCGTATACCAAAACGTAGCTTTATACAATATACCAATACCTCAATTTATATCGAATACCAAAACCTAGATTAATATCGCATGCCAAAATGTAGATTTATATCGTATACCAAACCTAGATTTATATGTTATATCAAAACTTTGATTTATATCGCCTACCAAAACCTAGATTTACACCGTATATCAAAAGCTATATTTATACCGTATACCAAGTTTAAGTTTAAACATATTTTATTGTCTTATAAATGTACAATTAGATTGGAAACAAGTTATATCAACTTAGTATATCCGCTCTATACAATAATGTTATATACATAAATAAGAAAATGACAGCAACTTGCATAATATAATAAATGTATACATGAATATATTTGATAAACAGAAGTAATGGGAAAAAGAGGGGGGATAAGGGGATTGAGTGCAAATAAATGATAACATCCTGAGTACAGGGTATAATTTCGTATCATTCAAATCTATTAGAATGGTGTATATATTTGTGGACATTTCTAAACACTATTAAATTGTTTTCGTCAGTTAAATTATCAGAGCCAAATAATAAGTTTTCAATTGAGATAACTGTATACGGTGTAATACTCATAATTAATTGCATTCTTGCATTCGTATAAAGGGGACATTCTAATAAATAATGAATAGCATCTTCTAAAGGACATCCGCAGGCGCAGCTGGGGTCAATAACTATATTTGCTCTAAATAAATCTGCTCCCAGTGAACTACACTGATGTCTTAATCTAGTATGTATTATATTACATTTCCTACTTCCTAACAAATAGTAATTAGAAACCTTAAATAAATTCGCCCTTAAAGTTTGCTTAAACTTTGAAGTAGTTTGTATAGATTTAAAATTCGGATCCAATGAATTCCATGAACGTATAGTAGACGGAAAAAACGATTTGGAAAATGTTTCTAAACGACATCTTGGTACCCTATATTGTAAATAATTTCTCAGATTATAATTGTTAACTACTAAATATTCATTTAGACAGTCCTGTAAATATTCGGGAGCTATATTATTATGGATTTTATGAAATAAAGTAAGTTTTCGACGCCTCCGTCTACAACTTAAAGTCTCCCAACCGGTTTCGAAGTATAAAGATTCCTTGCTTGCAAATTTTGGCAACCCAGTAATTATTCTAGCGGCTTCAAATTGAAGCTGTTCCAACTTATCTGCATCCCTTGAACAACACCCATCCCATAACTCACATGCATACTCTAGTAATGGCAAAATATAAGTTACATATATTTTATTTAAATTATTCCTGTTTAATATGAACTTTAATTTTCTAAGGACAAATATTTGTTTAGTCGCTTTTTGACATATATTATTTATATGTTCTGCCCACTTGCCATTACTAGATATGGTGACTCCTAAATGTTTATGATTGTCTACCTGATTTAAGCTTTCAGAATTAAATTTTAGATTTATTGGATTTATGTTTTGCCGAAATGAAATAACCATATATTCAGTTTTTTGAGGATTAAAGTCTACTAGCCATTGCTTTGCCCAATTATCTAAAACTTGAAGATCCAAGTTTAACCTGTCTTCAACTTCTAATGGATTAGTAGATGAGAATATTAAAGAGCTGTCATCAGCAAATAATCTAACAAGACTTTGAATATCATCTGCAATATCATTTATAAAAAGCAAAAATAGTAATGGTCCCAGAACTGACCCCTGCGGAACGCCTGCTTTCAATGTTCCAAGCGAGGAAATTGAATTGTTTAATAAAACTTGTTGTTTCCTTTCTGAAATATAATCTTTGAGCCATTTTAATAATTTTCCGTTTATGCCATATGATTTTAATTTTTCTATTAAACCTTTATGCCAAAGACGGTCGAATGCTTTGGAAATATCACAAAAGACCGCAACCGTAATTTGACCATTTTCTAAAGCTATGCAAATTTGATGATACAATTCAATTAACTGATGGGATGTAGAATGACCAGACACAAATCCAGATTGAAACTTATATAATAATTTATGTTCAAGCATATAATTGTAAATATATTTAAACACAATTCGCTCAAATACTTTCCCTACACAGCTTAAAAGAGCTATTGGTCTATAATTTGATGCAATAGATTTGTCTCCCTTTTTGAAAAGTGATAAAACATTCGCAATTTTCCAACATGATGGATACTTTGAAATTCTAAGTGAATGATTACAAATATATTTCAAGGGTAAGTACACAGTGTCTGCAGTATTTTTTAACATTTGATGACTAATGAAATCTCCGCCTGATGCTTTACCAATTTGAAGTGATTTTAGTATATCTTTCACATCGTCATCATTTATGTCATCAACATGTAAAGAAAACTGTGTTCGTCGAGGTAAGTTTGGTGGATCTATATTATTTGCTGTTGAAGATATAGAGCAAAAATAATTATTTAATACGTTCGCTTTATCTGATTCATTAACAACTATATCGTTGGTAACAGGGTTTATTAAAGGAGGTATTACCGTGGAACGACAATTACCCATTACTTTTTTTACAAGTGACCAAAACGCTTTTGGGTTATTAGAATTTTCATCTAACAAGCCATTGGCATTTAAATAAAACTGTTCTTTAGCATGAATTATCATATTATTTACTTTATTCCTTCGTATTTTGTATATATTTCGATTATGTACAGTGGGAGAAGATTTTAATTTTCTATGTAAACGATCGCGAATTCTAATATGATGCCTAATTTCAGAATTAAACCATGGTTTATCTGTTCTACGAATATTGACTACTTTGGTTGGAATGCATTCTTTTGCCATTTCTAAGTATTTATTTGTAAAGAAATCCGCCATTTCATCTATATCATTAACTAATGTAAAAAGGGATTCTTCCCAATTAAACTGCCTAATTAATTTATTAAATTTTTCAAAGTCTGCATTCTTATGCATCCATATTGTTCGCTGGTACGTTTTTTGTAGGTAATTTGGAATTTGAAGAGAAATTTTCGTTGCATTATGGTCACTTTTTTCTCTACATACATCAATTACTTCAGAAAAAGTTACATTGCAATCAGCTGATATCCAAACGGGATCTAACAAAGTTCCATTACCTGTATTTTGATTAATACGTGTAGGTTCATGTATTACATTTTGAAGATAAAAAACATTTATTATATTACTCAAGGAATTATTATTTTCTACCAATAAATCAATATTCAGATCTCCCGTAATAATGACGTTTGTTGTTTAATTAAATGCTTCCTCGATAGAATATTCGAAATTTTGCCAAAACGATTGGGTAGCCCCAGGGGAACGATATACCACGCATAATAAAACTTTATAATTTGGAAATTCGTTTTCTACCCAAATCATTTCACTATGCCAAAGCCTAGATTGATATCGTATACCGAAAATTAGATTTGTACCGTATACCACAACCTAGATTTATCTTGCATACCAAAACCTAGATTCTTACTGCATACCAAAACCTAGATTTATATTGCATACCAAAACCTAGATTTATACTGTATACCAAAACCTAGATTTATATCATATACCAAAACCTAGATTTACACCGTTTATCAAAAGCTATATTTATACCGTATACCACAGCCTAGATTTATCTCGCATACCAAAACCTAGATGTATATTGCATACCAAAACCTAGATTTATAACGAATATCAAAACCTAGATTTAAACACCATACCAAAACCTAGATTTATATCGTATACCAGTACCTAGATTTATATCGTTTACCAAAACCTAGATTTATATCGTATGCCCAAACCTAGATTTATATAGTATACCAAAACCTAGAATTATACCGTATACCAAAATCTATATTTATCCCGTATGCCAAAACCTACATTTATATCGCATACCAAAACCTAGCTTAATATAGTAGAGCAAAATCTAGATTTATCTCGTAAACCACGACCTAGATTTATACCGTATACGAACACCTAGATTTATACATATAGAAATCTAGGTTTTGGTATGCGATATAAATCTAGGTATTATACCAATACCTAGCTTTATATCGTATACCAAAACCTAGATTTATATCGCATAGCAAAACCTAGATTTATATAGTGTAGCAAAGCCTAGATTCATATCGCACACCAAAACCTAGATTTATACCACATACCAAAACCTTGATTTATACAGCATACGAAAACTTAGATTTACACAGTATACCAATACCCAGATTTATTTCGTATTCCAAAACTAAGATTTATATGACATACCAAAATTTAGATTTATATTGTATACCAAAGACTAGATTTATATCGCTTACCAAAACCTAGATTTATACCGTATACCAAAACCTTGATTTATATCGTATACCAATACCTAGATTTATACCATTTAGATTTATATCGCATACCAAAACCTAGATTTATATCGTATACCAAAACCTAGATTTATATAGTTTACCAAAACTTTGATTTATATCGCATACCAAAGCCTAGATTTATCTCTTATTCCAAAACCTAGATTTATACCGCATGCCAAAACCTAGATTTATACCGTATACCAATAACTAGATTTATATCGCATACCAAAACGTAGATTTATTTCGTATGTGAAAATATAGATTTATATCTTATACCAAAACCGAGATTTATATCGTATACCAAAGCCAATATTTAAATGGCATACCAAAACCTAGATTTAATTCGTATACAAAAGCGTAGATTTATACCGTATAGCAAAACCTATATTTATACTGTATACCAAAACCTAGATTTATATCGTTTAACAAAACCTAGATTTATATTGCATACCAAAACCTAGATTTATATCGTATATCAAAACCTAGATTTAAACATCATACCAAAACCTAGATTTATATCGTATACCAATACCTAGATTTATATCGTTTACCAAAACCTAGATTTATATCGTATGCCCAAACCTAGATTTATATAGTATACCAAAACTTTGATTTATATCGCATACCAAAATCTAGATTTATGTGGCATCGCAAAGCCTTGATTTATCTCGTAAACCACAACATAGATTTATATTGTATACCAAAACCTAGATTTATACCGCATACGAAAACCTAGATTTATACAGTATACCAAAACCTATATTTATACCGTATACCAAAACCTATATTTATCACGTATACCAAAACCTAGATTTATATCGTATACCAAAACCTAGATTTATATTGCATACCAAAACCTAGATTTATATCATATACAAAAACCTAGATTTATATTGTTTGCCAAAACCTAAATTTATATCGAATACAAAAACCTAGAATTATACCGTATACCAAAACCTATATTTATACCGTATACCAAAACCTATATTTATCCCGTATACCAAAACCTACATTTATATCGTATACCAAAACCTAGCTTTATATAGTAGAGCAAAATCTAGATTTATCTCGTAAACCACGACCTAGATTTATACCGTATACGAACACCTAGATTTATACATATATAAATCTAGGTTTTGGTATACGATATAAATCTAGGTATTGGTATAATACCTAGATTTATATCGCATACCAAAACCTAGATTTATATCGTATATCAAAACCTAGATTTATATAGTGTAGCAAAGCCTAGATTCATATCGCACACCAAAACCTATATTTATACCACATACCAAAACCTTGATTTATACAGCATACGAAAACCTAGATTTACACAGTATACCAATACCCAGATTTATTTCGTATTTCAAAACTAAGATTTATATCACATTCCAAAATTTAGATTTATATTGTATAACAAAGACTAGATTGATATCGCTTACCAAAACCTAGATTTATACCGTATACCAAAGCCTAGATTTATCTCGTATTCCAAAACCTAGATTTATACCGCATGCCAAAACCTAGATTTATACCGTATACCAATAACTAGATTGATATCGCATACCAAAACGTAGATTTATTTCGTATGTCAAAACATAGATTTATATCTTATAACAAAACCGAGATTTATATCGTATACCAAAGCCAATATTTAAATGGCATACCAAAACCTAGATTTAATTCGCATACAAAAGCGTAAATTTATACCGTATAGCAAAACCTATATTTATACTGTATACCAAAACCTAGATTTATATCGTATACCAAAACCTAGATTTACACGTTATATCAAAAGCTATATTTATACCGTATACCACAACCTAGATTTATCTCGCATACCAAAACCCAGATTTATATTGCATACCAAAGCATAGATTTATCTCGTAAACCACAACCTAGATTTATAACGTATACCAAAACGTAGGTTTATACAATATACCAATACCTCAATTTATATCGAATACCAAAACCTAGATTAATATCGCATGCCAAAATGTAGATTTATTTCGTATACCAAAACTTAGATTTATATCTTATACCAAAACCCAGATTTATATCGTATTCCGAAACCTAGATTTATACTGCATACCAAAACCTAGATTTATATCGCATACCAATACCTAGATTTATACCATTTAGATTTATATCGCATACGAAAACCTAGATTTATATCGTATACCAAAACCAAGATTGATATCGTTTACAAAATCCTAGATTTATATCGCATACCAAAACCTAGATTTATATCGCATACCAAAACATAGATTTATGTGGCATAGAAAAACCTAGATTTATCTCGTAAACCACAACCTAGATTTATACCGTATACTAAAACCTATATTTATCCCGTATACCAAAACCTAGATTTATATCGCATACAAAAGCGTAAATTTATACCGTATAGCAAAACCTATATTTATACTGTATACCAAAACCTAGATTTATATCGTATACCAAAACCTAGATTTACACGTTATATCAAAAGCTATATTTATACCGTATACCACAACCTAGATTTATCTCGCATACCAAAACCCAGATTTATATTGCATACCAAAGCATAGATTTATCTCGTAAACCACAACCTAGATTTATAACGTATACCAAAACGTAGGTTTATACAATATACCAATACCTCAATTTATATCGAATACCAAAACCTAGATTAATATCGCATGCCAAAATGTAGATTTATTTCGTATACCAAAACTCAGATTTATATCGTATTCCGAAACCTAGATTTATACTGCATACCAAAACCTAGATTTATATCGCATACCAATACCTAGATTTATACCATTTAGATTTATATCGCATACGAAAACCTAGATTTATATCGTATACCAAAACCAAGATTGATATCGTTTACAAAATCCTAGATTTATATCGCATACCAAAACCTAGATTTATATCGCATACCAAAACATAGATTTATGTGGCATAGAAAAACCTAGATTTATCTCGTAAACCACAACCTAGATTTATACCGTATACTAAAACCTATATTTATCCCGTATACCAAAACCTAGATTTATATCGCATACCAAAACCTAGATTTATATTGCATACCAAAACCTTGATTTATATCGAATACCGAAACCTAGATTTATACCGAATACCGAAACCTAGATTTATACCGTATACCACAACCTAGATTTATCTTGCATACCAAAACCTAGATTTATACCACAAACCAAAACCTTGATTTATACCGCATACCAAAACCTAAATTGATACCGTATACCAAAAACTAGATTTATATCGAATACCAAAACCTACATTTATACCGTATACCAAAACCTATATTTATCCCGTATACCAAAACCTACATTTACATCGTATACCAAAACCTAGCTTTATGTAGTATAGCAAAATCTAGATTTATCTCGTAAACCACAACCTAGATTTATACCGTATACGAACACCTAGATTTATATCGTATACCAAAACCTATATTTATATCGTATATTAAAACCTAGACTTAAACACCATACCAAAACCTAGATTTATATCTTATACCAAAACCTAGATTTATATCGTATACCAAATCCTAGATTTATATAGTTTACCAAAACTTTGATTTATATCGCATACCAAAGCCTAGATTTATATCGCATACCAAAACCTCGATTTATACCGCATACCAAAACCTAGATTTATACCGTATACCAATAACTAGATTTATATCGCATACCAAAACGTAAATGTATATCGTATTTCAAAACATAGATTTATATCTTATAGCAAAACCGAGATTCATATCGTATACCAAAGCTAATATTTATATGGCATACCAAAACCTAGATTTATTTCGTATACAAAAGCGTAGATTTATACCTTATACCAAAACCTATATTTATACTGTATACCAAAAGCTAGATTTATATCGTATACCAAAACCTAGATTTACACCGTATATCAAAGCTATATTTATACCGTATACCAAAACCTAGATTGATATCGAATACGAAAACTAGATTTGTAACGTATACCACAACCTAAATTTATCTCGAATACCAAAACCTAGATTTATATTGCATACCAAAACCTAGATTTATACGGTTTAGCAATAACTAGATTTATATCGCATTGCAAAATCTTGATTTATATCGTATATCAAAGCTTATATTTAGATCGCATAGCAAAACCTAAATTTATATAGTATGCCAAAACCTAGATTTATATCGTATACCACAACCTAGATTTATCTCGCATACCAAAACCTAGATTTATCCTGCATACGAAAACCTAAATTTATATCGTATACCAAAACCAAGATTGATATCGTTTACAAAATCCTAGATTTATATCGCATACCAAAACCTAGATTTATATCGCATACCAAAACATAGATTTATGTGGCATAGAAAAACCTAGATTTATCTCGTAAACCACAACCTAGATTTATACCGTATACTAAAACCTATATTTATCCCGTATACCAAAACCTAGATTTATATCGCATACCAAAACCTAGATTTATATTGCATACCAAAACCTTGATTTATATCGAATACCGAAACCTAGATTTATACCGTATACCGAAACCTAGATTTATACCGTATACCACAACCTAGATTTATCTTGCATACCAAAACCTTGATTTATACTGCATACCAAAACCTAGATTTATACCACAAACCAAAACCTTGATTTATACCGCATACCAAAACCTAAATTGATACCGTATACCAAAAACTAGATTTATATCGAATACCAAAACCTATATTTATACCGTATACCAAAACCTATATTTATCCCGTATACCAAAACCTACATTTACATCGTATACCAAAACCTAGCTTTATGTAGTAGAGCAAAATCTAGATTTATCTCGTAAACCACAACCTAGATTTATACCGTATGCGAACACCTAGATTTATATCGTATACCAAAACCTATATTTATATCGTATATTAAAACCTAGACTTAAACACCATACCAAAACCTAGATTTATATCTTATACCAAAACCTAGATTTATATCGTATACCAAAACCTAGATTTATACAGTATATCAAAGCCTTGATTTATATCGCACACCAAAACCTAGATTTTTGTAGCATAACAAAACCTAGATTTATCTCGTAAACCACAACCCAGATTTATACCATATACGAAAATCTAGAGTATACCAATATATAGATTGATATCGTTTACTAAAACCTAGATTTATATCGTATGTCAAAACCTAGATTTATATAGTATACCAGAACTTTGATTTATATCGTATACCAAAGCCTAGATTTATACCACATACCAAAACCTTGATTTATACCGCATACCAAAACCTAAATTTATACCGTATACAAAAAACTAGATTTATATCGAATACCAAAACCTACATTTATATCGTATACCAAAACCTAGATTTATATCGTATACCAAAACCTAGATTTACACCACATAGCAAAACCTCGATTTATACGGCATACGAAAACCTAGATTGACACAGTATACCCGTACCCAGATTTATATCGTATTCCAAAACTTAGATTTATATCACATACCAAAATCTAGATTTATATTGTATATCAAAGCCTAGATTTATATCGCATACCAAAACCTAGATTTATACCGTATACCAAAGCCTAGATATATATAATATACTAATACCTGGATTTATAACGTATATCAAAGCGTAGATTTATATCGCACACCAAAACCTAGATTTATGTAGCATAGCAAAACCTAGATATATCTCGTAAACCACAACATAGATTTATACCGCATACCAATAACTAGATTTATATCGCATACCAAAACCTCGATTTATACCGCATACCAAAACCTAGATTTATACCGCATACCAATAACTAGATTTATATCGCATACCAAAACGTAAATGTATATCGTATTTCAAAACATAGATTTATATCTTATAGCAAAACCGAGATTTATATCGTATACCAAAGCTAATATTTATAAGGCATACCAAAACCTAGATTTATTTCGTATACAAAAGCGTAGATTTATAGCTGATACCAAAGCCTATATAAATACTGTATACCAAAACCTAGATTTATATCGTATACCAAAACCTAGATTTACACCGTATATCAAAAGCTATATTTATGCCGTATACCAAAACCTAGATTGATATCGAATACCGAAAACTAGATTTGTACCGTATACCACAACCTAAATTTATCTCGCATACCAAAACCTAGATTTATATTGCATACCAAAACCTAGATTTATACGGTTTAGCAATAACTAGATTTATATCGCAAAGCAAAACCTTGATTTATATTGTATATCAAAGCTTATATTTAGATCGCATAGCAAAACCTAAATTTATATAGTATGCCAAAACCTAGATTTATATCGTATACCACAACCTAGATTTATCTCGCATACCAAAACCTAGATTTATACTGCATACCAAAACCTAGATTTATATCGCATACCAATACCTAGATTTATATCATTTAGATTTATATCGCATACCAAAACCTAGATTTATATCGTATACCAAAACCAAAATTGATATCGCTTACAAAATTCTAGATTTATATCGCATACCAAAACCTAGATTTATATCGCATACCAAAACCTAGATTTATGTGGCATAGAAAAACCTAGATTGATCTCGTAAACCACAACCTAGATTCATACCGTATACCAAAACCTATATTTATCCCGTATACCAAAACCTAGATTTATATCGCATACCAAAACCTAGATTTATATTGCATACCAAAACCTAGATTGATATCATATACAAAAACCTAGATTTATATTGTTGGCCAAAACCTAGATTTATAGCGAGTACAAAAGCCTAGAATTATACCGTATACCAAAACCTATATTTATACCGTATACCAACACCTATATTTATCCCGGATAACAAAACCTACATTTATATCGTATACCAAAACCTAGCTTTATGTAGTAGAGCAAAATCTAGATTTATCTCGTAAACCACAACCTAGATTTATACCGTATGCGAACACCTAGATTTATATCGTATACCAAAACCTAGATTTATATCGTATATTAAAACCTAGACTTAAACACCATACCAAAACCTAGATTTATATCTTATACCAAAACCTAGATTTATATCGCATACCAAAACCTAGATTTATGCAGTATAGCAAAGCCTAGATTTATATCGCACACCAAAAGCTAGATTTTTGTAGCATAGCAAAACCTAGATTTATCTCGTAAACCACAAGCCAGATTTATACCGTATACGAAAATCTAGAGTATACCAATATCTAGATTTATATCGTTTACCAAAACCTAGATTTATATCGTATGCCAAAACCTAGATTTATATAGTATACCAGAACTTTGATTTATATCGTATACCAAAGCCTATATTTATACCACAAACCAAAACCTTGATTTATACCGCATACCAAAACCTAAATTTATACCGTATGCCAAAAACTAGATTTATATCGAATACCAAAACCTACATTTATACCGTATACATAAACCTAGATTCATCCCGTATACCAAAACCTACATTTACATCGTATACCAAAACCTAGCTTTATGTAGTAGAGGAAAATCTAGATTTATCTCGTAAACCACAACCTAGATTTATACCGTATACGAACACCTAGATTTATATCGTATAGCAAAACGTAGATTTATATCGTATATTAAAACCTAGACTTAAACACCATACCAAAACCTAGATTTATATCTTATACCAAAACCTAGATTTATATCGCACACCAAAACCTAGATTTTTGTAGCATAGCAAAACCTAGATTTATCTCGTAAACCACAACCCAGATTTATACCGTATGCGAAAATCTAGAGTTTACCAATATCTAGATTTATATCGTTTACTAAAACCTAGATTGATATCGTATGCCAAAACCTAAATTTATATAGTATACCAGAACTTTGAGTTATATCGTATACCAAAGCCTAGATTTATACCACATACCAAAACCTTGATCTATACCGCATACCAAAACCTAAATTTATACCGTATACCAAAACCTAGATTTATATCGTATACCAAAACCTAGATTTATACCACATAGCAAAACCTCGATTTATAAGGCATACGAAAACCTAGATTTACACAATATACCAATACCCAGATTTATATTGTATTCCAAAACTTAGATTTATATCACATACCAAAAAATAGATTTATATTGTATATCAAAGCCTAGATTTATATCGCGTACCAAACCCTAGATTTATCTCGTATACCAAAACCTAGATTTATATAGTATACCAAACTTTGATTTATATCGTATACCAAAGCCTAGATATATATAATATACCAATACCTGGATTTATAGCGTATATCAAAGCCTAAATTTATATCGCACACCAAAACCTAGATTTATGTAGCATAGCAAAACCTAGATTTATCTCGTAAACAACAACATAGATTTATACCGTATACCAAAACCTAGATTTATACCGTATACCAATAACTAGATTTATATCGCATACCAAAACCTAGATTTATACCGCATACCAAAACCTAAATTTATACCGTATACCAATAACTAGATTAATATCGCATACCAAAACGTAGATTTATATCGTATTTCAAAACATAGATTTATATCTTATAGCAAAACCGAGATTTATATCGTATACCAAAGCCAATATTTATATGGCATACCAAAACCTAGATTTATTTCGTATACAAAAGCGTAGATTTATACCTTATACCAAAACCTATATTTATACTGTATACCAAAACCTAGATTTATATCGTATACCAAAACCTAGATTTACACCGTATATCGAAAGCTATATTTATACCGTATACCAAAACCTAGATTGATATCGAATACCGAAAACTAGATTTGTACCGTATACCACAACCTGAATTTATCTCGCATACCAAAACCTAGATTTATATTGCATACCAAAACCTAAATTTATACGGCTTAGCAATAACTAGATTTATATCGCATAGCAAAACTTTGATTTATATCGTATATCAAAGCTTATATTTAGATCGCATAGCAAAACCTAAATTTATATAGTATGCCAAAACCTAGATTTATATCGTATACCGAAACCTAGATTTATACCGTATACCACAACCTAGATTTATCTCGCATACCAAAACCTAGATTTACACCGCATACCAAAACCTAGATTTATATCGCATACCAATACCTAGATTTATACCATTTAGATTTATATCGCATACCAAAACCTAGATTTATATCGTATATCAAAACTTATATTTAGATAGCATACCAAAACCTAGATTTATATCGTATACCAAAACCAAGATTTATATCGTTTACAAAATCCTAGATTTATATCGCATACCAAAACCTAGATTTATATCGCATACCAAAACGTAGATTTATGTGGCATAGAAAAACCTAGATTTATCTCGTAAACCACAAGCTAGATTTATACCGTATACCAAAACCTATATTTATCCCGTATACCAAAACCTTGATTTATATCGTAAACCAAAACCTAGATTTATATTGCATACCAAAATCTAGATTTATATCATATACAAAAACCTAGATTTATATTGTTTGCCCAAACCTAAATTTATATCGAATACAAAAACATAGAATTATACCGTATACCAAAAGCTATATTTATACCATATACCAAAACCTATATTTATCCCGTATACCAAAACCTACATTTATATTGTATACCAAAACCTAGCTTTATGTAGTAGAGCAAAATCTAGATTAGCTCGTAAACCACAACCTAGATTTATACCGAATACGAACACCTAGATTTATACATATATAAATCTATGTTTTGGTATACGAAATAAATCTAGGTATTGGTATAATACCTAGATTTATATCGTATATCAAAACCTTTATTTAAACACCATACCAAAACCTAGATTTATATCTTATACCAAAACCTAGATTTATATCGTATACCAAAACCTAGATTTATATAGTTTACCAAAACTTTGATTTATATCGCATACTAAAGCCTAGATTTATCTCGTATTCCAAAGACAATATTTATATGGTATACCAAAACCTAGATTTATTTCGTATACAAAAGCGTAGATTTATACCGTACACCAAAATCTAGATTTATACGTTTAGCAATAACTAGATTTATATCGCATAACGGTTTATATCGTATATCAAAGCTTATATTTAGATCGCATAGGAAAACCTAAATTTATATAGTATGGCAAAACTTTGATTTATATCGTCTACCAAAGCCTAGATTAATATCGTATACCAAAACCTAGATTCACACGTATACCAAAACATATATTTATACCGTATACAAAAACGTAGATTTATACAATATACCAATACCTCAATTTATATCGAATACCAAAACCTAGATTAATATCGCATACCAAAATATAGATTTATATCGTATACCAAAACCCAGATTTATATCGTATTCCAAAGCCAATATTTATATGGCCTTCCAAAACCTAGATTTATTTCGTATACAAAAGCGTAGATTTATACCGTATACCAAAACCTATATTTATACTGTATACCAAAACCTAGATTTATATCATATACCAAAACCTAGATTTACACGTATATCAAAAGCTATATTTATACCGTATACCAAAACCTATATTTATACTGTATACCAAAACCTAGATTTATCTCGCATACCAAAACCTAAATTTATATTGCATACCAAAACCTAGATTTATATCGTATATCAAAACCTAGATTTAAACACCATACCAAAACCTAGATTTATATCGCATACCAAAACCTAGACTTTTGTACCATAGCAAAACGTAGATTTATCTCGTAAACCACAACCCAGATTTATACCGTATACCAAAACCTAGATTTATATCGTATACCAAATCCTAGATTTATATCGTATACCAATAACTAGATTTATATCGCATACCAAAATGTAGATTTATATCGTATTTCAAAACATAGATTTATATCTTATACCAAAACCGAGATTTATATCGAATACCAAAGCCAATATTTATATGGCATACCAAAACCTAGATTTATATCGCATACCAAAACCTAGATTTTTGTACCATAGCAAAACGTAGATTTATCTCGTAAATCACAACCCAGATTTATACCGTATACCAAAACCTAGATTTATATCGTATACCAAATCCTAGATTTATATAGTTTACCAAAGCCAATATTTATATGGCATACCAAAACCTAGATTTAATTCGTATACAAAAGCGTAGATTTATACCGTATAGCAAAACCTATATTTATACTGTATACCAAAACCTAGATTTATATCGTATACCAAAACATAGTTCTACACGTTATATCAAAATCTATATTTATACCGTATACCACAACCTAGATTTATCTGGCATACCAAAACCCAGATTTATATTGCATACCAAAACATAGATTTATCTCGTAAACCACAACCTAGATTTATACCGTATACCAAAACGTAGGTTTATACAATATACCAATACCTCAATTTATATCGAATACCAAAACCTAGATTAATATCGCATGCCAAAATGTAGATTTATTTCGTATACCAAACCTAGATTTATATGTTATATCAAAACTTTGATTTATATCGCCTACCAAAACCTAGATTTACACCGTATATCAAAAGCTATATTTATACCGTATACCAAGTTTAAGTTTAAACATATTTTATTGTCTTATAAATGTACAATTAGATTGGAAACAAGTTATATCAACTTAGTATATCCGCTCTATACAATAATGTTATATACATAAATAAGAAAATGACAGCAACTTGCATAATATAATAAATGTATACATGAATATATTTGATAAACAGAAGTAATGGGAAAAAGAGGGGGGATAAGGGGATTGAGTGCAAATAAATGATAACATCCTGAGTACAGGGTATAATTTCGTATCATTCAAATCTATTAGAATGGTGTATATATTTGTGGACATTTCTAAACACTATTAAATTGTTTTCGTCAGTTAAATTATCAGAGCCAAATAATAAGTTTTCAATTGAGATAACTGTATACGGTGTAATACTCATAATTAATTGCATTCTTGCATTCGTATAAAGGGGACATTCTAATAAATAATGAATAGCATCTTCTAAAGGACATCCGCAGGCGCAGCTGGGGTCACTAACTATATTTGCTCTAAATAAATCTGCTCCCAGTGAACTACACTGATGTCTTAATCTAGTATGTATTATATTACATTTCCTACTTCCTAACAAATAGTAATTAGAAACCTTAAATAAATTCGCCCTTAAAGTTTGCTTAAACTTTGAAGTAGTTTGTATAGATTTAAAATTCGGATCCAATGAATTCCATGAACGTATAGTAGACGGAAAAAACGATTTGGAAAATGTTTCTAAACGACATCTTGGTACCCTATATTGTAAATAATTTCTCAGATTATAATTGTTAACTACTAAATATTCATTTAGACAGTCCTGTAAATATTCGGGAGCTATATTATTATGTATTTTATGAAATAAAGTAAGTTTTCGACGCCTCCGTCTACAACTTAAAGTCTCCCAACCGGTTTCGAAGTATAAAGATTCCTTGCTTGCAAATTTTGGCAACCCAGTAATTATTCTAGCGGCTTCAAATTGAAGCTGTTCCAACTTATCTGCATCCCTTGAACAACACCCATCCCATAACTCACATGCATACTCTAGTAATGGCAAAATATAAGTTACATATATTTTATTTAAATTATTCCTGTTTAATATGAACTTTAATTTTCTAAGGACAAATATTTGTTTAGTCGCTTTTTGACATATATTATTTATATGTTCTGCCCACTTGCCATTACTAGATATGGTGACTCCTAAATGTTTATGATTGTCTACCTGATTTAAGCTTTCAGAATTAAATTTTAGATTTATTGGATTTATGTTTTGCCGAAATGAAATAACCATATATTCAGTTTTTTGGGGATTAAAGTCTACTAGCCATTGCTTTGCCCAATTATCTAAAACTTGAAGATCCAAGTTTAACCTGTCTTCAACTTCTAATGGATTAGTAGATGAGAATATTAAAGAGCTGTCATCAGCAAATAATCTAACAAGACTTTGAATATCATCTGCAATATCATTTATAAAAAGCAAAAATAGTAATGGGCCCAGAACTGACCCCTGCGGAACGCCTGCTTTCAATGTTCCAAGCGAGGAAATTGAATTGTTTAATAAAACTTGTTGTTTCCTTTCTGAAATATAATCTTTGAGCCATTTTAATAATTTTCCGTTTATGCCATATGATTTTAATTTTTCTATTAAACCTTTATGCCAAAGACGGTCGAATGCTTTGGAAATATCACAAAAGACCGCAACCGTAATTTGACCATTTTCTAAAGCTATGCAAATTTGATGATACAATTCAATTAACTGATGGGATGTAGAATGACCAGACACAAATCCAGATTGAAACTTATATAATAATTTATGTTCAAGCATATAATTGTAAATATATTTAAACACAATTCGCTCAAATACTTTCCCTACACAGCTTAAAAGAGCTATTGGTCTATAATTTGATGCAATAGATTTGTCTCCCTTTTTGAAAAGTGATAAAACATTCGCAATTTTCCAACATGATGGATACTTTGAAATTCTAAGTGAATGATTAAAAATATATTTCAAGGGTAAGTACACAGTGTCTGCAGTATTTTTTAACATTTGATGACTAATGAAATCTCCGCCTGATGCTTTACCAATTTGAAGTGATTTTAGTATATCTTTCACATCGTCATCATTTATGTCATCAACATGTAAAGAAAACTGTGTTCGTCGAGGTAAGTTTGGTGGATCTATATTATTTGCTGTTGAAGATATAGAGCAAAAATAATTATTTAATACGTTCGCTTTATCTGATTCATTAACAACTATATCGTTGGTAACAGGGTTTATTAAAGGAGGTATTACCGTGGAACGACAATTACCCATTACTTTTTTTACAAGTGACCAAAACGCTTTTGGGTTATTAGAATTTTCATCTAACAAGCCATTGGCATTTAAATAAAACTGTTCTTTAGCATGAATTATCATATTATTTACTTTATTCCTTCGTATTTTGTATATATTTCGATTATGTACAGTGGGAGAAGATTTTAATTTTCTATGTAAACGATCGCGAATTCTAATATGATGCCTAATTTCAGAATTAAACCATGGTTTATCTGTTCTACGAATATTGACTACTTTGGTTGGAATGCATTCTTTTGCCATTTCTAAGTATTTATTTGTAAAGAAATCCGCCATTTCATCTATATCATTAACTAATGTAAAAAGGGATTCTTCCCAATTAAACTGCCTAATTAATTTATTAAATTTTTCAAAGTCTGCATTCTTATACATCCACATTGTTCGCTGGTACGTTTTTTGTAGGTAATTTGGAATTTGAAGAGAAATTTTCGTTGCATTATGGTCACTTTTTTCTCTACATACATCAATTACTTCAGAAAAAGTTACATTGCAATCAGCTGATATCAAAACGGGATCTAACAAAGTTCCATTACCTGTATTTTGATTAATACGTGTAGGTTCATGTATTACATTTTGAAGATAAAAAACATTTATTATATTACTCAAGGAATTATTATTTTCTACCAATAAATCAATATTCAGATCTCCCGTAATAATGACGTTTGTTGTATAATTAAATGCTTCCTCGATAGAATATTCGAAATTTTGCCAAAACGATTGGGTAGCCCCAGGGGAACGATATACCACGCATAATAAAACTTTATAATTTGGAAATTCGTTTTCTACCCAAATCATTTCACTATGCCAAAGCCTAGATTGATATCGTATACCGAAAATTAGATTTGTACCGTATACCACAACATAGATTTATCTTGCATACCAAAACCTAGATTCTTTCTGCATACCAAAACCTAGATTTATATTGCATACCAAAACCTAGATTTATACTGTATACCAAAACCTAGATTTATATCATATACCAAAACCTAGATTTACACCGTTTATCAAAAGCTATATTTATACCGTATACCACAGCCTAGATTTATCTCGCATACCAAAACCTAGATTTATATTGCATACCAAAACCTAGATTTATAACGTATATCAAAACCTAGATTTAAACACCATACCAAAACCTAGATTTATATCGTATACCAGTACCTAGATTTATATCGTTTACCAAAACCTAGATTTATATCGTATGCCCAAACCTAGATTTATATAGTATACCAAAACCTAGAATTATACCGTATACCAAAATCTATATTTATCCCGTATGCCAAAACCTACATTTATATCGTATACCAAAACCTAGCTTAATATAGTAGAGCAAAATCTAGATTTATCTCGTAAACCACGACCTAGATTTATACCGTATACGAACACCTAGATTTATACATATAGAAATCTAGGTTTTGGTATACGATATAAATCTAGGTATTATACCAATACCTAGCTTTATATCGTATACCAAAACCTAGATTTATATCGCATACCAAAACCTAGATTTATATAGTGTAGCAAAGCCTAGATTCATATCGCACACCAAAACCTAGATTTATACCACATACCAAAACCTTGATTTATACAGCATACGAAAACTTAGATTTACACAGTATACCAATACCCAGATTTATTTCGTATTCCAAAACTAAGATTTATATGACATACCAAAATTTAGATTTATATTGTATACCAAAGACTAGATTTATATCGCTTACCAAAACCTAGATTTATACCGTATACCAAAACCTTGATTTATATCGTATACCAATACCTAGATTTATACCATTTAGATTTATATCGCATACCAAAACCTAGATTTATATCGTATATCAAAACTTATATTTAGATAGCATACCAAAACCTAGATTTATATCGTATACCAAAACCAAGATTTATATCGTTTACAAAATCCTAGATTTATATCGCATACCAAAACCTAGATTTATATCGCATACCAAAACGTAGATTTATGTGGCATAGAAAAACCTAGATTTATCTCGTAAACCACAAGCTAGATTTATACCGTATACCAAAACCTATATTTATCCCGTATACCAAAACCTTGATTTATATCGTAAACCAAAACCTAGATTTATATTGCATACCAAAATCTAGATTTATATCATATACAAAAACCTAGATTTATATTGTTTGCCCAAACCTAAATTTATATCGAATACAAAAACATAGAATTATACCGTATACCAAAAGCTATATTTATACCATATACCAAAACCTATATTTATCCCGTATACCAAAACCTACATTTATATTGTATACCAAAACCTAGCTTTATGTAGTAGAGCAAAATCTAGATTTAGCTCGTAAACCACAACCTAGATTTATACCGAATACGAACACCTAGATTTATACATATATAAATCTATGTTTTGGTATGCGAAATAAATCTAGGTATTGGTATAATACCTAGATTTATATCGTATATCAAAACCTTTATTTAAACACCATACCAAAACCTAGATTTATATCTTATACCAAAACCTAGATTTATATCGTATACCAAAACCTAGATTTATATAGTTTACCAAAACTTTGATTTATATCGCATACTAAAGCCTAGATTTATCTCGTATTCCAAAGACAATATTTATATGGTATACCAAAACCTAGATTTATTTCGTATACAAAAGCGTAGATTTATACCGTACACCAAAATCTAGATTTATACGTTTAGCAATAACTAGATTTATATCGCATAACGGTTTATATCGTATATCAAAGCTTATATTTAGATCGCATAGGAAAACCTAAATTTATATAGTATGGCAAAACTTTGATTTATATCGTCTACCAAAACCTAGATTAATATCGTATACCAAAACCTAAATTCACACGTATACCAAAACATATATTTATACCGTATACAAAAACGTAGATTTATACAATATACCAATACCTCAATTTATATCGAATACCAAAACCTAGATTAATATCGCATACCAAAATATAGATTTATATCGTATACCAAAACCCAGATTTATATCGTATTCCAAAGCCAATATTTATATGGCCTTCCAAAACCTAGATTTATTTCGTATACAAAAGCGTAGATTTATACCGTATACCAAAACCTATATTTATACTGTATACCAAAACCTAGATTTATATCATATACCAAAACCTAGATTTACACGTATATCAAAAGCTATATTTATACCGTATACCAAAACCTATATTTATACTGTATACCAAAACCTAGATTTATCTCGCATACCAAAACCTAAATTTATATTGCATACCAAAACCTAGATTTATATCGTATATCAAAACCTAGATTTAAACACCATACCAAAACCTAGATTTATATCGCATACCAAAACCTAGACTTTTGTACCATAGCAAAACGTAGATTTATCTCGTAAACCACAACCCAGATTTATACCGTATACCAAAACCTAGATTTATATCGTATACCAAATCCTAGATTTATATCGTATACCAATAACTAGATTTATATCGCATACCAAAATGTAGATTTATATCGTATTTCAAAACATAGATTTATATCTTATACCAAAACCGAGATTTATATCGAATACCAAAGCCAATATTTATATGGCATACCAAAACCTAGATTTATATCGCATACCAAAACCTAGATTTTTGTACCATAGCAAAACGTAGATTTATCTCGTAAATCACAACCCAGATTTATACCGTATACCAAAACCTAGATTTATATCGTATACCAAATCCTAGATTTATATAGTTTACCAAAGCCAATATTTATATGGCATACCAAAACCTAGATTTAATTCGTATACAAAAGCGTAGATTTATACCGTATAGCAAAACCTATATTTATACTGTATACCAAAACCTAGATTTATATCGTATACCAAAACATAGTTCTACACGTTATATCAAAATCTATATTTATACCGTATACCACAACCTAGATGTATCTGGCATACCAAAACCCAGATTTATATTGCATACCAAAACATAGATTTATCTCGTAAACCACAACTAGATTTATACCGTATACCAAAACGTAGGTTTATACAATATACCAATACCTCAATTTATATCGAATACCAAAACCTAGATTAATATCGCATGCCAAAATGTAGATTTATTTCGTATACCAAACCTAGATTTATATGTTATATCAAAACTTTGATTTATATCGCCTACCAAAACCTAGATTTACACCGTATATCAAAAGCTATATTTATACCGTATACCAAGTTTAAGTTTAAACATATTTTATTGTCTTATAAATGTACAATTAGATTGGAAACAAGTTATATCAACTTAGTATATCCGCTCTATACAATAATGTTATATACATAAATAAGAAAATGACAGCAACTTGCATAATATAATAAATGTATACATGAATATATTTGATAAACAGAAGTAATGGGAAAAAGAGGGGGGATAAGGGGATTGAGTGCAAATAAATGATAACATCCTGAGTACAGGGTATAATTTCGTATCATTCAAATCTATTAGAATGGTGTATATATTTGTGGACATTTCTAAACACTATTAAATTGTTTTCGTCAGTTAAATTATCAGAGCCAAATAATAAGTTTTCAATTGAGATAACTGTATACGGTGTAATACTCATAATTAATTGCATTCTTGCATTCGTATAAAGGGGACATTCTAATAAATAATGAATAGCATCTTCTAAAGGACATCCGCAGGCGCAGCTGGGGTCACTAACTATATTTGCTCTAAATAAATCTGCTCCCAGTGAACTACACTGATGTCTTAATCTAGTATGTATTATATTACATTTCCTACTTCCTAACAAATAGTAATTAGAAACCTTAAATAAATTCGCCCTTAAAGTTTGCTTAAACTTTGAAGTAGTTTGTATAGATTTAAAATTCGGATCCAATGAATTCCATGAACGTATAGTAGACGGAAAAAACGATTTGGAAAATGTTTCTAAACGACATCTTGGTACCCTATATTGTAAAGAATTTCTCAGATTATAATTGTTAACTACTAAATATTCATTTAGACAGTCCTGTAAATATTCGGGAGCTATATTATTATGTATTTTATGAAATAAAGTAAGTTTTCGACGCCTCCGTCTACAACTTAAAGTCTCCCAACCGGTTTCGAAGTATAAAGATTCCTTGCTTGCAAATTTTGGCAACCCAGTAATTATTCTAGCGGCTTCCAATTGAAGCTGTTCCAACTTATCTGCATCCCTTGAACAACACCCATCCCATAACTCACATGCATACTCTAGTAATGGCAAAATATAAGTTACATATATTTTATTTAAATTATTCCTGTTTAATATGAACTTTAATTTTCTAAGGACAAATATTTGTTTAGTCGCTTTTTGACATATATTATTTATATGTTCTGCCCACTTGCCATTACTAGATATGGTGACTCCTAAATGTTTATGATTGTCTACCTGATTTAAGCTTTCAGAATTAAATTTTAGATTTATTGGATTTATGTTTTGCCGAAATGAAATAACCATATATTCAGTTTTTTGGGGATTAAAGTCTACTAGCCATTGCTTTGCCCAATTATCTAAAACTTGAAGATCCAAGTTTAACCTGTCTTCAACTTCTAATGGATTAGTAGATGAGAATATTAAAGAGCTGTCATCAGCAAATAATCTAACAAGACTTTGAATATCATCTGCAATATCATTTATAAAAAGCAAAAATAGTAATGGGCCCAGAACTGACCCCTGCGGAACGCCTGCTTTCAATGTTCCAAGCGAGGAAATTGAATTGTTTGATAAAACTTGTTGTTTCCTTTCTGAAATATAATCTTTGAGCCATTTTAATAATTTTCCGTTTATGCCATATGATTTTAATTTTTCTATTAAACCTTTATGCCAAAGACGGTCGAATGCTTTGGAAATATCACAAAAGACCGCAACCGTAATTTGACCATTTTCTAAAGCTATGCAAATTTGATGATACAATTCAATTAACTGATGGGATGTAGAATGACCAGACACAAATCCAGATTGAAACTTATATAATAATTTATGTTCAAGCATATAATTGTAAATATATTTAAACACAATTCGCTCAAATACTTTCCCTACACAGCTTAAAAGAGCTATTGGTCTATAATTTGATGCAATAGATTTGTCTCCCTTTTTGAAAAGTGATAAAACATTCGCAATTTTCCAACATGATGGATACTTTGAAATTCTAAGTGAATGATTAAAAATATATTTCAAGGGTAAGTACACAGTGTCTGCAGTATTTTTTAACATTTGATGACTAATGAAATCTCCGCCTGATGCTTTACCAATTTGAAGTGATTTTAGTATATCTTTCACATCGTCATCATTTATGTCATCAACATCTAAAGAAAACTGTGTTCGTCGAGGTAAGTTTGGTGGATCTATATTATTTGCTGTTGAAGATATAGAGCAAAAATAATTATTTAATACGTTCACTTTATCTGATTCATTAACAACTATATCGTTGGTAACAGGGTTTATTAAAGGAGGTATTACCGTGGAACGACAATTACCCATTACTTTTTTTACAAGTGACCAAAACGCTTTTGGGTTATTAGAATTTTCATCTAACAAGCCATTGGCATTTAAATAAAACTGTTCTTTAGCATGAATTATCATATTATTTACTTTATTCCTTCGTATTTTGTATATATTTCGATTATGTACAGTGGGAGAAGATTTTAATTTTCTATGTAAACGATCGCGAATTCTAATATGATGCCTAATTTCAGAATTAAACCATGGTTTATCTGTTCTACGAATATTGACTACTTTGGTTGGAATGCATTCTTTTGCCATTTCTAAGTATTTATTTGTAAAGAAATCCGCCATTTCATCTATATCATTAACTAATGTAAAAAGGGATTCTTCCCAATTAAACTGCCTAATTAATTTATTAAATTTTTCAAAGTCTGCATTCTTATACATCCATATTGTTCGCTGGTACGTTTCTTGTAGGTAATTTGGAATTTGAAGAGAAATTTTCGTTGCATTATGGTCACTTTTTTCTCTACATACATCAATTACTTCAGAAAAAGTTACATTGCAATCAGCTGATATCAAAACGGGATCTAACAAAGTTCCATTACCTGTATTTTGATTAATACGTGTAGGTTCATGTATTACATTTTGAAGATAAAAAACATTTATTATATTACTCAAGGAATTATTATTTTCTACCAATAAATCAATATTCAGATCTCCCGTAATAATGACGTTTGTTGTATAATTAAATGCTTCCTCGATAGAATATTCGAAATTTTGCCAAAACGATTGGGTAGCCCCAGGGGAACGATATACCACGCATAATAAAACTTTATAATTTGGAAATTCGTTTTCTACCCAAATCATTTCACTATGCCAAAGCCTAGATTGATATCGTATACCGAAAATTAGATTTGTACCGTATACCACAACCTAGATTTATCTTGCATACCAAAACCTAGATTTATATTGCATACCAAAACCTAGATTTATATTGCATACCAAAACCTAGATTTATACTGTATACCAAAACCTAGATTTATATCATATACCAAAACCTAGATTTACACCGTTTATCAAAAGCTATATTTATACCGTATACCACAGCCTAGATTTATCTCGCATACCAAAACCTAGATTTATATTGCATACCAAAACCTAGATTTATAACGTATGTCAAAACCTAGATTTAAACACCATACCAAAACCTAGATTTATATCGTATACCAGTACCTAGATTTATATCGTTTACCAAAACCTAGATTTATATCGTATGCCCAAACCTAGATTTATATAGTATACCAAAACCTAGAATTATACCGTATACCAAAATCTATATTTATCCCGTATGCCAAAACCTACATTTATAT
The DNA here is from genome assembly GCA_963383655.1 of Bathymodiolus septemdierum. Taxonomy (NCBI): domain Eukaryota; kingdom Metazoa; phylum Mollusca; class Bivalvia; order Mytilida; family Modiolidae; genus Bathymodiolus; species Bathymodiolus septemdierum. The sequence goes on along the minus strand of OY726523.1, from coordinate 983,230 downwards.
CGTATACCAAAACCTAGCTTAATATAGTAGAGCAAAATCTAGATTTATCTCGTAAACCACGACCTAGATTTATACCGTATACGAACACCTAGATTTATACATATAGAAATCTAGGTTTTGGTATACGATATAAATCTAGGTATTATACCAATACCTAGCTTTATATCGTATACCAAAACCTAGATTTATATCGCATACCAAAACCTAGATTTATATAGTGTAGCAAAGCCTAGATTCATATCGCACACCAAAACCTAGATTTATACCACATACCAAAACCTTGATTTATACAGCATACGAAAACTTAGATTTACACAGTATACCAATACCCAGGTTTATTTCGTATTCCAAAACTAAGATTTATATGACATACCAAAATTTAGATTTATATTGTATACCAAAGACTAGATTTATATCGCTTACCAAAACCTAGATTTATACCGTATACCAAAACCTTGATTTATATCGTATACCAAAACCTAGATTTATATAGTTTACCAAAACTTTGATTTATATCGCATACCAAAGCCTAGATTTATCTCTTATTCCAAAACCTAGATTTATACCGCATGCCAAAACCTAGATTTATACCGTATACCAATAACTAGATTGATATCGCATACCAAAACGTAGATTTATTTCGTATGTCAAAACATAGATTTATATCTTATAACAAAACCGAGATTCATATCGTATACCAAAGCCAATATTTAAATGGCATACCAAAACCTAGATTTAATTCGCATACAAAAGCGTAAATTTATACCGTATAGCAAAACCTATATTTATACTGTATACCAAAACCTAGATTTATATCGTATACCAAAACCTAGATTTACACGTTATATCAAAAGCTATATTTATACCGTATACCACAACCTAGATTTATCTCGCATACCAAAACCCAGATTTATATTGCATACCAAAGCATAGATTTATCTCGTAAACCACAACCTAGATTTATAACGTATACCAAAACGTAGGTTTATACAATATACCAATACCTCAATTTATATCGAATACCAAAACCTAGATTAATATCGCATGCCAAAATGTAGATTTATTTCGTATACCAAAACTTAGATTTATATCTTATACCAAAACCCAGATTTATATCGTATTCCGAAACCTAGATTTATACTGCATACCAAAACCTAGATTTATATCGCATACCAATACCTAGATTTATACCATTTAGATTTATATCGCATACGAAAACCTAGATTTATATCGTATACCAAAACCAAGATTGATATCGTTTACAAAATCCTAGATTTATATCGCATACCAAAACCTAGATTTATATCGCATACCAAAACATAGATTTATGTGGCATAGAAAAACCTAGATTTATCTCGTAAACCACAACCTAGATTTATACCGTATACTAAAACCTATATTTATCCCGTATACCAAAACCTAGATTTATATCGCATACAAAAGCGTAAATTTATACCGTATAGCAAAACATATATTTATACTGTATACCAAAACCTAGATTTATATCGTATACCAAAACCTAGATATACACGTTATATCAAAAGCTATATTTATACCGTATACCACAACCTAGATTTATCTCGCATACCAAAACCCAGATTTATATTGCATACCAAAGCATAGATTTATCTCGTAAACCACAACCTAGATTTATAACGTATACCAAAACGTAGGTTTATACAATATACCAATACCTCAATTTATATCGAATACCAAAACCTAGATTAATATCGCATGCCAAAATGTAGATTTATTTCGTATACCAAAACTCAGATTTATATCGTATTCCGAAACCTAGATTTATACTGCATACCAAAACCTAGATTTATATCGCATACCAATACCTAGATTTATACCATTTAGATTTATATCGCATACGAAAACCTAGATTTATATCGTATACCAAAACCAAGATTGATATCGTTTACAAAATCCTAGATTTATATCGCATACCAAAACCTAGATTTATATCGCATACCAAAACATAGATTTATGTGGCATAGAAAAACCTAGATTTATCTCGTAAACCACAACCTAGATTTATACCGTATACTAAAACCTATATTTATCCCGTATACCAAAACCTAGATTTATATCGCATACCAAAACCTAGATTTATATTGCATTCCAAAACCTTGATTTATATCGAATACCGAAACCTAGATTTATACCGAATACCGAAACCTAGATTTATACCGTATACCACAACCTAGATTTATCTTGCATACCAAAACCTAGATTTATACTGCATACCAAAACCTAGATTTATACCACAAACCAAAACCTTGATTTATACCGCATACCAAAACCTAAATTGATACCGTATACCAAAAACTAGATTTATATCGAATACCAAAACCTACATTTATACCGTATACTAAAACCTATATTTATCCCGTATACCAAAACCTACATTTACATCGTATACCAAAACCTAGCTTTATGTAGTATAGCAAAATCTAGATTTATTTCGTAAACCACAACCTAGATTTATACCGTATACGAACACCTAGATTTATATCGTATACCAAAACCTATATTTATATCGTATATTAAAACCTAGACTTAAACACCATACCAAAACCTAGATTTATATCTTATACCAAAACCTAGATTTATATCGTATACCAAATCCTAGATTTATATAGTTTACCAAAACTTTGATTTATATCGCATACCAAAGCCTAGATTTATATCGCATACCAAAACCTCGATTTATACCGCATACCAAAACCTAGATTTATACCGTATACCAATAACTAGATTTATATCGCATACCAAAACGTAAATGTATATCGTATTTCAAAACATAGATTTATATCTTATAGCAAAACCGAGATTCATATCGTATACCAAAGCTAATATTTATATGGCATACCAAAACCTAGATTTATTTCGTATACAAAAGCGTAGATTTATACCTTATACCAAAACCTATATTTATACTGTATACCAAAAGCTAGATTTATATCGTATACCAAAACCTAGATTTACACCGTATATCAAAGCTATATTTATACCGTATACCAAAACCTAGATTGATATCGAATACGAAAACTAGATTTGTACCGTATACCACAACCTAAATTTATCTCGCATACCAAAACCTAGATTTATATTGCATACCAAAACCTAGATTTATACGGTTTAGCAATAACTAGATTTATATCGCATTGCAAAATCTTGATTTATATCGTATATCAAAGCTTATATTTAGATCGCATAGCAAAACCTAAATTTATATAGTATGCCAAAACCTAGATTTATATCGTATACCACAACCTAGATTTATCTCGCATACCAAAACCTAGATTTATCCTGCATACGAAAACCTAGATTTATATCGTATACCAAAACCAAGATTGATATCGTTTACAAAATCCTAGATTTATATCGCATACCAAAACCTAGATTTATATCGCATACCAAAACATAGATTTATGTGGCATAGAAAAACATAGATTTATCTCGTAAACCACAACCTAGATTTATACCGTATACTAAAACCTATATTTATCCCGTATACCAAAACCTAGATTTATATCGCATACCAAAACCTAGATTTATATTGCATACCAAAACCTTGATTTATATCGAATACCGAAACCTAGATTTATACCGTATACCGAAACCTAGATTTATACCGTATACCACAACCTAGATTTATCTTGCATACCAAAACCTTGATTTATACTGCATACCAAAACCTAGATTTATACCACAAACCAAAACCTTGATTTATACCGCATACCAAAACCTAAATTGATACCGTATACCAAAAACTAGATTTATATCGAATACCAAAACCTACATTTATGCCGTATACCAAAACCTATATTTATCCCGTATACCAAAACCTACATTTACATCGTATACCAAAACCTAGCTTTATGTAGTAGAGCAAAATCTAGATTTATCTCGTAAACCACAACCTAGATTTATACCGTATGCGAACACCTAGATTTATATCGTATACCAAAACCTATATTTATATCGTATATTAAAACCTAGACTTAAACACCATACCAAAACCTAGATTTATATCTTATACCAAAACCTAGATTTATATCGTATACCAAAACCTAGATTTATACAGTATATCAAAGCCTTGATTTATATCGCACACCAAAACCTAGATTTTTGTAGCATAACAAAACCTAGATTTATCTCGTAAACCACAACCCAGATTTATACCATATACGAAAATCTAGAGTATACCAATATCTAGATTTATATCGTTTACTAAAACCTAGATTTATATCGTATGCCAAAACCTAGATTTATATAGTATACCAGAACTTTGATTTATATCGTATACCAAAGCCTAGATTTATACCACATACCAAAACCTTGATTTATACCGCATACCAAAACCTAAATTTATACCGTATACAAAAAACTAGATTTATATCGAATACCAAAACCTACATTTATATCGTATACCAAAACCTAGATTTATATCGTATACCAAAACCTAGATTTACACCACATAGCAAAACCTCGATTTATACGGCATACGAAAACCTAGATTGACACAGTATACCCGTACCCAGATTTATATCGTATTCCAAAACTTAGATTTATATCACATACCAAAATCTAGATTTATATTATATATCAAAGCCTAGATTTATATCGCATACCAAAACCTAGATTTATACCGTATACCAAAGCCTAGATATATATAATATACTAATACCTGGATTTATAACGTATATCAAAGCGTAGATTTATATCGCACACCAAAACCTAGATTTATGTAGCATAGCAAAACCTAGATATATCTCGTAAACCACAACATAGATTTATACCGTATAACAAAACCTAGATTTATACCGCATACCAATAACTAGATTTATATCGCATACCAAAACCTCGATTTATACCGCATACCAAAACCTAGATTTATACCGCATACCAATAACTAGATTTATATCGCATACCAAAACGTAAATGTATATCGTATTTCAAAACATAGATTTATATCTTATAGCAAAACCGAGATTTATATCGTATACCAAAGCTAATATTTATAAGGCATACCAAAACCTAGATTTATTTCGTATACAAAAGCGTAGATTTATAGCTGATACCAAAGCCTATATAAATACTGTATACCAAAACCTAGATTTATATCGTATACCAAAACCTAGATTTACACCGTATATCAAAAGCTATATTTATGCCGTATACCAAAACCTAGATTGATATCGAATACCGAAAACTAGATTTGTACCGTATACCAATAACTAGATTTATATCGCATACCAAAACGTAAATGTATATCGTATTTCAAAACATAGATTTATATCTTATAGCAAAACCGAGATTCATATCGTATACCAAAGCTAATATTTATATGGCATACCAAAACCTAGATTTATTTCGTATACAAAAGCGTAGATTTATACCTTATACCAAAACCTATATTTATACTGTATACCAAAAGCTAGATTTATATCGTATACCAAAACCTAGATTTACACCGTATATCAAAGCTATATTTATACCGTATACCAAAACCTAGATTGATATCGAATACGAAAACTAGATTTGTACCGTATACCACAACCTAAATTTATCTCGCATACCAAAACCTAGATTTATACGGTTTAGCAATAACTAGATTTATATCGCATTGCAAAATCTTGATTTATATCGTATATCAAAGCTTATATTTAGATCGCATAGCAAAACCTAAATTTATATAGTATGCCAAAACCTAGATTTATATCGTATACCACAACCTAGATTTATCTCGCATACCAAAACCTAGATTTATCCTGCATACGAAAACCTAGATTTATATCGTATACCAAAACCAAGATTGATATCGTTTACAAAATCCTAGATTTATATCGCATACCAAAACCTAGATTTATATCGCATACCAAAACATAGATTTATGTGGCATAGAAAAACATAGATTTATCTCGTAAACCACAACCTAGATTTATACCGTATACTAAAACCTATATTTATCCCGTATACCAAAACCTAGATTTATATCGCATACCAAAACCTAGATTTATATTGCATACCAAAACCTTGATTTATATCGAATACCGAAACCTAGATTTATACCGTATACCGAAACCTAGATTTATACCGTATACCACAACCTAGATTTATCTTGCATACCAAAACCTTGATTTATACTGCATACCAAAACCTAGATTTATACCACAAACCAAAACCTTGATTTATACCGCATACCAAAACCTAAATTGATACCGTATACCAAAAACTAGATTTATATCGAATACCAAAACCTACATTTATGCCGTATACCAAAACCTATATTTATCCCGTATACCAAAACCTACATTTACATCGTATACCAAAACCTAGCTTTATGTAGTAGAGCAAAATCTAGATTTATCTCGTAAACCACAACCTAGATTTATACCGTATGCGAACACCTAGATTTATATCGTATACCAAAACCTATATTTATATCGTATATTAAAACCTAGACTTAAACACCATACCAAAACCTAGATTTATATCTTATACCAAAACCTAGATTTATATCGTATACCAAAACCTAGATTTATACAGTATATCAAAGCCTTGATTTATATCGCACACCAAAACCTAGATTTTTGTAGCATAACAAAACCTAGATTTATCTCGTAAACCACAACCCAGATTTATACCATATACGAAAATCTAGAGTATACCAATATCTAGATTTATATCGTTTACTAAAACCTAGATTTATATCGTATGCCAAAACCTAGATTTATATAGTATACCAGAACTTTGATTTATATCGTATACCAAAGCCTAGATTTATACCACATACCAAAACCTTGATTTATACCGCATACCAAAACCTAAATTTATACCGTATACAAAAAACTAGATTTATATCGAATACCAAAACCTACATTTATATCGTATACCAAAACCTAGATTTATATCGTATACCAAAACCTAGATTTACACCACATAGCAAAACCTCGATTTATACGGCATACGAAAACCTAGATTGACACAGTATACCCGTACCCAGATTTATATCGTATTCCAAAACTTAGATTTATATCACATACCAAAATCTAGATTTATATTATATATCAAAGCCTAGATTTATATCGCATACCAAAACCTAGATTTATACCGTATACCAAAGCCTAGATATATATAATATACTAATACCTGGATTTATAACGTATATCAAAGCGTAGATTTATATCGCACACCAAAACCTAGATTTATGTAGCATAGCAAAACCTAGATATATCTCGTAAACCACAACATAGATTTATACCGTATAACAAAACCTAGATTTATACCGCATACCAATAACTAGATTTATATCGCATACCAAAACCTCGATTTATACCGCATACCAAAACCTAGATTTATACCGCATACCAATAACTAGATTTATATCGCATACCAAAACGTAAATGTATATCGTATTTCAAAACATAGATTTATATCTTATAGCAAAACCGAGATTTATATCGTATACCAAAGCTAATATTTATAAGGCATACCAAAACCTAGATTTATTTCGTATACAAAAGCGTAGATTTATAGCTGATACCAAAGCCTATATAAATACTGTATACCAAAACCTAGATTTATATCGTATACCAAAACCTAGATTTACACCGTATATCAAAAGCTATATTTATGCCGTATACCAAAACCTAGATTGATATCGAATACCGAAAACTAGATTTGTACCGTATACCACAACCTAAATTTATCTCGCATACCAAAACCTAGATTTATATTGCATACCAAAACCTAGATTTATACGGTTTAGCAATAACTAGATTTATATCGCAAAGCAAAACCTTGATTTATATTGTATATCAAAGCTTATATTTAGATCGCATAGCAAAACCTAAATTTATATAGTATGCCAAAACCTAGATTTATATCGTATACCACAACCTAGATTTATCTCGCATACCAAAACCTAGATTTATACTGCATACCAAAACCTAGATTTATATCGCATACCAATACCTAGATTTATACCATTTAGATTTATATCGCATACCAAAACCTAGATTTATATCGTATACCAAAACCAAAATTGATATCGCTTACAAAATTCTAGATTTATATCGCATACCAAAACCTAGATTTATATCGCATACCAAAACCTAGATTTATGTGGCATAGAAAAACCTAGATTGATCTCGTAAACCACAACCTAGATTCATACCGTATACCAAAACCTATATTTATCCCGTATACCAAAACCTAGATTTATATCGCATACCAAAACCTAGATTTATATTGCATACCAAAACCTAGATTGATATCATATACAAAAACCTAGATTTATATTGTTGGCCAAAACCTAGATTTATATCGAGTACAAAAGCCTAGAATTATACCGTATACCAAAACCTATATTTATACCGTATACCAACACCTATATTTATCCCGGATAACAAAACCTACATTTATATCGTATACCAAAACCTAGCTTTATGTAGTAGAGCAAAATCTAGATTTATCTCGTAAACCACAACCTAGATTTATACCGTATGCGAACACCTAGATTTATATCGTATATCAAAACCTAGATTTATATCGTATATTAAAACCTAGACTTAAACACCATACCAAAACCTAGATTTATATCTTATACCAAAACCTAGATTTATATCGCATACCAAAACCTAGATTTATGCAGTATAGCAAAGCCTAGATTTATATCGCACACCAAAAGCTAGATTTTTGTAGCATAGCAAAACCTAGATTTATCTCGTAAACCACAAGCCAGATTTATACCGTATACGAAAATCTAGAGTATACCAATATCTAGATTTATATCGTTTACCAAAACCTAGATTTATATCGTATGCCAAAACCTAGATTTATATAGTATACCAGAACTTTGATTTATATCGTATACCAAAGCCTATATTTATACCACAAACCAAAACCTTGATTTATACCGCATACCAAAACCTAAATTTATACCGTATACCAAAAACTAGATTTATATCGAATACCAAAACCTACATTTATACCGTATACATAAACCTAGATTTATCCCGTATACCAAAACCTACATTTACATCGTATACCAAAACCTAGCTTTATGTAGTAGAGGAAAATCTAGATTTATCTCGTAAACCACAACCTAGATTTATACCGTATACGAACACCTAGATTTATATCGTATAGCAAAACGTAGATTTATATCGTATATTAAAACCTAGACTTAAACACCATACCAAAACCTAGATTTATATCTTATACCAAAACCTAGATTTATATCGTATACCAAAACCTAGATTTATACAGTATAGCAAAGCCTAAATTTATATCGCACACCAAAACCTAGATTTTTGTAGCATAGCAAAACCTAGATTTATCTCGTAAACCACAACCCAGATTTATACCGTATGCGAAAATCTAGAGTTTACCAATATCTAGATTTATATCGTTTACTAAAACCTAGATTGATATCGTATGCCAAAACCTAAATTTATATAGTATACCAGAACTTTGAGTTATATCGTATACCAAAGCCTAGATTTATACCACATACCAAAACCTTGATCTATACCGCATACCAAAACCTAAATTTATACCGTATACCAAAACCTAGATTTATATCGTATACCAAAACCTAGATTTATACCACATAGCAAAACCTCGATTTATAAGGCATACGAAAACCTAGATTTACACAATATACCAATACCCAGATTTATATTGTATTCCAAAACTTAGATTTATATCACATACCAAAAAATAGATTTATATTGTATATCAAAGCCTAGATTTATATCGCATACCAAAACCTAGATTTATACCTTATACCAAAACTTTGATTTGTATCGCGTACCAAACCCTAGATTTATCTCGTATACCAAAACCTAGATTTATATAGTATACCAAACTTTGATTTATATCGTATACCAAAGCCTAGATATATATAATATACCAATACCTGGATTTATAGCGTATATCAAAGCCTAGATTTATATCGCACACCAAAACCTAGATTTATGTAGCATAGCAAAACCTAGATTTATCTCGTAAACAACAACATAGATTTATACCGTATACCAAAACCTAGATTTATACCGTATACCAATAACTAGATTTATATCGCATACCAAAACCTAGATTTATACCGCATACCAAAACCTAAATTTATACCGTATACCAATAACTAGATTAATATCGCATACCAAAACGTAGATTTATATCGTATTTCAAAACATAGATTTATATCTTATAGCAAAACCGAGATTTATATCGTATACCAAAGCCAATATTTATATGGCATACCAAAACCTAGATTTATTTCGTATACAAAAGCGTAGATTTATACCTTATACCAAAACCTATATTTATACTGTATACCAAAACCTAGATTTATATCGTATACCAAAACATAGATTTACACCGTATATCGAAAGCTATATTTATACCGTATACCAAAACCTAGATTGATATCGAATACCGAAAACTAGATTTGTACCGTATACCACAACCTGAATTTATCTCGCATACCAAAACCTAGATTTATATTGCATACCAAAACCTAAATTTATACGGCTTAGCAATAACTAGATTTATATCGCATAGCAAAACTTTGATTTATATCGTATATCAAAGCTTATATTTAGATCGCATAGCAAAACCTAAATTTATATAGTATGCCAAAACCTAGATTTATATCGTATACCGAAATCTAGATTTATACCGTATACCACAACCTAGATTTATCTCGCATACCAAAACCTAGATTTACACCGCATACCAAAACCTAGATTTATATCGCATACCAATACCTAGATTTATACCATTTAGATTTATATCGCATACCAAAACCTAGATTTATATCGTATATCAAAACTTATATTTAGATAGCATACCAAAACCTAGATTTATATCGTATACCAAAACCAAGATTTATATCGTTTACAAAATCCTAGATTTATATCGCATACCAAAACCTAGATTTATATTGCATACCAAAACCTAGATTTATAACGTATATCAAAACCTAGATTTAAACACCATACCAAAACCTAGATTTATATCGTATACCAGTACCTAGATTTATATCGTTTACCAAAACCTAGATTTATATCGTATGCCCAAACCTAGATTTATATAGTATACCAAAACCTAGAATTATACCGTATACCAAAATCTATATTTATCCCGTATGCCAAAACCTACATTTATATCGTATACCAAAACCTAGCTTTATATAGTAGAGCAAAATCTAGATTTATCTCGTAAACCACGACCTAGATTTATACCGTATACGAACACCTAGATTTATACATATAGAAATCTAGGTTTTGGTATACGATATAAATCTAGGTATTATACCAATACCTAGATTTATATCGTATACCAAAACCTAGATTTATATCGTATAACAAAACCTAGATTTATATAGTGTAGCAAAGCCTAGATTCATATCGCACACCAAAACCTAGATTTATACCACATACCAAAACCTAGATTTATACAGCATACGAAAACCTAGATTTACACAGTATACCAATACCCAGATTTATTTCGTATTCCAAAACTAAGATTTATATCACATTCCAAAATTTAGATTTATATTGTATACCAAAGACTAGATTTATATCGCATACCAAAATGTAGATTTATGTCTTATACCAAAACCGAGATTTATATCGAATACCAAAGCCAATATTTATATGGCATACCAAAACCTAGATTTATTTCGTATACAAAAGCGTAGATTTATACCGTATACCAAAACCTATATTTATACTGTATACCAAAACCTAGATTTATATCGTATAACCAAAACCTAGATTTAGATTGCATGCCAAAACCTAGATTTATACGGTTTAGCAATAAATAGATTTATATCGCATAACAAAACCTTGATTTATATCGTATATCAAAGCTTATATTTAGATCGCATAGGAAAACCTAAATTTATATCGTCTACCAAAACCTAGATTTATATTGCATACCAAAACCTAGATTGATATCGTATATCAAAACCTAGATTTAAACACCATACCAAAACCTAGATTTATATCGTATACCAATACCTATATTTATATCGTTTACCAAAACCTAGATTTATACCGTATACCAAAACCTTGATTTATATCGTATACCAAAACCTAGATTTATATAGTTTACCAAAACTTTGATTTATATCGCATACCAAAGCCTAGATTTATCTCGTATTCCAAAACCTAGATTTATACCGCATGCCAAAACCTAGATTTATACCGTATACCAATAACTAGATTTATATCGCATACCAAAACGTAGATTTATTTCGTATGTCAAAACATAGATTTATATCTTATACCAAAACCGAGATTTATATCGTATACCAAAGCCAATATTTAAATGGCATACCAAAACCTAGGTTTAATTCGTATACAAAAGCGTAGATTTATACCGTATAGCAAAACCTATATTTATACTGTATACCAAAACCTATATTTATATCGTATACCAAAACATAGATTTACACGTTATATCAAAAGCTATATTTATACCGTATACCACAACCTAGATTTATCTCGCATACCAAAACCCAGATTTATATTGCATACCAAAACATAGATTTATCTCGTAAACCACAACCTAGATTTATACCGTATACCAAAACGTAGGTTTATACAATATACCAATACCTCAATTTATATCGAATACCAAAACCTAGATTAATATCGCATGCCAAAATGGAGATTTATATCGTATACCAAAACTTAGATTTATATCTTATACCAAAACCCAGATTTATATCGTATTCCGAAACCTAGATTTATACCGTATACCAGAACCTAGATTTATCTTGCATACCAAAACCTAGATTTATACTGCATACCAAAACCTAGATTTATATCGCATACCAATACCTAGATTTATACCATTTAGATTTATACCGTATACCAAAACCTAGATTTATACCGCATACGAAAACCTAGATTTACACAGTATACCAATACCTAGATTTATATCGGATACCAAAACCTAGATTTACACAGTATAGCAATACCTAGATTTATATCGCATGCGAAAACCTAGATTTATACAGTATACCAAAACCTATATTTATACCGTATACCAAAACCTAAATTTATCACGTATACCAAAACCTAGATTTATATCGTATACCAAAACCTAGATTTATATTGCATACCAAAACCTAGATTTATATCATATACAAAAACCTAGATTTATATTGTTTGCCAAAACCTAAATTTATATCGAATACAAAAACCTAGAATTATACCGTATACCAAAACCTATATTTATACCGTATACCAAAACCTATATTTATCCCGTATACCAAAACCTACATTTATATCGTATACCAAAACCTAGCTTTATATAGTAGAGCAAAATCTAGATTTATCTCGTAAACCACGACCTAGATTTATACCGTATACGAACACCTAGATTTATACATATATAAATCTAGGTTTTGGTATACGATATAAATCTAGGTATTGGTATAATACCTAGATTTATATCGCATACCAAAACCTAGATTTATATCGTATACCAAAACCTAGATTGATATCGTATACCAAAACCTAGATTTATATTGAATACCAAAACCTAGATTAATATCATATACAAAAACCTAGATTTATATTGTTTGCGAAAACCTAAATTTATATCGAATACAAAAACCTAGAATTATACCGTATACCAAAACCTATATTTATACCACATACCAAAACCTATATTTATCCCGTATACCAAAACCTACATTTATATCGTATACCAAAACCTAGCTTTATATAGTAGAGCAAAATCTAGATTGATCTCGTAAACCACGACCTAGATTTATACCGTATACGAACACCTAGATTCATACATATAGAAATCTAGGTTTTGGTATACGATATAAATCTAGGTATTGGTATAATACCTAGATTTATATCGTATACCAAAACCTAGATTTATATCGTATATCAAAACCTAGATTTATATAGTGTAGCAAAGCCTAGATTCATATCGCACACCAAAACCTAGATTTATACCACATACCAAAACCTTGATTTATACAGCATACGAAAACCTAGATTTACACAGTATATCAATACCCAGATTTATTTCGTATTCCAAAACTAAGATTTATATCACATTCCAAAATTTAGATTTATATTGTATACCAAAGACTAGATTTATATCGCTTACCAAAACCTAGATTTATACCGTATACCAAAACCTTGATTTATATCGTATACCAAAACCTAGATTTATATAGTTTACCAAAACTTTGATTTATATCGCATACAAAAGCCTAGATTTATCTCGTATTCCAAAACCTAGATTTATACCGCATGCCAAAACCTAGATTTATACCGTATACCAATAACTAGTTTTATATCGCATACCAAAACGTAGATTTATTTCGTATGTCAAAACATAGATTTATATCTTATACCAAAACCGAGATTTATATCGTATACCAAAGCCAATATTTAAATGGCATACCAAAACCTAGATTTAATTCGTATACAAAAGCGTAAATTTATACCGTATAGCAAAACCTATATTTATACTGCATACCAAAACCTAGATTGATATCGTATACCAAAACATAGATTTACACGTTATATCAAAAGCTATATTTATACCGTATACCACAACCTAGATTTATCTCGCATACAAAAACCCAGATTTATATTGCATACCAAAACATAGATTTATCTCGTAAACCACAACCTAGATTGATACCGTATACCAAAACGTAGGTTTATACAATATACCAATACCTCAATTTATATCGAATACCAAAACCTAGATTAATATCGCATGCCAAAATGTAGATTTATATCGTATACCAAAACTTAGATTTATATCTTATACCAAAACCCAGATTTATATCGTATTCCGAAACCTAGATTTATACCATAAACAAGAACCTAGATTTATCTTGCATACCAAAACCTAGATTTATACTGCATACCAAAACCTAGATATTTATCGCATACCAATACCTATATTTATACCATTTAGATTGATATCGCACACCAAAACCTAGATTTATATCATATATCAAAACTTATGTTTAGATCGCATACCAAAACATAGATTTATATCGTATACCAAAACCAAGATTTATATCGTATGCAAAAACCTAGATTTATATCGCATACTAAAACCAAGATTTACATCGTATGCAAAAACCTAGATTTATATCGCATGCCAAAACCTAGATTTATATCGCATGCCAAAACCTAGATTTATGTGGCATAGCAAAACCTAGATTTATCTCCAAAACCACAACCTAGATTTATACCGTATACCAAAACCTAGATGTATATCGCATACGAAAACCTAGTTTTACACAGTATACCAATACCTAGATTTATATCGCATACCAAAACCTAGATTTATACGGCATATCAAAACCTATATTTATACCGTATACCAAAAATTACATTTATATCGAATACCAAAACCTAGATTGATATCGTATGCCAAAATCTAGATTTATATAGTAAACCAAAACTTTGATTTATATCGTATACAAAAACCTAGATTTATACTACATACCAAAACCTCGATTAATACCGCATAACAAAACCTAGATTTATACCGTATACCAATAACTACATTTATATCGAATACCAAAACCTATATTTATATCGTATACCAAAACCTAGATTTATATCGTATACCAAAACCTTGATTTATACCACATACCAAAACCGCGATTTATACGGCATACGAAAACCTAGATTTTTGTACCATAGCAAAACGTAGATTTATCTCGTAAACCACAACCTAGATTTATACCGTATACCAGAACCTAGATTTATATCGTATACCAAAACCTAGATTTATATAGTTTACCAAAACTTTGATTTATATCGCATACGAAAGCCTAGATTTATCTCGTATTCCAAAGCCAATATTTATATGGCATACCAAAACCTAGATTTATTTCGTATACAAAAGCGTAGATTTATACCGTACACCAAAACCTAGATGTATACGTTTAGCAATAACTAGATTTATATCGCATAACAAAACCTTGATTTATATCGTATATCAAAACTTATATTTAGATCGCATAGGAAAACCTAAATTTATATAGTATGCCAAAACTTTGATTTATATCGTCTACCAAAACCTAGATTTATATCGTATACCAAAACCTAGATTTACACGTATTCCAAAACATATATTTATGCCTTATACCAAAACCTAGATTTATATAGCATAGCAAAACATAGATTTATCTCGTAAACCACAACCTAGATTTATACCGTATACGAACACGTAGATTTATACAATTTGCCAATACCTCAATTTATATCGAATACCAAAACCTAGATTAATATCGCATACCAAAATGTAGATTTATATCGTATACCAAAACCCAGATTTATATCGTATTCCAAAGGCAATATTTATATGGCCTACCAAAACCTATATTTATACTGTATACCAAAACCTAGATTTATATCATATACCAAAACCTAGATTTACACGTATATCAAAAACTATATTTATACCGTATACCAAAACCTATATTTATACTGTATACCAAAACCTAGATTTATATCATATACCAAAACCTAGATTTACACCGTATATCAAAAGCTATATTTATACCGTATACCACAACCTAGAGTTATCTCGCATACCAAAACCTAGATTTATATCGTATATCAAAACCTAGATTTATATCGTTTACCAAAACCTAGATTTATATCGTATGCCCAAACCTAGATTTATATAGTATACCAAAACTTTGATTTATATCGCATACCAAAACCTAGATTTTTGTACCATAGCAAAACGTATATTTATCTCGGAAACCACAACCCAGATTTATACCGTATACCAAAACCTAGATTTATATCGTATACCAAATCCTAGATTTATATAGTTTACCAAAACTTTGATTTATATCGCATACAAAGCCTAGATTTATCTCGTATTCCAAAACCTATATTTATATCGCATAGCAAAATGTAGATTTATATCGTATTTCAAAACATAGATTTATATCTTATACCAAAACCGAGATTAATATCGAATACCAAAGCCAATATTTATATGGCATACCAAAACCTAGATTTATTACGTATACAAAAGCGTAGATTTATATCGTATATCAAAGCTTATATTTAGATCGCATAGGAAAACATAAATTTATATCGTCTACCAAAACCTAGATTTATATTGCATACCAAAACCTAGATTTATATCGTATATCAAAACCTAGATTTAAACACCATACCAAAACCTAGATTTATATCGTATACCAATACCTAGATTTATATCGTTTACCAAAACCTAGATTTATATCGTATGCCCAAACCTAGATTTATATAGTATACCAAAACTTTGATTTATATCGCATACCAAAACCTAGATTTATGTGGCATCGCAAAGCCTTGATTTATCTCGTAAACCACAACATAGATTTATACCGTATACCAAAACCTAGATTTATACCGCATACGAAAACCTAGATTTACACAGTATATCAATACCTAGATTTATATCGCATACGAAAACCCAGATTTATACAGTATACCAAAACCGAGATTTATATCGTATACCAAAACCTAGATTTATATTGTTTGCCAAAACCTATATTTATATCGAATACAAAAACCTAGAATAATACCGTATACCAAAACCTATATTTATAACGTATACCAAAACCTATATTTATCCCGTATACCAAAACCTACATTTATATCGGATACCAAAACCTAGCTTTATATCGTATACCAAATCCTAGATTTATATAGTTTACCAAAACTTTGATTTATATCGCATACAAAGCCTAGATTTATCTCGTATTCCAAAACCTATATTTATATCGCATAGCAAAATGTAGATTTATATCGTATTTCAAAACATAGATTTATATCTTATACCAAAACCGAGATTAATATCGAATACCAAAGCCAATATTTATATGGCATACCAAAACCTAGATTTATTACGTATACAAAAGCGTAGATTTATATCGTATATCAAAGCTTATATTTAGATCGCATAGGAAAACATAAATTTATATCGTCTACCAAAACCTAGATTTATATTGCATACCAAAACCTAGATTTATATCGTATATCAAAACCTAGATTTAAACACCATACCAAAACCTAGATTTATATCGTATACCAATACCTAGATTTATATCGTTTACCAAAACCTAGATTTATATAGTATACCAAAACTTTGATTTATATCGCATACCAAAACCTAGATTTATGTGGCATCGCAAAGCCTTGATTTATCTCGTAAACCACAACATAGATTTATACCGTATACCAAAACCTAGATTTATACCGCATACGAAAACCTAGATTTACACAGTATATCAATACCTAGATTTATATCGCATACGAAAACCCAGATTTATACAGTATACCAAAACCGAGATTTATATCGTATACCAAAACCTAGATTTATATTGTTTGCCAAAACCTATATTTATATCGAATACAAAAACCTAGAATAATACCGTATACCAAAACCTATATTTATACCGTATACCAAAACCTATATTTATCCCGTATACCAAAACCTACATTTATATCGGATACCAAAACCTAGCTTTATATAGTAGAGCAAAGTCTAGATTTATCTCGTAAACCACGACCTAGATTTATACCGTATACGAACACCTAGATTTATACACATAGAAATCTAGGTTTTGGTATACGATATGAATCTAGGTATTGGTATAATACCTAGCTTTATATCGTATACCAAAACCTAGATTTATATCGCATACCAAAACCTAGATTTATATAGTGTAGCAAAGCCTAGATTCATATCGCACACCAAAACCTAGATTTATACCACATACCAAAACCTTGATTTATACAGCATACGAAAACTTAGATTTACACAGTATACCAATACCCAGATTTATTTCGTATTCCAAAACTAAGATTTATATGACATACCAAAATTTAGATTTATATTGTATACCAAAGACTAGATTTATATTGCTTACCAAAACCTAGATTTATACCGTATACCAAAACCTTGATTTATACCGTATACCAATAACTAGATTTATATCGCATACCAAAACGTAGATTTATTTCGTATGTGAAAATATAGATTTATATCTTATACCAAAACCGAGATTTATATCGTATACCAAAGCCAATATTTAAATGGCATACCAAAACCTAGATTTAATTCGTACACAAAAGCGTAGATTTATACCGTATAGCAAAACCTATATTTATACTGTATACCAAAACCTAGATTTATATCGTATACCAAAACATAGATTTACACGTTATATCAAAAGCTATATTTATACCGTATACCAAAACCTATATTTATACTGTATACCAAAACCTAGATTTATATCATATACCAAAACCTAGATTTACACCGTATATGAAAAGCTATATTTATACCGTATACCACAACCTAGATTTATCTCGCATACCAAAACCTAGATTTATATTGCATACCAAAACCTAGATTTATATCGTATATCAAAACCTAGATTTAAACACCATACCAAAACCTAGATTTATATGGTATACCAATACCTAGATTTATATCGTTTACCAAAACCTAGGTTTATATCGTATGCCCAAACCTAGATTTATATAGTATTCCAAAACTTTGATTTATATCGCATACCAAAACCTAGATTTTTGTACCATAGCAAAACGTAGATTTATCTGGTAAACCACAACCCAGATTTATACCGTATACCAAAACCTAGATTTATATCGTATACCAAATCCTAGATTTATATAGTTTACCAAAACTTTGATTTATATCGCATACCAAAGCCTAGATTTATCTCGTATTCCAAAACCTTGATTTATATCGCATACCAAAACCTAGATTTATATCGTATACCAATAACTAGATTGATATCGCATACCAAAATGTAGATTTATATCGTATTTCAAAACATAGATTTATATCTTATACCAAAACGAGATTTATATCGAATACCTAAGCCAATATTTATATGGCATACCAAAACCTAGATTTATTTCGTATGCAAAAGCGTAGATTTATACCGTATACCAAAACCTAGATTTATACTGTATACGAAAACCTAGATTTATATCGTATAACCAAAACCTAGATTTATATTGCATACCAAAACCTAGATTTATACGGTTTAGCAATCAATAGATTTATATCGCATAACAAAACCTTGATTTATATCGTATATCAAAGCTTATATTTAGATCGCATAGGAAAACCTAAATTTATATCGTTTACCAAAACCTAGATTTATATTGCATACCAAAACCTAGATTTATATCGTATATCAAAACCTAGATTTAAACATCATACCAAAACCTAGATTTATATCGTATACCAATACCTAGATTTATATCGTTTACCAAAACCTAGATTTATATCGTATGCCCAAACCTAGATTTATATAGTATACCAAAACTTTGATTTATATCGCATACCAAAATCTAGATTTATGTGGCATCGCAAAGCCTTGATTTATCTCGTAAACCACAACATAGATTTATACCGTATACCAAAACCTAGATTTATACCGCATACGAAAACCTAGATTTATACAGTATACCAAAACCTATATTTATACCGTATACCAAAACCTATATTTATCACGTATACCAAAACCTAGATTTATATCGTATACCAAAACCTAGATTTATATTGCATATCAAAACTTAGATTTATATCATATACAAAAACCTAGATTTATATTGTTTGCCAAAACCTAAATTTATATCGAATACAAAAGCCTAGAATTATACCGTATACCAAAACCTATATTTATACCGTATACCAAAACCTATGTTTATCCCGTATACCAAAACCTACATTTATATCGTATACCAAAACCTAGCTTTATATAGTAGGGCAAAATCTAGATTTATCTCGTAAACCACGACCTAGATTTATACCGTATACGAACACCTAGATTTATACATATATAAATCTAGGTTTTGGTATACGATATAAATCTAGGTATTGGTATAATACCTAGATTTATATCGTATACCAAAACCTAGATTTATATCGTATATCAAAACCTAGATTTATATAGTGTAGCAAAGCCTAGATTCATATCGCACACCAAAACCTAGATTTATACCACATACCAAAACCTTGATTTATACAGCATACGAAAACCTAGATTTACACAGTATATCAATACCCAGATTTATTTCGTATTTCAAAACTAAGATTTATATCACATTCCAAAATTTAGATTTATATTGTATAACAAAGACTAGATTGATATCGCTTAACAAAACCTAGATTTATACCGTATACCAAAACCTTGATTTATATCGCATACCAAAACCTTGATTTATATAGTTTACCAAAACTTTGATTTATATCGCATACCAAAGCCTAGATTTATCTCGTATTCCAAAACCTAGATTTATAACGCATGCCAAAACCTAGATTTATACCGTATACCAATAACTAGATTGATATCGCATACCAAAACGTAGATTTATTTCGTATGTCAAAACATAGATTTATATCTTATAACAAAACCGAGATTTATATCGTATACCAAAGCCAATATTTAAATGGCATACCAAAACCTAGATTTAATTCGCATACAAAAGCGTAAATTTATACCGTATAGCAAAACCTATATTTATACTGTATACCAAAACCTATATTTATATCGTATACCAAAACCTAGATTTACACGTTATATCAAAAGCTATATTTATACCGTATACCACAACCTAGATTTATCTCGCATACCAAAACCCAGATTTATATTGCATACCAAAGCATAGATTTATCTCGTAAACCACAACCTAGATTAATATCGCATGCCAAAATGTAGATTTATATCGTATACCAAAACTTAGATTTATATCTTATACCAAAACCCAGATTTATATCGTATTCCGAAACCTAGATTTATACCGTATACCAGAACCTAGATTTATCTTGCATACCAAAACCTAAATTTATACTGCATACCAAAACCTAGATTTATATCGCATACCAATACCTAGATTTATACCATTTAGATTTATATCGCACACCAAAACCTAGATTTATATCATATATCAAAACTTATATTTAGATCGCATACCAAAACCTAGATTTATATCGTATACCAAAACCAAGATTTATATCGTATGCAAAAACCTAGATATAAATCGCATACCAAAACCAAGTTTTTATGTCGTATGCAAAAACCTAGATTTATATCGCATGCCAAAACCTAGATTTATATCGCATGCCAAAACCTAGATGTATGTGGCATAGCAAAACCTAGATTTATCTCCACAACCACAACCTAGATTTATACCGTATACCAAAACCTAGATTTATACCGCATACGAAAACCTAGATTTACACAGTATACCAATACCTAGATTTATATCGCATACCAAAACCTAGATTTATACGGCATATCAAAACCTATATTTATACCGTATACCAAAAATTACATTTATATCGAATACCAAAATCTAGATTGATATCGTATGCCAAAACCTAGATTTATATAGTAAACCAAAACTTTGATTTATATCGTATACAAAAACCTAGATTTATACCACATACCAAAACCTCCATTAATACCGCATACCAAAACCTAGATTTATACCGTATACCAATAACTACATTTATATCGAATACCAAAACCTATATTTATATCGTATACCAAAACCTAGATTTATATCGTATACCAAAACCTAGATTTATACCACATACCAAAACCTCGATTTATACGGCATACGAAAACCTAGATTTACACAGTATACCAATACCCAGATTTATATCGTATTCCAAAACTTACATTTATATTACATACCAAAACCTAGATTTATATTGTATACCAAAGCCTAGATTTATATCGCATACCAAAACCTAGATTTATACCGTTTACCAAAACCGAGATTTATATCGTATACCAAAACCTAGATTTATATAGTATACCAAACTTTGATTTATATCGTATACCAAAGCCTAGATTTATATAATATATCAATACCTGGATTAATAGCGTATATCAAAGCCTAAATTTATACCGTATACCAATAACTATATTTATATCGAATATCAAAACTTATATTTAGATCGCATACCAAAACCTAGATTTATATCGTATACCAATACCCAGATGTATATCGTATTCCAAAACTTAGATTTATATCACATACCAAAACCTAGATTTATATTGTATATCAAAGCCTAGATTTATATCGCATACCAAAACCTAGATTTATACCGTATACCAAAACCTAGATTTATATCGTATACCAAAACCTAGATTTATATAGTTTACCAAAACTTTGATTTGTATCGCATACCAAACCCTAGATTTATCTCGTATACCAAAACCTAGATTTATATAGTATACCAAACTTTGATTTATATCGTATACCAAAGCCTAGATATATATAATATACCAATACCTGGATTTATAACGTATATCAAAGCCTAGATTTATATCGCACACCAAAACCTAGATTTATGTAGCATAGCAAAACCTAGATTTATCTCGTAAACCACAACATAGATTTATAGAGTATATCAAAACCTAGATTTATACCGTATACCAATAACTAGATTTATATCGCATACCAAAACCTCGATTTATACCGCATACCAAAACCTAGATTTATACCGTATACCAATAACTAGATTTATATCGCATACCAAAACGTAAATGTATATCGTATTTCAAAACATAGATTTATATCTTATAGCAAAACCGAGATTTATATCGTATACCAAAGCTAATATTTATATGGCATACCAAAACCTAGATTTATTTCGTATTCAAAAGCGTAGATTTATACCTTATACCAAAACCTATATTTATACTGTATACCAAAAGCTAGATTTATATCGTATACCAAAACCTAGATTTACACCGTATATCAAAGCTATATTTATACCGTATACCAAAACCTAGATTGATATCGAATACGAAAACTAGATTTGTACCGTATACCACAACCTAAATTTATCTCGCATACCAAAACCTAGATTTATATTGCATACCAAAACCTAGATTTATACGGTTTAGCAATAACTAGATTTATATCGCATTGCAAAATCTTGATTTATATCGTATATCAAAGCTTATATTTAGATCGCATAGCAAAACCTAAATTTATATAGTATGCCAAAACCTAGATTTATATCGTATACCACAACCTAGATTTATCTCGCATACCAAAACCTAGATTTATACTGCATACCAAGACCTAGATTTATATCGCATACCAATACCTAGATCTATACCATTTAGATTTATATCGCATACGAAAACCTAGATTTATATCGTATACCAAAACCAAGATTGATATCGTTTACAAAATCCTAGATTTATATCGCATACCAAAACCTAGATTTATATCGCATACCAAAACATAGATTTATGTGGCATAGAAAAACCTAGATTTATCTCGTAAACCACAACCTAGATTTATACCGTATACTAAAACCTATATTTATCCCGTATACCAAAACCTAGATTTATATCGCATACCAAAACCTAGATTTATATTGCATACCAAAACCTTGATTTATATCGAATACCGAAACCTAGATTTATACCGTATACCGAAACCTAGATTTATACCGTATACCACAACCTAGATTTATCTTGCATACCAAAACCTAGATTTATACTGCATACCAAAACCTAGATTTATACCACAAACCAAAACCTTGATTTCTACCGCATACCAAAACCTAAATTGATACCGTATACCAAAAACTAGATTTATATCGAATACCAAAACCTACATTTATACCGTATACCAAAACCTATATTTATCCCGTATACCAAAACCTACATTTACATCGTATACCAAAACCTAGCTTTATGTAGTAGAGCAAAATCTAGATTTATCTCGTAAACCACAACCTAGATTTATACCGTATGCGAACACCTAGATTTATATCGTATACCAAAACCTATATTTATATCGTATATTAAAACCTAGACTTAAACACCATACCAAAACCTAGATTTATATCTTATACCAAAACCTAGATTTATATCGTATACCAAAACCTAGATTTATACAGTATATCAAAGCCTTGATTTATATCGCACACCAAAACCTAGATTTTTGTAGCATAACAAAACCTAGATTTATCTCGTAAACCACAACCCAGATTTATACCATATACGAAAATCTAGAGTATACCAATATCTAGATTTATATCGTATATCAAAACCTAGATTTATACCGCATACCAATAACTAGATTTATATCGCATACCAAAACCTCGATTTATACCTCATACCAAAACCTAGATTTATACCGTATACCAATAACTAGATTTATATCGCATACCAAAACGTAAATGTATATCGTATTTCAAAACATAGATTTATATCTTATAGCAAAACCGAGATTCATATCGTATACCAAAGCTAATATTTATATGGCATACCAAAACCTAGATTTATTTCGTATACAAAAGCGTAGATTTATACCTTATACCAAAACCTATATTTATACTCTATACCAAAAGCTAGATTTATATCGTATACCAAAACCTAGATTTACACCGTATATCAAAGCTATATTTATACCGTATACCAAAACCTAGATTGATATCGAATACGAAAACTAGATTTGTACCGTATACCACAACCTAAATTTATCTCGCATACCAAAACCTAGATTTATATTGCATACCAAAACCTAGATTTATACGGTTTAGCAATAACTAGATTTATATCGCATTGCAAAATCTTGATTTATATCGTATATCAAAGCTTATATTTAGATCGCATAGCAAAAACCTAAATTTATATAGTATGCCAAAACCTAGATTTATATCGTATACCACAACCTAGATTTATCTCGCATACCAAAACCTAGATTTATACTGCATACCAAAACCTAGATTTATATCGCATACCAATACCTAGATTTATACCATTTAGATTTATATCGCATACGAAAACCTAGATTTATATCGTATACCAAAACCAAGATTGATATCGTTTACAAAATCCTAGATTTATATCGCATACCAAAACCTAGATTTATATCGCATACCAAAACATAGATTTATGTGGCATAGAAAAACCTAGATTTATCTCGTAAACCACAACCTAGATTTATACCGTATACTAAAACCTATATTTATCCCGTATACCAAAACCTAGATTTATATCGCATACCAAAACCTAGATTTATATTGCATACCAAAACCTTGATTTATATCGAATACCGAAACCTAGATTTATACCGTATACCGAAACCTAGATTTATACCGTATACCACAACCTAGATTTATCTTGCATACCAAAACCTAGATTTATACTGCATACCAAAACCTAGATTTATACCACAAACCAAAACCTTGATTTCTACCGCATACCAAAACCTAAATTGATACCGTATACCAAAAACTAGATTTATATCGAATACCAAAACCTACATTTATACCGTATACCAAAACCTATATTTATCCCGTATACCAAAACCTACATTTACATCGTATACCAAAACCTAGCTTTATGTAGTAGAGCAAAATCTAGATTTATCTCGTAAACCACAACCTAGATTTATACCGTATGCGAACACCTAGATTTATATCGTATACCAAAACCTATATTTATATCGTATATTAAAACCTAGACTTAAACACCATACCAAAACCTAGATTTATATCTTATACCAAAACCTAGATTTATATCGTATACTAAAACCTAGATTTATACAGTATATCAAAGCCTTGATTTATACCGCATACCAATAACTAGATTTATATCGCATACCAAAACCTCGATTTATACCGCATACCAAAACCTAGATTTATACCGCATACCAATAACTAGATTTATATCGCATACCAAAACGTAAATGTATATCGTATTTCAAAACACAGATTTATATCTTATAGCAAAACCGAGATTTATATCGTATACCAAAGCTAATATTTATAAGGCATACCAAAACCTAGATTTATTTCGTATACAAAAGCGTAGATTTATAGCTTATACCAAAGCCTATATTTATACTGTATACCAAAACCTAGATTTATATCGTATACCAAAACCTAGATTTACACCGTATATCAAAAGCTATATTTATGCCGTATACCAAAACCTAGATTGATATCGAATACCGAAAACTAGATTTGTACCGTATACCACAACCTAAATTTATCTCGCATACCAAAACCTAGATTTATATTGCATACCAAAACCTAGATTTATACGGTTTAGCAATAACTAGATTTATATCGCATAGCAAAACCTTGATTTATATTGTATATCAAAGCTTATATTTAGATCGCATAGCAAAACCTAAATTTATATAGTATGCCAAAACCTAGATTTATATCGTATACCACAACCTAGATTTATCTCGCATACCAAAACCTAGATTTATACTGCATACCAAAACCTAGATTTATATCGCATACCAATACCTAGATTTATGCCATTTAGATTTATATCGCATACCAAAACCTAGATTTATATCGTATACCAAAACCAAAATTGATATCGCTTACAAAATTCTAGATTTATATCGCATACCAAAACCTAGATTTATATCGCATACCAAAACCTAGATTTATGTGGCATAGAAAAACCTAGATTGATCTCGTAAACCACAACCTAGATTCATACCGTATACCAAAACCTATATGTATCCCGTATACCAAAATCTAGATTTATATCGCATACCAAAACCTAGATTTATATTGCATACCAAAACCTAGATTTATATCATATACAAAAACCTAGATTTATATTGTTGGCCAAAACCTAGATTTATATCGAGTACAAAAGCCTAGAATTATACCGTATACCAAAACCTATATTTATACCGTATACCAACACCTATATTTATCCCGGATAACAAAACCTACATTTATATCGTATACCAAAACCTAGCTTTATGTAGTAGAGCAAAATCTAGATTTATCTCGTAAACCACAACCTAGATTTATACCGTATGCGAACACCTAGATTTATATCGTATACCAAAACCTAGATTTATATCGTATATTAAAACCTAGACTTAAACACCATACCAAAACCTAGATTTATATCTTATACCAAAACCTAGATTTATATCGCATACCAAAACCTAGATTTATACAGTATAGCAAAGCCTAGATTTATATCGCACACCAAAAGCCAGATTTTTGTAGCATAGCAAAACCTAGATTTATCTCGTAAACCACAAGCCAGATTTATACCGTATACGAAAATCTAGAGTATACCAATATCTAGATTCATATCGTTTACCAAAACCTAGATTTATATCGTATGCCAAAACCTAGATTTATATAGTATACCAGAACTTTGATTTATATCGTATACCAAAGCCTATATTTATACCACAAACCAAAACCTTGATTTATACCGCATACCAAAACCTAAATTTATACCGTATACCAAAAACTAGATTTATATAGAATACCAAAACCTACATTTATACCGTATACATAAACCTAGATTTATCCCGTATACCAAAACCTACATTTACATCGCATACCAAAACCTAGCTTTATGTAGTAGAGGAAAATCTAGATTTATCTCGTAAACCACAACCTAGATTTATACCGTATACGAACACCTAGATTTATATCGTATAGCAAAACGTAGATTTATATCGTATATTAAAACCTAGATTTATATCGTATACCAAAACCAAGATTGATATCTTTACAAAATCCTAGATTTATATCGCATACCAAAACCTAGATTTATATCGCATACCAAAACATAGATTTATGTGGCATAGAAAAACCTAGATTTATCTCGTAAACCACAACCTAGATTTATACCGTATACTAAAACCTATATTTATCCCGTATACCAAAACCTAGATTTATATCGCATACCAAAACCTAGATTTATATTGCATACCAAAACCTTGATTTATATCGAATACCGAAACCTAGATTTATACCGTATACCGAAACCTAGATTTATACCGTATACCACAACCTAGAATTATCTTGCATACCAAAACCTAGATTTATACTGCATACCAAAACCTAGATTTATACCACAAACCAAAACCTTGATTTATACCGCATACCAAAACCTAAATTGATACCGTATACCAAAACCTATATTTATCCCGTATACCAAAACCTACATTTACATCGTATACCAAAACCTAGCTTTATGTAGTAGAGCAAAATCTAGATTTATCTCGTAAACCACAACCTAGATTTATACCGTATGCGAACACCTAGATTTATATCGTATACCAAAACCTATATTTATATCGTATATTAAAACCTAGACTTAAACACCATACCAAAACCTAGATTTATATCTTATACCAAAACCTAGATTTATATCGTATACTAAAACCTAGATTTATACAGTATATCAAAGCCTTGATTTATATCGCACACCAAAACCTAGATTTTGGTAGCATAACAAAACCTAGATTTATCTCGTAAACCACAACCCAGATGTATACCATATACGAAAATCTAGAGTATACCAATATCTAGATTTATATCGTTTACCAAAACCTAGATTTATATCGTATGCCAAAACCTAGATTTATATAGTATACCAAAACTTTGATTTATATCGTATACCAAAGCCTAGATTTATACCACATACCAAAACCTTGATTTATACCGCATACCAAAACCTAAATTTATACCGTATACAAAAAACTAGATTTATATCGAATACCAAAACCTACATTTATATCGTATACCAAAAACCTATATTTATATCGTATACCAAAAGCTAGATTTACACCACATAGCAAAACCTCGATTTATACGGCATACGAAAACCTAGATTTACACAGTATACCCGTACCCAGATTTATATCGTATTCCAAAACTTAGATTTATATCACATACCAAAATCTAGATTTATATTGTATATCAAAGCCTAGATTTATATCGCATACCAAAACCTAGATTTATACCGTATACCAAAACCTAGATTTATATCGTATACCAAAACCTAGATTTATATAGTTTACCAAAACTTTGATTTGTATCGCATACCAAACCCTAGATTTATCTCGTATACCAAAAGCTAGATTTATATAGTATACCAAACTTTGATTTATATCGTATACCAAAGCCTAGATATATATAATATACTAATACCTGGATTTATAACGTATATCAAAGCGTAGATTTATATCGCACACCAAAACCTAGATTTATGTAGCATAGCAAAACCTAGATATATCTCGTAAACCACAACATAGATTTATACCGTATAACAAAACCTAGATTTATACCGCATACCAATAACTAGATTTATATCGCATACCAAAACCTCGATTTATACCGCATACCAAAACCTAGATTTATACCGCATACCAATAACTAGATTTATATCGCATACCAAAACGTAAATGTATATCGTATTTCAAAACACAGATTTATATCTTATAGCAAAACCGAGATTTATATCGTATACCAAAGCTAATATTTATAAGGCATACCAAAACCTAGATTTATTTCGTATACAAAAGCGTAGATTTATAGCTTATACCAAAGCCTATATTTATACTGTATACCAAAACCTAGATTTATATCGTATACCAAAACCTAGATTTACACCGTATATCAAAAGCTATATTTATGCCGTATACCAAAACCTAGATTGATATCGAATACCGAAAACTAGATTTGTACCGTATACCACAACCTAAATTTATCTCGCATACCAAAACCTAGATTTATATTGCATACCAAAACCTAGATTTATACGGTTTAGCAATAACTAGATTTATATCGCATAGCAAAACCTTGATTTATATTGTATATCAAAGCTTATATTTAGATCGCATAGCAAAACCTAAATTTATATAGTATGCCAAAACCTAGATTTATATCGTATACCACAACCTAGATTTATCTCGCATACCAAAACCTAGATTTATACTGCATACCAAAACCTAGATTTATATCGCATACCAATACCTAGATTTATGCCATTTAGATTTATATCGCATACCAAAACCTAGATTTATATCGTATACCAAAACCAAAATTGATATCGCTTACAAAATTCTAGATTTATATCGCATACCAAAACCTAGATTTATATCGCATACCAAAACCTAGATTTATGTGGCATAGAAAAACCTAGATTGATCTCGTAAACCACAACCTAGATTCATACCGTATACCAAAACCTATATGTATCCCGTATACCAAAATCTAGATTTATATCGCATACCAAAACCTAGATTTATATTGCATACCAAAACCTAGATTTATATCATATACAAAAACCTAGATTTATATTGTTGGCCAAAACCTAGATTTATATCGAGTACAAAAGCCTAGAATTATACCGTATACCAAAACCTATATTTATACCGTATACCAACACCTATATTTATCCCGGATAACAACACCTACATTTATATCGTATACCAAAACCTAGCTTTATGTAGTAGAGCAAAATCTAGATTTATCTCGTAAACCACAACCTAGATTTATACCGTATGCGAACACCTAGATTTATATCGTATACCAAAACCTAGATTTATATCGTATATTAAAACCTAGACTTAAACACCATACCAAAACCTAGATTTATATCTTATACCAAAACCTAGATTTATATCGCATACCAAAACCTAGATTTATACAGTATAGCAAAGCCTAGATTTATATCGCACACCAAAAGCTAGATTTTTGTAGCATAGCAAAACCTAGATTTATCTCGTAAACCACAAGCCAGATTTATACCGTATACGAAAATCTAGAGTATACCAATATCTAGATTTATATCGTTTACCAAAACCTAGATTTATATCGTATGCCAAAACCTAGATTTATATAGTATACCAGAACTTTGATTTATATCGTATACCAAAGCCTATATTTATACCACAAACCAAAACCTTGATTTATACCGCATACCAAAACCTAAATTTATACCGTATACCAAAAACTAGATTTATATAGAATACCAAAACCTACATTTATACCGTATACATAAACCTAGATTTATCCCGTATACCAAAACCTACATTTACATCGCATACCAAAACCTAGCTTTATGTAGTAGAGGAAAATCTAGATTTATCTCGTAAACCACAACCTAGATTTATACCGTATACGAACACCTAGATTTATATCGTATAGCAAAACGTAGATTTATATCGTATATTAAAACCTAGATTTATATCGTATACCAAAACCAAGATTGATATCTTTACAAAATCCTAGATTTATATCGCATACCAAAACCTAGATTTATATCGCATACCAAAACATAGATTTATGTGGCATAGAAAAACCTAGATTTATCTCGTAAACCACAACCTAGATTTATACCGTATACTAAAACCTATATTTATCCCGTATACCAAAACCTAGATTTATATCGCATACCAAAACCTAGATTTATATTGCATACCAAAACCTTGATTTATATCGAATACCGAAACCTAGATTTATACCGTATACCGAAACCTAGATTTATACCGTATACCACAACCTAGAATTATCTTGCATACCAAAACCTAGATTTATACTGCATACCAAAACCTAGATTTATACCACAAACCAAAACCTTGATTTATACCGCATACCAAAACCTAAATTGATACCGTATACCAAAACCTATATTTATCCCGTATACCAAAACCTACATTTACATCGTATACCAAAACCTAGCTTTATGTAGTAGAGCAAAATCTAGATTTATCTCGTAAACCACAACCTAGATTTATACCGTATGCGAACACCTAGATTTATATCGTATACCAAAACCTATATTTATATCGTATATTAAAACCCAGACTTAAACACCATACCAAAACCTAGATTTATATCTTATACCAAAACCTAGATTTATATCGTATACTAAAACCTAGATTTATACAGTATATCAAAGCCTTGATTTATATCGCACACCAAAACCTAGATTTTTGTAGCATAACAAAACCTAGATTTATCTCGTAAACCACAACCCAGATGTATACCATATACGAAAATCTAGAGTATACCAATATCTAGATTTATATCGTTTACCAAAACCTAGATTTATATCGTATGCCAAAACCTAGATTTATATAGTATACCAAAACTTTGATTTATATCGTATACCAAAGCCTAGATTTATACCACATACCAAAACCTTGATTTATACCGCATACCAAAACCTAAATTTATACCGTATACAAAAAACTAGATTTATATCGAATACCAAAACCTACATTTATATCGTATACCAAAAACCTATATTTATATCGTATACCAAAAGCTAGATTTACACCACATAGCAAAACCTCGATTTATACGGCATACGAAAACCTAGATTTACACAGTATACCCGCACCCAGATTTATATCGTATTCCAAAACTTAGATTTATATCACATACCAAAATCTAGATTTATATTGTATATCAAAGCCTAGATTTATATCGCATACCAAAACCTAGATTTATACCGTATACCAAAACCTAGATTTATATCGTATACCAAAACCTAGATTTATATAGTTTACCAAAACTTTGATTTGTATCGCATACCAAACCCTAGATTTATCTCGTATACCAAAAGCTAGATTTATATAGTATACCAAACTTTGATTTATATCGTATACCAAAGCCTAGATATATATAATATACTAATACCTGGATTTATAACGTATATCAAAGCGTAGATTTATATCGCACACCAAAACCTAGATTTATGTAGCATAGCAAAACCTAGATATATCTCGTAAACCACAACATAGATTTATACCGTATAACAAAACCTAGATTTATACCGCATACCAATAACTAGATTTATATCGCATACCAAAACCTCGATTTATACCGCATACCAAAACCTAGATTTATACCGCATACCAATAACTAGATTTATATCGCATACCAAAACGTAAATGTATATCGTATTTCAAAACACAGATTTATATCTTATAGCAAAACCGAGATTTATATCGTATACCAAAGCTAATATGTATAAGGCATACCAAAACCTAGATTTATTTCGTATACAAAAGCGTAGATTTATAGCTTATACCAAAGCCTATATTTATACTGTATACCAAAACCTAGATTTATATCGTATACCAAAACCTAGATTTACACCGTATATCAAAAGCTATATTTATGCCGTATACCAAAACCTAGATTGATATCGAATACCGAAAACTAGATTTGTACCGTATACCACAACCTAAATTTATCTCGCATACCAAAACCTAGATTTATATTGCATACCAAAACCTAGATTTATACGGTTTAGCAATAACTAGATTTATATCGCATAGCAAAACCTTGATTTATATTGTATATCAAAGCTTATATTTAGATCGCATAGCAAAACCTAAATTTATATAGTATGCCAAAACCTAGATTTATATCGTATACCACAACCTAGATTTATCTCGCATACCAAAACCTAGATTTATACTGCATACCAAAACCTAGATTTATATCGCATACCAATACCTAGATTTATGCCATTTAGATTTATATCGCATACCAAAACCTAGATTTATATCGTATACCAAAACCAAAATTGATATCGCTTACAAAATTCTAGATTTATATCGCATACCAAAACCTAGATTTATATCGCATACCAAAACCTAGATTTATGTGGCATAGAAAAACCTAGATTGATCTCGTAAACCACAACCTAGATTCATACCGTATACCAAAACCTATATGTATCCCGTATACCAAAATCTAGATTTATATCGCATACCAAAACCTAGATTTATATTGCATACCAAAACCTAGATTTATATCATATACAAAAACCTAGATTTATATTGTTGGCCAAAACCTAGATTTATATCGAGTACAAAAGCCTAGAATTATACCGTATACCAAAACCTATATTTATACCGTATACCAACACCTATATTTATCCCGGATAACAAAACCTACATTTATATCGTATACCAAAACCTAGCTTTATGTAGTAGAGCAAAATCTAGATTTATCTCGTAAACCACAACCTAGATTTATACCGTATGCGAACACCTAGATTTATATCGTATACCAAAACCTAGATTTATATCGTATATTAAAACCTAGACTTAAACACCATACCAAAACCTAGATTTATATCTTATACCAAAACCTAGATTTATATCGCATACCAAAACCTAGATTTATACAGTATAGCAAAGCCTAGATTTATATCGCACACCAAAAGCTAGATTTTTGTAGCATAGCAAAACCTAGATTTATCTCGTAAACCACAAGCCAGATTTATACCGTATACGAAAATCTAGAGTATACCAATATCTAGATTTATATCGTTTACCAAAACCTAGATTTATATCGTATGCCAAAACCTAGATTTATATAGTATACCAGAACTTTGATTTATATCGTATACCAAAGCCTATATTTATACCACAAACCAAAACCTTGATTTATACCGCATACCAAAACCTAAATTTATACCGTATACCAAAAACTAGCTTTATATAGAATACCAAAACCTACATTTATACCGTATACATAAACCTAGATTTATCCCGTATACCAAAACCTACATTTACATCGCATACCAAAACCTAGCTTTATGTAGTAGAGGAAAATCTAGATTTATCTCGTAAACCACAACCTAGATTTATACCGTATACGAACACCTAGATTTATATCGTATAGCAAAACGTAGATTTATATCGTATATTAAAACCTAGACTTAAACATCATACCAAAACCTAGATTTATATCTTATACCAAAACCTAGATTTATATCGTATACCAAAACCTAGATTTATACAGTATAGCAAAGCCTAGATTTATATCGCACACCAAAACCTAGATTTTTGTAGCATAGCAAAACCTAGATTGATCTCGTAAACCACAACCCAGATTTATACGTATGCGAAAATCTAGAGTTTACCAATATCTAGATTTATATCGTTTACTAAAACCTAGATTTATATCGTATGCCAAAACCTAAATTTATATAGTATACCAGAACTTTGAGTTATATCGTATACCAAAGCCTAGATTTATACCACATACCAAAACCTTGATCTATACCGCATACCAAAACCTAAATTTATACCGTATACCAAAACCTAGATTTATATCGTATACCAAAACCTAGATTTATACCACATAGCAAAACCTCGATTTATAAGGCATACGAAAACCTAGATTTACACAATATACCAATACCCAGATTTATATCGTATTCCAAAACTTAGATTTATATCACATACCAAAAAATAGATTTATATTGTATATCAAAGCCTAGATTTATATCGCATACCAAAACCTAGATTTATACCTTATACCAAAACTTTGATTTGTATCGCGTACCAAACCCTAGATTTATCTCGTATACCAAAACCTAGATTTATATAGTATACCAAACTTTGATTTATATCGTATACCAAAGCCTAGATATATATAATATACCAATACCTGGATTTATAGCGTATATCAAAGCCTAGATTTATATCGCACACCAAAACCTAGATTTATGTAGCATAGCAAAACCTTGATTTATCTCGTAAACCACAACATAGATTTATACCGTATACCAAAACCTAGATTTATACCGTATACCAATAACTAGATTTATATCGCATACCAAAACCTCGATTTATACCGCATACCAAAACCTAAATTTATACCGTATACCAATAACTAGATTTATATCGCATACCAAAACGTAGATTTATATCGTATTTCAAAACATAGATTTATATCTTATAGCAAAACAGAGATTTATATCGTATATCAAAGCCAATATTTATATGGCATACCAAAACCTAGATTTATTTCGTATACAAAAGCGTAGATTTATACCTTATACCAAAACCTATATTTATACTGTATACCAAAACCTAGATTTATATCGTATACCAAAACCTAGATTTACACCGTATATCGAAAGCTATATTTATACCGTATACCAAAACCTAGATTGATATCGAATACCGAAAACTAGATTTGTACCGTATACCACAACCTGAATTTATCTCGCATACCAAAACCTAGATTTATATTGCATACCAAAACCTAGATTTATACGGCTTAGCAATAACTAGATTTATATCGCATAGCAAAACTTTGATTTATATCGTATATCAAAGCTTATATTTAGATCGCATAGCAAAACCGAAATTTATATAGTATGCCAAAACCTAGATTTATATCGTATACCGAAACCTAGATTTATACCGTATACCACAACCTAGATTTATCTCGCATACCAAAACCTAGATTTACACTGCATACCAAAACCTAGATTTATATCGCATACCAATACCTAGATTTATACCATTTAGATGTATATCGCATACCAAAACCTAGATTTATATCGTATATCAAAACTTATATTTAGATAGCATACCAAAACCTAGATTTATATCGTATACCAAAACCAAGATTTATATCGTTTACAAAATCCTAGATTGATATCGCATACCAAAACCTAGATTTATATCGCATACCAAAACGTAGATTTATGTGGCATAGAAAAACCTAGATTTATCTCGTAAACCACAAGCTAGATTTATACCGTATACCAAAACCTATATTTATCCCGTATACCAAAACCTTGATTTATATCGGAAACCAAAACCTAGATTTATATTGCATACCAAAACCTAGATTTATATCACATACAAAAGCCTATATTTATATTGTTGGCCAAAACCTAGATTTATATCGAGTACAAAAGCCTAGAATTATACCGTCTACCAAAACCTATATTTATACCGTATACCAACACCTATATTTATCCCGTATTCCAAAACCTACATTTATATCGTATACCAAAACCTAGCTTTATGTAGTAGAGCAAAATCTAGATTTATCTCGTAAACCACAACCTTGATTTCGGTATACGATATCAATCTAGGTTTTGGTATACGGTATAAATATAGCTTTTGATATACGGTGTAAATCTAGGTTTTGGTATACGATATAAATATAGGTTTTGGTATACAGTATAAATATAGGTTTTGGTATACGGTATAAATCTACGCTTTTGTATACGAAATAAATCTAGTTTTTGGTATGCTATATAAATATTGGCTTTGGTATACGATATAAATCTCGGTTTTGGTATAAGATATTAATCTATGTTTTGAAATACGATATAAATCTACGTTTTGGTATGCGATATAAATCTAGTTATTGGTATACGGTATCAATCTAGGTTTTGGTATGCGGTATAAATCGAGGTTTTGGTATGCGATATAAATCTATTTATTGGTATACGGTATAAATCTAGGTTGTGGTTTACGAGATAAATCTAGGTTTTGCTATGCTACAAAAATCTAGGTTTTTTTGTGCGATATAACTCAAGGCTTTGCTATACTGTATAAATCTAGGTTTTGGTATACGATATAAATCTAGGTTTTGGTATAAGATATAAATCTAGGTTTTGGTATGGTGTTTAAGTCTAGGTTTTAATATACGATATAAATCAAGGTTTTAGTATACGATATAAATCTAGGTGTTCGCATACGGTATAAATCTAGGTTGTGGTTTACGAGATAAATCTAGATTTTGCTCTACTACATAAAGCTAGGTTTTGGTATACGATATAAATGTAGGTTTTGGAATACGGGATAAATATAGGTGTTGGTATACGGTATAAATATAGGTTTTGGTAGACGGTATAATTCTAGGCTTTTGTACTCGATATAAATCTAGGTTTTGGCCAACAATATAAATCTAGGTTTTTGTATGTGATATAAATCTAGGTTTTGGTATGCAATATAAATCTAGGTTTTGGTTTACGATATAAATCAAGGTTATGGTATACGGGATAAATATAGGTTTTGGTATACGGTATAAATCTAGCTTGTGGTTTACGAGATAAATCTAGGTTTTTCTATGCCACATAAATCTACGTTTTGGTATGCGATATAAATCTAGGTTTTGGTATGCGATATAAATCTAGGATTTTGTAAACGATATAAATCTTGGTTTTGGAATACGATATAAATCTAGGTTTTGGTATGCTATCTAAATATAAGTTTTGATATACGATATAAATCTAGGTTTTGGTATGCGATATAAATCTAAATGATATAAATCTAGGTATTGGTATGCGATATAAATCTAGGTTTTGGTATGCAGTGTAAATCTAGGTTTTGGTATGCAAGATAAATCTAGGTTGTGGTATACGGTATAAATCTGGGTTTCGGTATACGATATAAATCTAGGTTTTGGCATACTATATAAATTTAGGTTTTGCTATGCGATCTAAATATAAGCTTTGATATACGATATAAATCAAAGTTTTGCTATGCGATATAAATCTAGTTATTGCAAAGCCGTATAAATCTAGGTTTTGGTATGCAATATAAATCTAGGTTTTGGTATGCGAGATAAATTCAGGTTGTGGTATACGGTACAAATCTAGTTTTCGGTATTCGATATCAATCTAGGTTTTGGTATACGGTATAAATATAGCTTTCGATATACGGTGTAAATCTAGGTTTTGGTATACGATATAAATCTAGGTTTTGGTATACAGTATAAATATAGGTTTTGGTATAAGGTATAAATCTACGCTTTTGTATACGAAATAAATCTAGGTTTTGGTATGCCATATAAATATTGGCTTTGGTATACGATATAAATCTCGGTTTTGCTATAAGATATAAATCTATGTTTTGAAATACGATATAAATCTACGTTTTGGTATGCGATATAAATCTAGTTATTGGTATACGGTATAAATCTAGGTTTTGGTATGCGGTATAAATCTATGTTGTGGTTTACGAGATAAATCAAGGTTTTGCTATGCTACATAAATCTAGGTTTTGGTGTGCGATATAAATCTAGGCTTTGATATACGCTATAAATCCAGGTATTGGTATATTATATATATCTAGGCTTTGGTATACGATATAAATCAAAGTTTGGTATACTATATAAATCTAGGTTTTGGTATACGAGATAAATCTAGGGTTTGGTACGCGATACAAATCAAAGTTTTGGTATAAGGTATAAATCCAGGTTTTGGTATGCGATATAAATCTAGGCTTTGATATACAATATAAATCTATTTTTTGGTATGTGATATAAATCTAAGTTTTGGAATACGATATAAATCTGGGTATTGGTATATTGTGTAAATCTAGGTTTTCGTATGCCTTATAAATCGAGGTTTTGCTATGTGGTATAAATCTAGGTTTTGGTATACGATATAAATCTAGGTTTTGGAATACGGTATAAATTTAGGTTTTGGTATGCGGTATAGATCAAGGTTTTGGTATGTGGTATAAATCTAGGCTTTGGTATACGATATAACTCAAAGTTCTGGTATACTATATAAATTTAGGTTTTGGCATACGATATAAATCTAGGTTTTAGTAAACGATATAAATCTAGATATTGGTAAACTCTAGATTTTCGCATACGGTATAAATCTGGGTTGTGGTTTACGAGATCAATCTAGGTTTTGCTATGCTACAAAAATCTAGGTTTTGGTGTGCGATATAAATCTAGGCTTTGCTATACTGTATAAATCTAGGTTTTGGTATACGATATAAATCTAGGTTTTGGTATAAGATTTAAATCTAGGTTTTGGTATGGTGTTTAAGTCTAGGTTTTAATATACGATATAAATCTACGTTTTGCTATACGATATAAATCTAGGTGTTCGTATACGGTATAAATCTAGGTTGTGGTTTACGAGATAAATCTAGATTTTCCTCTACTACATAAAGCTAGGTTTTGGTATGCGATGTAAATGTAGGTTTTGGTATACGGGATAAATCTAGGTTTATGTATACGGTATAAATGTAGGTTTTGGTATTCGATATAAATCTAGTTTTTGGTATACGGTATAAATTTAGGTTTTGGTATGCGGTATAAATCAAGGTTTTGGTTTGTGGTATAAATATAGGCTTTGGTATACGATATAAATCAAAGTTCTGGTATACTATATAAATCTAGGTTTTGGCATACGATATAAATCTAGGTTTTGGTAAACGATATAAATCTAGATATTGGTATATTCTAGATTTTCGTATACGGTATAAATCTGGCTTGTGGTTTACAAGATAAATCTAGGTTTTGCTATGCTACAAAAATCTAGCTTTTGGTGTGCGATATAAATCTAGGCTTTCCTATACTGTATAAATCTAGGTTTTGGTATGCGATATAAATCTAGGTTTTGGTATAAGATATAAATCTAGGTTTTGGTATGGTGTTTAAGTCTAGGTTTTAATATACGATATAAATCTAGGTTTTGGTATACGATATAAATCTAGGTGTTCGCATACGGTATAAATCTAGGTTGTGGTTTACGAGATAAATCTAGATTTTGCTCTACTACATAAAGTTAGGTTTTGGTATACTATATAAATGTAGGTTTTGTTATCCGGGATAAATATAGGTGTTGGTATACGGTATAAATATAGGTTTTGGTATACGGTATAATTCTAGGTTTTGGTATGCGAGATAAATTTAGGTTGTGGTATACGGTACAAATCTAGTTTTCGGTATTCGATATCAATCTAGGTTTTGGTATACGGCATAAATATAGCTTTTGATATACGGTGTAAATCTAGGTTTTGGTATACGATACAAATCTAGGTTTTGGTATACAGTATAAATATAGGCTTTGGTATAAGCTATAAATCTACGCTTTTGCATACGAAATAAATCTAGGTTTTGGTATGCCTTATAAATATTAGCTTTGGTATACAATATAAATCTCGGTTTTGCTATAAGATATAAATCTATGTTTTGAAATACGATATACATTTACGTTTTGGTATGCGATATAAATCTAGTTATTGGAATGCGGTATAAATCTAGGTTTTGGTATGCGGTATAAATCGAGGTTTTGGTATGCGATATAAATCTAGTTATTGGTATGCGGTATAAATATAGGTTTTGGTATACGGTATAATTCTAGGCTTTTGTACTCGATATAAATCTAGGTTTTGGCCAACAATATAAATCTAGGTTTTTGTATATGATATAAATCTAGGTTTTGGTATGCAATATAAATCTAGGTTTTGGTATGCGATATAAATCTAGGTTTTGGTATACGGGATAAATATAGGTTTTGGTATACGGTATGAATCTAGGTTGTGGTTTACGAGATCAATCTAGGTTTTTCTATGCCACATAAATCTAGGTTTTGGTATGCGATATAAATCTAGGTTTTGGTATGCGATATAAATCTAGAATTTTGTAAGCGATATCAATTTTGGTTTTGGTATACGATATAAATCTAGGTTTTGGTATGCGATATAAATCTAAATGGCATAAATCTAGGTATTGGTATGCGATATAAATCTAGGTTTTGGTATGCAGTATAAATCTAGGTTTTGGTATGCGAGATAAATCTAGGTTGTGGTATACGATATAAATCTAGGTTTTGGCATACTATATAAATTTAGGTTTTGCTATGCGATCTAAATATAAGCTTTGATATACAATATAAATCAAGGTTTTGCTATGCGATATAAATCTAGTTATTGCTAAACCGTATAAATCTAGGTTTTGGTATGCAATATAAATCTAGGTTTTGGTATGCGAGATAAATTTAGGTTGTGGTATACGGTACAAATCTAGTTTTCGGTATTCGATATCAATCTAGGTTTTGGTATACGGCATAAATATAGCTTTTGATATACGGTGTAAATCTAGGTTTTGGTATACGATATAAATCTAGGTTTTGGTATACAGTATAAATATAGGCTTTGGTATAAGCTATAAATCTACGCTTTTGCATACGAAATAAATCTAGGTTTTGGTATGCCTTATAAATATTAGCTTTGGTATACGATATAAATCTCGGTTTTGCTATAAGATATAAATCTATGTTTTGAAATACGATATACATTTACGTTTTGGTATGCGATATAAATCTAGTTATTGGTATGCGGTATAAATCTAGGTTTTGGTATGCGGTATAAATCGAGGTTTTGGTATGCGATATAAATCTAGTTATTGGTATGCGGTATAAATCTAGGTTTTGTTATACGGTATAAATCTATGTTGTGGTTTACGAGATATATCTAGGTTTTGCTATGCTACATAAATCTAGGTTTTGGTGTGCGATATAAATCTACGCTTTGATATACGTTATAAATCCAGGTATTAGTATATTATATATATCTAGGCTTTGGTATACGATATAAATCAAAGTTTGGTATACTATATAAATCTAGCTTTTGGTATACGAGATAAATCTAGGGTTTGGTATGCGATATAAATCAAAGTTTTGGTAAACTATATAAATCTAGGTTTTGGTATACGATATAAATCTAGGTTTTGGTATACGGTATAAATCTAGGTTTTGGTATGCGATATAAATCTAGGCTTTGATATACAATATAAATCTAGATTTTGGTATGTGATATAAATCTAAGTTTTGGAATACGATATAAATCTGGGTACGGGTATACTGTGTAAATCTAGGTTTTCGTATGCCGTATAAATCGAGGTTTTGCTATGTGGTGTAAATCTAGGTTTTGGTATACGATATAAATCTAGGTTTTGGTATACGATATAAATGTAGGTTTTGGTATTCGATATAAATCTAGTTTT
Organism: Bathymodiolus septemdierum; assembly: GCA_963383655.1. Lineage (NCBI taxonomy): Eukaryota > Metazoa > Mollusca > Bivalvia > Mytilida > Modiolidae > Bathymodiolus > Bathymodiolus septemdierum. The sequence continues at coordinate 939,811 of OY726523.1, read as the reverse complement.
TTGTATACGGTATAAATTTAGGTTTTGGTATGCGGTATAAATCAAGGTTTTGGTATGTGGTATAAATCTAGGCTTTGGTATACGATATAAATCAAAGTTTTGGTATACTATATAAATCTAGGTTTTGGCATACGATATAAATCTAGGTTTTGGTAAACGATATAAATCTAGATATTGGTATACTCTAGATTTTCGTATATGGTATAAATCTGGGTTGTGGTTTACGAGATAAATCTAGGTTTTGTTATGCTACAAAAATCTAGGTTTTGGTGTGCGATATAAATCAAGGCTTTGATATACTGTATAAATCTAGGTTTTGGTATACGATATAAATCTAGGTTTTGGTATAAGATATAAATCTAGGTTTTGGTATGGTGTTTAAGTCTAGGTTTTAATATACGATATAAATATAGGTTTTGGTATACGATATAAATCTAGGTGTTCGCATACGGTATAAATCTAGGTTGTGGTTTACGAGATAAATCTAGATTTTGCTCTACTACATAAAGCTAGGTTTTGGTATACGATGTAAATGTAGGTTTTGGTATACGGGATAAATATAGGTTTTGGTATACGGTATAAATGTAGGTTTTGGTATTCGATATAAATCTAGTTTTTGGTATACGGTATCAATTTAGGTTTTGGTATGCGGTATAAATCAAGGTTTTGGTTTGTGGTATAAATCTAGGTTTTGGTATGCAGTATAAATCTAGGTTTTGGTATGCAAGATAAATCTAGGTTGTGGTATACGGTATAAATCTAGGTTTCGGTATACGGTTTGGTATGCCACATAAATCTATGTTTTGGTATGCGATATAAATCTAGGTTTTGGTATGCGATATAAATCTAGGATTTTGTAAACGATATCAATCTTGGTTTTGGTATACGATATAAATCTAGGTTTTCGTATGCGATATAAATCTTAATGGTATAAATCTAGGTATTGGTATGCGATATAAATCTAGGTTTTGGTATGCAGTATAAATCTAGGTTTTGGTATGCGAGATAAATCTAGGTTGTGGTATACGATATAAATCTAGGTTTTGTCATACTATATAAATTTAGGTCTTGCTATGCGATCTAAATATAAGCTTTGATATACGATATAAATCAAGATTTTGCAATGCGATATAAATCTAGTTATTGCTAAACCGTATAAATCTAGGTTTTGGTATGCAATATAAATCTAGGTTTTGGTATGCGAGATAAATTTAGGTTGTGGTATACGGTACAAATCTAGTTTTCGTATTCGATATCAATCTAGGTTTTGGTATACGGTATAAATATAGCTTTGATATACGGTGTAAATCTAGGTTTTGGTATACGATATAAATCTAGCTTTTGGTATACAGTATAAATATAGGTTTTGGTATAAGGTATAAATCTACGCTTTGGTATACGAAATAAATCTAGGTTTTGGTATGCCATATAAATATTAGCTTTGGTATACGATATGAATCTCGGTTTTGCTATAAGATATAAATCTATGTTTTGAAATACGATATACATTTACGTTTTGGTATGCGATATAAATCTAGTTATTGGTATGCGGTATAAATCTAGGTTTTGGTATGCGGTATAAATCGAGGTTTTGGTATGCGATATAAATCTAGATATTGGTATACTCTAGATTTTCGTATATGGTATAAATCTGGGTTGTGGTTTACGAGATAAACCTAGGTTTTGTTATGCTACAAAAATCTAGGTTTTGGTGTGCGATATAAATCAAGGCTTTGATATACTGTATAAATCTAGGTTTTGGTAAACGATATAAATCTAGATTTTGCTCTACTACATAAAGCTAGGTTTTGGTATACGATGTAAATGTAGGTTTTGGTATACGGGATAAATATAGGTTTTGGTATACGGTATAAATGTAGGTTTTGGTATTCGATATAAATCTAGTTTTTGGTATACGGTATCAATTTAGGTTTTGGTATGCGGTATAAATCAAGGTTTTGGTTTGTGGTATAAATCTAGGTTTTGGTATGCAGTATAAATCTAGGTTTTGGTATGCAAGATAAATCTAGGTTGTGGTATACGGTATAAATCTAGGTTTCGGTATACGGTATAAATCTAGGTTTCGGTATTCGATATAAATCAAGGTTTTGGTATGCAATATAAATCTAGGTTTTGGTATGCGATATAAATCTAGGTTGTGGTTTACGAGATAAATCTAGGTTTTTCTATGCCACATAAATCTATGTTTTGGTATGCGATATAAATCTAGGTTTTGGTATGCGATATAAATCTAGGATTTTGTAAACGATATCAATCTTGGTTTTGGTATACGATATAAATCTAGGTTTTCGTATGCGATATAAATCTAAATGGTATAGATCTAGGTATTGGTATGCGATATAAATCTAGGTTTTGGTATGCAGTATAAATCTAGGTTTTGGTATGCGAGATAAATCTAGGTTGTGGTATACGATATAAATCTAGGTTTTGGCATACTATATAAATTTAGGTTTTGCTATGCGATCTAAATATAAGCTTTGATATACGATATAAATCAAGATTTTGCAATGCGATATAAATCTAGTTATTGCTAAACCGTATAAATCTAGGTTTTGGTATGCAATATAAATCTAGGTTTTGGTATGCTAGATAAATTTAGGTTGTGGTATACGGTACAAATCTAGTTTTCGTATTCGATATCAATCTAGGTTTTGGTATACGGTATAAATATAGCTTTGATATACGGTGTAAATCTAGGTTTTGGTATACGATATAAATCTAGCTTTTGGTATACAGTATAAATATAGGTTTTGGTATAAGGTATAAATCTACGCTTTTGTATACGAAATAAATCTAGGTTTTGGTATGCCATATAAATATTAGCTTTGGTATACGATATAAATCTCGGTTTTGCTATAAGATATAAATCTATGTTTTGAAATACGATATACATTTACGTTTTGGTATGCGATATAAATCTAGTTATTGGTATACGGTATAAATCTAGGTTTTGGTATGCGGTATAAATCGAGGTTTTGGTATGCGATATAAATCTAGTTATTGGTATGCGGTATAAATCTAGGTTTTGATATACGGTATAAATCTATGTTGTGGTTTACGAGATAAATCTAGGTTTTGCTATGCTACATACATCTAGGTTTTGGTGTGCGATATAAATCTAGGCTTTGATATACGTTATAAATCCAGGTATTGGTATATTATATATATCTAGGCTTTGGTATACGATATAAATCAAAGTTTGGTATACGATATAAATCTAGGTTTTGGTATACGGTATAAATCTAGGTTTTGGTATGCGATATAAATCTAGGCTTTGATATACAATATAAATCTAGGTTTTGGTATGTGATATAAATCTAAGTTTTGGAATACGATATAAATCTGGGTATTGGTATACGATATAAATCTAGGTTTTGGTATGCGATCTAAATATAAGTTTTGATATTCGATATAAATATAGTTATTGGTATACGGTATAAATCTAGGCTTTGATATACGCTATTAATCCAGGTATTGATATATTATATAAATCTAGGCTTTGGTATACGATATAAATCAAAGTTTGGTATACTATATAAATCTAGGTTTTGGTATACGATATAAATCTCGGTTTTGGTAAACGGTATAAATCTAGGTTTTGGTATGCGATATAAATCTAGGCTTTGGTATACAATATAAATCTAGGTTTTGGTATGTAATATAAATGTAAGTTTTGGAATACGATATAAATCTGGGTATTGGTATACTGTGTAAATCTAGGTTTTCGTATGACGTATAAATCGAGGTTTTGGTATGTGGTATAAATCTAGGTTTTGGCATACGATATAAATCTAGGTTTTGGTATACGATATAAATATAGGTTTTGGTATTCGATATAAATGTAGTTATTGGTATACGGTATAAATCTAGGTTTTGGTATGCGGTATTAATCGAGGTTTTGGTATGTGGTATAAATCTAGGTTTTTGTATACGATATAAATCAAAGTTTTGGTTTACTATATCAATCTAGGTTTTGGCATACGATATCAATCTAGATTTTGGTATTCGATATAAATGTAATTTTTGGTATACGGTATAAATATAGGTTTTGATATGCCGTATAAATCTAGGTTTTGGTATGCGATATAAATCTAGGTATTGGTATACTGTGTAAATCTAGGTTTTCGTATGCGGTATAAATCTAGGTTTTTGCATACGATATAAATCTTGGTTTTGGTATACGATATAAATCTAGGTTTTGGTATGCGATCTAAATATAAGTTTTGATATATGATATAAATCTAGGTTTTGGTGTGCGATATCAATCTAAATGGTATAAATCTAGGTATTGGTATGCGATATAAATCTAGGTTTTGGTATGCAGTATAAATTTAGGTTTTGGTATGCAAGATAAATCTAGGTTTTGGTATACGGTATAAATCTAGGTTTCGGAATACGATATAAATCTACATTTTGGCATGCGATATTAATCTAGGTTTTGGTATTCGATATAAATTGAGGTATTGGTATATTGTATAAACCTACGTTTTGGTATACGTTATAAATCTAGGTTGTGGTTTACGAGATAAATCTATGCTTTGGTATGCAATATAAATCTGGGTTTTGGTATGCGAGATAAATCTAGGTTGTGGTATACGGTATAAATATAGCTTTTGATATAACGTGTAAATCTAGGTTTTGGTATACGATATAAATCTAGGTTTTGGTATACAGTATAAATATAGGTTTTGCTATACGGTATAAATTTACGCTTTTGTATGCGAATTAAATCTAGGTTTTGGTATGCCATTTAAATATTGGCTTTGGTATACGATATAAATCTCGGTTTTGTTATAAGATATAAATCTATGTTTTGACATACGAAATAAATCTACGTTTTGGTATGCGATATCAATCTAGTTATTGGTATACGGTATAAATCTAGGTTTTGGCATGCGGTATAAATCTAGGTTTTGGAATACGAGATAAATCTAGGCTTTGGTATGCGATATAAATCAAAGTTTTGGTAAACTATATAAATCTAGGTTTTGGTATACGATATAAATCAAGGTTTTGGTATACGGTATAAATCTAGGTTTTGATAAGCGATATCAATCTAGTCTTTGTTATACAATATAAATCTAAATTTTGGAATGTGATATAAATCTTAGTTTTGAAATACGAAATAAATCTGGGTATTGATATACTGTGTAAATCTAGGTTTTCGTATGCTGTATAAATCAAGGTTTTGGTATGTGGTATAAATCTAGGTTTTGGTGTGCGATATGAATCTAGGCTTTGCTACACTATATAAATCTAGGTTTTGATATACGATATAAATCTAGGTTTTGGTATACGATATAAATCTAGGTATTATACCAATACCTAGATTTATATCGTATACCAAAACCTAGATTTATATATGTATAAATCTAGGTGTTCGTATACGGTATAAATCTAGGTCGTGGTTTACGAGATAAATCTAGATTTTGCTCTACTATATAAAGCTAGGTTTTGGTATACGATATAAATGTAGGTTTTGGTATACGGGATAAATATAGGTTTTGGTATACGGTATAAATATAGGTTTTGGTATACGGTATAATTCTAGGTTTTTGTATTCGATATAAATTTAGGTTTTGGCAAACAATATAAATCTAGGTTTTTGTATATGATATAAATCTAGGTTTTGGTATGCAATATAAATCTAGGTTTTGGTATACGATATAAATCTAGGTTTTGGTATACGTGATAAATATAGGTTTTGGTATACGGTATAAATATAGGTTTTGGTATACTGTATAAATCTAGGTTTTCGTATGCGGTATAAATCTAGGTTTTGGTATACGGTATAAATCTATGTTGTGGTTTACGAGATAAATCAACGTTTTGCGATGCCACATAAATCTAGATTTTGGTATGCGATATAAATCAAAGTTTTGGTATACTATATAAATCTAGGTTTGGGCATACGATATAAATCTAGGTTTTGGTAAACGATATAAATCTAGGTATTGGTATACGATATAAATCTAGGTTTTGGTAAGATGTTTAAATCTAGGTTTTGATATACGATATAAATCTAGGTTTTGGTATGCGATATAAATCTAGGTTTTGGTATGCGATATAAATCAAGGTTTTGGAATACGAGATAAATCTAGGCTTTGGTATGCGATATAAATCAAAGTTTTGGTAAACTATATAAATCTAGGATTTGGTATACGATATAAATCTAGGTTTTGGTATGCGGTATAAATCTGGGTTGTGGTTTACGAGATAAATCTACGTTTTGCTATGGTACAAAAATCTAGGTTTTGGTATGCGATATAAATCAAAGTTTTGGAATACTATATAAATCTAGGTTTGGGCATACGATATAAATCTAGGTTTTGGTAAACGATATAAATCTAGGTATTGGTATACGATATAAATCTAGGTTTTGGTATGGTGTTTAAATCTAGGTTTTGATATACGATATAAATCTAGGTTTTGGTATGCAATTTAAATATAGGTTTTGGTAGACGATATAAATTTATGTTTTCCTATGCGATCTAAATATAAGCTTTGATATACGATATAAATCAAGGTTTTGTTATGCGATATAAATCTATTTATTGCCAAACCGTATAAATCTAGGTTTTGGTATGCAATATAAATCTAGGTTTTGCTTATACGATATAAATCTAGGTTTTCGTATACAGTATAAATATAGGTTTTGGTATACGGTATAAATCTACGCTTTTGTATACGAAATAAATCTAGGTTTTGGTATGCCATATAAATATTGGCTTTGGTATTCGATATTAATCTCGGTTTTGGTATAAGATATAAATCTATGTTTTGAAATACGATATAAATCTACATTTTGCTATGCGATATAAATATAGGTTTTGGAATACGAGATAAATCTAGGCTTTGTATGCGATATAAATCAAAGTTTTGGTAAACTATATAAATCTAGGATTTGGTATACGATATAAATCTAGGTTTTGGTATACGGTATAAATCTGGGTTGTGGTTTACGAGATAAATCTACGTTTTGCTATGGTACAAAAATCTAGGTTTTGGTATGCGATATAAATCAAAGTTTTGGTATACTATATAAATCTAGGTTTGGGCATACGATATAAATCTAGGTTTTGGTAAACGATATAAATCTAGGTTTTGGTATGCGAGATAACTCTAGGTTGTGGTATACGGTATAAATATAGCTTTTGATATACGGTGTAAATCTAGGTTTTGGTATATGATATAAATCTAGGTTTTGGCATACAGTATAAATATAGGTTTTGGTAGGCCATATAAATATTGCCTTTGGAATACGATATAAATCTGGGTTTTGGTATACGATATAAATCTACATTTTGGTATGCGATATTAATCTAGGTTTTGGTATTCGATATAAATTGAGGTATTGGTAAATTGTATAAATCTACGTGTTCGTATACGGTATAAATCTAGGTTGTGGTTTACGAGATAAATCTATGTTTTGCTATGCTATATACATCTAGGTTTTGGTATACGGCATAAATATATGTTTTGGTATACGTGTAAATCTAGGTTTTGGTATACGATATAAATCTAGGTTTTGGTAGACGATATAAATCAAAGTTTTGGCATACTATATAAATTTAGGTTTTCCTATGCGATCTAAATATAAGTTTTGATATACGATATAAATCAAGGTTTTGTTATGCGATATAAATCTAGTTATTGCTAAACGTATACATCTAGGTTTTGGTGTACGGTATAAATCTACGCTTTTGTATACGAAATAAATCTAGGTTTTGGTATGCCATATAAATATTGGCTTTGGAATACGAGATAAATCTAGGCTTTGGTATGCGATATAAATCAAAGTTTTGGTAAACTATATAAATCTAGGTTTTGGTATACGATATAAATCTAGGTTTTGGTATACGGTATAAATCTAGGTTGTGGTTTACGAGATAAATCTACGTTTTGCTATGGTACAAAAATCTAGGTTTTCGTATGCCGTATAAATCGCGGTTTTGGTATGTGGTATAAATCTAGGTTTTGGTATACGATATAAATCTAGGTTTTGGTATACGATATAAATATAGGTTTTGGTATTCGATATAAATGTAGTTATTGGTATACGGTATAAATCTAGGTTTTGTTATGCGGTATTAATCGAGGTTTTGGTATGTAGTATAAATCTAGGTTTTTGTATACGATATAAATCAAAGTTTTGGTTTACTATATAAATCTAGATTTTGGCATACGATATCAATCTAGGTTTTGGTATTCGATATAAATGTAATTTTTGGTATACGGTATAAATATAGGTTTTGATATGCCGTATAAATCTAGGTTTTGGTATGCGATATAAATCTAGGTATTGGTATACTGTGTAAAACTAAGTTTTCGTATGCGATATAAATCTAGGTTTTGGTATACGGTATAAATCTACGCTTTTGTATACGAATTAAATCTAGGTTTTGGTATGCCATTTAAATATTGGCTTTGGTATACGATATAAATCTCGGTTTTGGTATAAGATATAAATATATGTTTTGACATACGAAATAAATCTGGGTATTGGTATACTGTGTAAATCTAGGTTTTCGTATGCTGTATAAATCAAGGTTTTGGTATGTGGTATAAATCTAGGTTTTGGTGTGCGATATGAATCTAGGCTTTGCTACACTATATAAATCTAGGTTTTGATATACGATATAAATCTAGGTTTTGGTATGCGATATAAAACTAGTTATTGGTATACGGTATAAATCTAGGTTTTGGCATGCGGTATAAATCTAGGTTTTGGAATACGAGATAAATCTAGGCTTTGGTATGCGATATAAATCAAAGTTTTGGTAAACTATATAAATCTAGGTTTTGGTATACGATATAAATCAAGGTTTTGGTATACGTATAAATCTAGGTTTTGGTAAGCGATATAAATCTAGTCTTTGGTATACAATATAAATCTAAATTTTGGAATGTGATATAAATCTTAGTTTTGGAATACGAAATAAATCTGGGTATTGGTATACTGTGTACATCTAGGTTTTCGTATGCTGTATAAATCAAGGTTTTGGTATGTGGTATAAATCTAGGTTTTGGTGTGCGATATGAATCTAGGCTTTGCTACACTATATAAATCTAGGTTTTGATATACGATATAAATCTAGGTTTTGGTATACGATATAAATATAGGTATTATACCAATACCTAGATTTATATCGTATACCAAAACCTAGATTTCTATATGTATAAATCTAGGTGTTCGTATACGGTATAAATCTAGGTCGTGGTTTACGAGATCAATCTAGATTTTGCTCAACTATATAAAGCTAGGTTTTGGTATACGATATAAATGTAGGTTTTGGTATACGGGATAAATATAGGTTTTGGTATACGGTATAAATATAGGTTTTGGTATACGGTATAATGCTAGGTTTTTGTATTCGATATACATTTAGGTTTTCGCAAACAATATAAATCTAGGTTTTTGTATATGATATAAATCTAGGTTTTGGTATTCAATATAAATCTAGGTTTTGGTATACGATATAAATCTAGGTTTTGGTATACGTGATAAATATAGGTTTTGGTATACGGTATAAATATAGGTTTTGGTATACTGTATAAATCTAGGTTTTCGCATGCGATATAAATCTAGGTATTGCTATACTGTGTAAATCTAGGTTTTGGTATCCGATATAAATCTAGGTATTGCTATACTGTGTAAATCTAGGTTTTGGTATCCGATATAAATCTAGGTATTGGTATACTGTGTAAATCTAGGTTTTCGTATGCGGTATAAATCTAGGTTTTGGTATACTGTATAAATCTAGGTTGTGGTTTTCGAGATAAATCTAGGTTTTGCTATGCCACATAAATCTAGGTTTTGGCATGCGATATAAATCTAGGTTTTGGCATGCGATATAAATCTAGGTTTTTGCATACGATATAAATCTTGGTTTTGGTATGCGATATAAATCTAGGTTTTTGCATACGATATAAATCTTGGTTTTGGTACACGATATAAATCTAGGTTTTGGTATGCGATCTAAATATAAGTTTTGATATATGATATCAATCTAGGTTTTGGTGTGCGATATAAATCTAAATGGTATAAATCTAGGTATTGGTATGCGATATAAATCTAGGTTTTGGTATGCAGTATAAATCTAGGTTTTGGTATGCAAGATAAATCTAGGTTCTGGTATACGGTATAAATCTAGGTTTCGGAATACGATATAAATCTGGGTTTTGGTATAAGATATAAATCTAAGTTTTGGTATACGATATAAATCTCCATTTTGGCATGCGATATTAATCTAGGTTTTGGTATTCGATATAAATTGAGGTATTGGTATATTGTATAAACCTACGTTTTGGTATACGGTATAAATCTAGGTTGTGGTTTACGAGATAAATCTATGTTTTGGTATGCAATATAAATCTGGGTTTTGGTATGCGAGATAAATCTAGGTTGTGGTATACGGTATAAATATAGCTTTTGATATAACGTGTAAATCTATGTTTTGGTATACGATATAAATCTAGGTTTTGGTATACAGTATAAATATAGGTTTTGCTATACGGTATAAATCTACGCTTTTGCATACGAATTAAATCTAGGTTTTGGTATGCCATTTAAATATTGGCTTTGGTATACGATATAAATCTCGGTTTTGGTATAAGATATAAATCTATGTTTTGACATACGAAATAAATCTACGTTTTGGTATGCGATATAAAACTAGTTATTGGTATACGGTATAAATCTAGGTTTTGGCATGCGGTAAAAATCTAGGTTTTGGAATACGAGATAAATCTAGGCTTTGGTATGCGATATAAATCAAAGTTTTGGTAAACTATATAAATCTAGGTTTTGGTATACGATATAAATCAAGGTTTTGGTATACGGTATAAATCTAGGTTTTGGTAAGCGATATAAATCTAGTCTTTGGTATACAATATAAATCTAAATTTTGGAATGTGATATAAATCTTAGTTTTGGAATACGAAATAAATCTGGGTATTGATATACTGTGTAAATCTAGGTTTTCGTATGCTGTATAAATCAAGGTTTTGGTATGTGGTATAAATCTAGGTTTTGGTGTGCGATATGAATCTAGGCTTTGCTACACTATATAAATCTAGGTTTTGATATACGATATAAATCTAGGTTTTGGTATACGATATCAATCTAGGTATTATACCAATACCTAGATTTATATCGTATACCAAAACCTAGATTTATATATGTATAAATCTAGGTGTTCGTATACGGTATAAATCTAGGTTTTGGTAAGCGATATAAATCTAGTCTTTGGTATACAATATAAATCTAAATTTTGGAATGTGATATAAATCTTAGTTTTGGAATACGAAATAAATCTGGGTATTGGTATACTGTGTAAATCTAGGTTTTCGTATGCTGTATAAATCAAGGTTTTGGTATGTGGTATAAATCTAGGTTTTGGTGTGCGATATGAATCTAGGCTTTGCTACACTATATAAATCTAGGTTTTGATATACGATATAAATCTAGGTTTTGGTATACGATATAAATCTAGGTATTATACCAATACCTAGATTTATATCGTATACCAAAACCTAGATTTCTATATGTATAAATCTAGGTGTTCGTATACGGTATAAATCTAGGTCGTGGTTTACGAGATCAATCTAGATTTTGCTCAACTATATAAAGCTAGGTTTTGGTATACGATATAAATGTAGGTTTTGGTATACGGGATAAATATAGGTTTTGGTATACGGTATAAATATAGGTTTTGGTATACGGTATAATTCTAGGTTTTTGTATTCGATATACATTTAGGTTTTCGCAAACAATATAAATCTAGGTTTTTGTATATGATATAAATCTAGGTTTTGGTATTCAATATAAATCTAGGTTTTGGTATACGATATAAATCTAGGTTTTGGTATACGTGATAAATATAGGTTTTGGTATACGGTATAAATATAGGTTTTGGTATACTGTATAAATCTAGGTTTTCGCATGCGATATAAATCTAGGTATTGCTATACTGTGTAAATCTAGGTTTTGGTATCCGATATAAATCTAGGTATTGGTATACTGTGTAAATCTAGGTTTTCGTATGCGGTATAAATCTAGGTTTTGGTATACTGTATAAATCTAGGTTGTGGTTTTCGAGATAAATCTAGGTTTTGCTATGCCACATAAATCTAGGTTTTGGCATGCGATATAAATCTAGGTTTTGGCATGCGATATAAATCTAGGTTTTTGCATACGATATAAATCTTGGTTTTGGTATGCGATATAAATCTAGGTTTTTGCATACGATATAAATCTTGGTTTTGGTACACGATATAAATCTAGGTTTTGGTATGCGATCTAAATATAAGTTTTGATATATGATATCAATCTAGGTTTTGGTGTGCGATATAAATCTAAATGGTATAAATCTAGGTATTGGTATGCGATATAAATCTAGGTTTTGGTATGCAGTATAAATCTAGGTTTTGGTATGCAAGATAAATCTAGGTTCTGGTATACGGTATAAATCTAGGTTTCGGAATACGATATAAATCTGGGTTTTGGTATAAGATATAAATCTAAGTTTTGGTATACGATATAAATCTCCATTTTGGCATGCGATATTAATCTAGGTTTTGGTATTCGATATAAATTGAGGTATTGGTATATTGTATAAACCTACGTTTTGGTATACGGTATAAATCTAGGTTGTGGTTTACGAGATAAATCTATGTTTTGGTATGCAATATAAATCTGGGTTTTGGTATGCGAGATAAATCTAGGTTGTGGTATACGGTATAAATATAGCTTTTGATATAACGTGTAAATCTATGTTTTGGTATACGATATAAATCTAGGTTTTGGTATACAGTATAAATATAGGTTTTGCTATACGGTATAAATCTACGCTTTTGCATACGAATTAAATCTAGGTTTTGGTATGCCATTTAAATATTGGCTTTGGTATACGATATAAATCTCGGTTTTGGTATAAGATATAAATCTATGTTTTGACATACGAAATAAATCTACGTTTTGGTATGCGATATAAAACTAGTTATTGGTATACGGTATAAATCTAGGTTTTGGCATGCGGTAAAAATCTAGGTTTTGGAATACGAGATAAATCTAGGCTTTGGTATGCGATATAAATCAAAGTTTTGGTAAACTATATAAATCTAGGTTTTGGTATACGATATAAATCAAGGTTTTGGTATACGGTATAAATCTAGGTTTTGGTAAGCGATATAAATCTAGTCTTTGGTATACAATATAAATCTAAATTTTGGAATGTGATATAAATCTTAGTTTTGGAATACGAAATAAATCTGGGTATTGATATACTGTGTAAATCTAGGTTTTCGTATGCTGTATAAATCAAGGTTTTGGTATGTGGTATAAATCTAGGTTTTGGTGTGCGATATGAATCTAGGCTTTGCTACACTATATAAATCTAGGTTTTGATATACGATATAAATCTAGGTTTTGGTATACGATATCAATCTAGGTATTATACCAATACCTAGATTTATATCGTATACCAAAACCTAGATTTATATATGTATAAATCTAGGTGTTCGTATACGGTATAAATCTAGGTTTTGGTAAGCGATATAAATCTAGTCTTTGGTATACAATATAAATCTAAATTTTGGAATGTGATATAAATCTTAGTTTTGGAATACGAAATAAATCTGGGTATTGGTATACTGTGTAAATCTAGGTTTTCGTATGCTGTATAAATCAAGGTTTTGGTATGTGGTATAAATCTAGGTTTTGGTGTGCGATATGAATCTAGGCTTTGCTACACTATATAAATCTAGGTTTTGATATACGATATAAATCTAGGTTTTGGTATACGATATAAATCTAGGTATTATACCAATACCTAGATTTATATCGTATACCAAAACCTAGATTTCTATATGTATAAATCTAGGTGTTCGTATACGGTATAAATCTAGGTCGTGGTTTACGAGATCAATCTAGATTTTGCTCAACTATATAAAGCTAGGTTTTGGTATACGATATAAATGTAGGTTTTGGTATACGGGATAAATATAGGTTTTGGTATACGGTATAAATATAGGTTTTGGTATACGGTATAATTCTAGGTTTTTGTATTCGATATACATTTAGGTTTTCGCAAACAATATAAATCTAGGTTTTTGTATATGATATAAATCTAGGTTTTGGTATTCAATATAAATCTAGGTTTTGGTATACGATATAAATCTAGGTTTTGGTATACGTGATAAATATAGGTTTTGGTATACGGTATAAATATAGGTTTTGGTATACTGTATAAATCTAGGTTTTCGCATGCGATATAAATCTAGGTATTGCTATACTGTGTAAATCTAGGTTTTGGTATCCGATATAAATCTAGGTATTGGTATACTGTGTAAATCTAGGTTTTCGTATGCGGTATAAATCTAGGTTTTGGTATACTGTATAAATCTAGGTTGTGGTTTTCGAGATAAATCTAGGTTTTGCTATGCCACATAAATCTAGGTTTTGGCATGCGATATAAATCTAGGTTTTGGCATGCGATATACATCTAGGTTTTTGCATACGATATAAATCTTGGTTTTGGTATGCGATATAAATCTAGGTTTTTGCATACGATATAAATCTTGGTTTTGGTACACGATATAAATCTAGGTTTTGGTATGCGATCTAAATATAAGTTTTGATATATGATATCAATCTAGGTTTTGGTGTGCGATATAAATCTAAATGGTATAAATCTAGGTATTGGTATGCGATATAAATCTAGGTTTTGGTATGCAGTATAAATCTAGGTTTTGGTATGCAAGATAAATCTAGGTTTTGGTGTGCATTATATATCTAAATGGTATAAATCTAGGTATTGGTATGCGATATAAATCTAGGTTTTGGTATGCAGTATAAATCTAGGTTTTGGTATGCAAGATAAATCTAGGTTCTGGTATACGGTATAAATCTAGGTTTCGGAATACGATATAAATCTGGGTTTTGGTATAAGATATAAATCTAAGTTTTGGTATACGATATAAATCTCCATTTTGGCATGCGATATTAATCTAGGTTTTGGTATTCGATATAAATTGAGGTATTGGTATATTGTATAAACCTACGTTTTGGTATACGGTATAAATCTAGGTTGTGGTTTACGAGATAAATCTATGTTTTGGTATGCAATATAAATCTGGGTTTTGGTATGCGAGATAAATCTAGGTTGTGGTATACGGTATAAATATAGCTTTTGATATAACGTGTAAATCTATGTTTTGGTATACGATATAAATCTAGGTTTTGGTATACAGTATAAATATAGGTTTTGCTATACGGTATAAATCTACGCTTTTGCATACGAATTAAATCTAGGTTTTGGTATGCCATTTAAATATTGGCTTTGGTATACGATATAAATCTCGGTTTTGGTATAAGATATAAATCTATGTTTTGACATACGAAATAAATCTACGTTTTGGTATGCGATATAAAACTAGTTATTGGTATACGGTATAAATCTAGGTTTTGGCATGCGGTAAAAATCTAGGTTTTGGAATACGAGATAAATCTAGGCTTTGGTATGCGATATAAATCAAAGTTTTGGTAAACTATATAAATCTAGGTTTTGGTATACGATATAAATCAAGATTTTGGTATACGGTATAAATCTAGGTTTTGGTAAGCGATATAAATCTAGTCTTTGGTATACAATATAAATCTAAATTTTGGAATGTGATATAAATCTTAGTTTTGGAATACGAAATAAATCTGGGTATTGATATACTGTGTAAATCTAGGTTTTCGTATGCTGTATAAATCAAGGTTTTGGTATGTGGTATAAATCTAGGTTTTGGTGTGCGATATGAATCTAGGCTTTGCTACACTATATAAATCTAGGTTTTGATATACGATATAAATCTAGGTTTTGGTATACGATATCAATCTAGGTATTATACCAATACCTAGATTTATATCGTATACCAAAACCTAGATTTATATTTGTATAAATCTAGGTGTTCGTATACGGTATAAATCTAGGTTTTGGTAAGCGATATAAATCTAGTCTTTGGTATACAATATAAATCTAAATTTTGGAATGTGATATAAATCTTAGTTTTGGAATACGAAATAAATCTGGGTATTGGTATACTGTGTAAATCTAGGTTTTCGTATGCTGTATAAATCAAGGTTTTGGTATGTGGTATAAATCTAGGTTTTGGTGTGCGATATGAATCTAGGCTTTGCTACACTATATAAATCTAGGTTTTGATATACGATATAAATCTAGGTTTTGGTATACGATATAAATCTAGGTATTATACCAATACCTAGATTTATATCGTATACCAAAACCTAGATTTCTATATGTATAAATCTAGGTGTTCGTATACGGTATAAATCTAGGTCGTGGTTTACGAGATCAATCTAGATTTTGCTCAACTATATAAAGCTAGGTTTTGGTATACGATATAAATGTAGGTTTTGGTATACGGGATAAATATAGGTTTTGGTATACGGTATAAATATAGGTTTTGGTATACTGTATAAATCTAGGTTTTCGCATGCGATATAAATCTAGGTATTGCTATACTGTGTAAATCTAGGTTTTGGTATCCGATATAAATCTAGGTATTGGTATACTGTGTAAATCTAGGTTTTCGTATGCGGTATAAATCTAGGTTTTGGTATACTGTATAAATCTAGGTTGTGGTTTTCGAGATAAATCTAGGTTTTGCTATGCCACATAAATCTAGGTTTTGGCATGCGATATAAATCTAGGTTTTGGCATGCGATATAAATCTAGGTTTTTGCATACGATATAAATCTTGGTTTTGGTATGCGATATAAATCTAGGTTTTTGCATACGATATAAATCTTGGTTTTGGTACACGATATAAATCTAGGTTTTGGTATGCGATCTAAATATAAGTTTTGATATATGATATCAATCTAGGTTTTGGTGTGCGATATAAATCTAAATGGTATAAATCTAGGTATTGGTATGCGATATAAATCTAGGTTTTGGTATGCAGTATAAATCTAGGTTTTGGTATGCAAGATAAATCTAGGTTCTGGTATACGGTATAAATCTAGGTTTCGGAATACGATATAAATCTGGGTTTTGGTGTAAGATATAAATCTAAGTTTTGGTATACGATATAAATCTCCATTTTGGCATGCGATATTAATCTAGGTTTTGGTATTCGATATAAATTGAGGTATTGGTATATTGTATAAACCTACGTTTTGGTATACGGTATAAATCTAGGTTGTGGTTTACGAGATAAATCTATGTTTTGGTATGCAATATAAATCTGGGTTTTGGTATGCGAGATAAATCTAGGTTGTGGTATACGGTATAAATATAGATTTTGATATAACGTGTAAATCTATGTTTTGGTATACGATATAAATCTAGGTTTTGGTATACAGTATAAATATAGGTTTTGCTATACGGTATAAATCTACGCTTTTGCATACGAATTAAATCTAGGTTTTGGTATGCCATTTAAATATTGGCTTTGGTATACGATATAAATCTCGGTTTTGGTATAAGATATAAATCTATGTTTTGACATACGAAATAAATCTACGTTTTGGTATGCGATATAAAACTAGCTATTGGTATACGGTATAAATCTAGGTTTTGGCATGCGGTAAAAATCTAGGTTTTGGAATACGAGATAAATCTAGGCTTTGGTATGCGATATAAATCAAAGTTTTGGTAAACTATATAAATCTAGGTTTTGGTATACGATATAAATCATGGTTTTGGTATACGGTATAAATCTAGGTTTTGGTAAGCGATATAAATCTAGTCTTTGGTATACAATATAAATCTAAATTTTGGAATGTGATATAAATCTTAGTTTTGGAATACGAAATAAATCTGGGTATTGATATACTGTGTAAATCTAGGTTTTCGTATGCTGTATAAATCAAGGTTTTGGTATGTGGTATAAATCTAGGTTTTGGTGTGCGATATGAATCTAGGCTTTGCTACAATATATAAATCTAGGTTTTGATATACGATATAAATCTAGGTTTTGGTATACGATATCAATCTAGGTATTATACCAATACCTAGATTTATATCGTATACCAAAACCTAGATTTCTATATGAATAAATCTAGGTGTTCGTATACGGTATAAATCTAGGTCGTGGTTTACGAGATCAATCTAGATTTTGCTCTACTATATAAAGCTAGGTTTTGGTATACGATATAAATGTAGGTTTTGGTATACGGGATAAATATAGGTTTTGGTATGTGGTATAAATATAGGTTTTGGTATACCGTATAATTCTAGGTTTTTGTATTCGATATAAATTTAGGTTTTCGCAAACAATATAAATCTAGGTTTTTGTATATGATATAAATTTAGGTTTTGGTATTCAATATAAATCTAGGTTTTGGTATACGATATAAATCTAGGTTTTGGTATACGTGATAAATATAGGTTTTGGTATACGGTATAAATATAGGTTTTCGCATGCGATATAAATATAGGTATTGCTATACTGTGTAAATCTACGTTTTGGTATCCGATATAAATCTAGGTATTGGTATACTGTGTAAATCTAGGTTTTCGTATGCGGTATAAATCTAGGTTTTGGTATACGGTATAAATCTAGGTTGTGGTTTTCGAGATAAATCTAGGTTTTGCTATGCCACATAAATCTAGGTTTTGGCATGCGATATAAATCTAGGTTTTGGCATGCGATATAAATATAGGTTTTTGCATACGATATAAATCTTGGTTTTGGTATGCGATATAAATCTATGTTTTTGCATACGATATAAATCTTGGTTTTGGTACACGATATAAATCTAGGTTTTGGTATGCGATCTAAATATAAGTTTTGATATATGATATAAATCTAGGTTTTGGTGTGCGATATAAATCTAAATGGTATAAATCTAGGTATTGGTATGCGATATAAATCTAGGTTTTGGTATGCAGTATAAATCTAGGTTTTGGTATGCAAGATAAATCTAGGTTCTGGTATACGGTATAAATCTAGGTTTCGGAAAACGATATAAATCTGGGTTTTGGTATAAGATATAAATCTAAGTTTTGGCATACGATATAAATCTCCATTTTGGCATGCGATATTAATCTAGGTTTTGGTATTCGATATAAATTGAGGTATTGGTATATTGTATAAACCTACGTTTTGGTATACGGTATAAATCTAGGTTGTGGTTTACGAGATAAATCTATGTTTTGGTATGCAATATAAATCTGGGTTTTGGTATGCGAGATAAATCTAGGTTGTGGTATACGGTATACATATAGCTTTTGATATAACGTGTAAATCTATGTTTTGGTATACGATATAAATATAGGTTTTGGTATACAGTATAAATATAGGTTTTGCTATACGGTATAAATCTACGCTTTTGTATACGAATTAAACCTAGGTTTTGGTATGCCATTTAAATATTGGCTTTGGTATACGATATAAATCTCGGTTTTGGTATAAGATATAAATCTATGTTTTGACATACGAAATAAATCTACGTTTTGGTATGCGATATAAATCTAGTTATTGGTATACGGTATAAATCTAGGTTTTGGCATGCGGTATAAATCTAGGTTTTGGAATACGAGATAAATCTAGGCTTTGGTATGCGATATAAATCAAAGTTTTGGTAAACTATATAAATCTAGGTTTTGGTATACGATATAAATCAAGGTTTTGGTATACGGTATAAATCTAGGTTTTGGTAAACGATATAAATCTAGGTTTTGGTATGGTGTTTAAATCTAGGTTTTGATATACGATATAAATCTAGGTTTTCGTATGCAATATAAATCTAGGTTTTGGTAGACGATATAAATTTAGGTTTTCCTATGCGATCTAAATATAAGCTTTGATATACGATATAAATCAAGGTTTTGTTATGCGATATAAATCTATTTATTGCTAAACCGTATAAATCTAGGTTTTGGTATGCAATCTAAATCTAGGTTTTGGTTATACAATATAAATCTAGGTTTTGGTATACAGTATAAATATAGGTTTTGCTATACGGTATAAATCTACGCTTTTGTATACGAATTAAATCTAGGTTTTGGTATGCCATATAAATATTGGCTTTGGTATTCGATATAAATATCGGTTTTGGTATAAGACATAAATCTACATTTTGGTATGCGATATAAATCTAGTCTTTGGTATACAATATAAATCTAAATTTTGGAATGTGATATAAATCTTAGTTTTGGAATACGAAATAAATCTGGGTATTGGTATACTGTGTAAATCTAGGTTTTCGTATGCTGTATAAATCATGGTTTTGGTATGTGGTATAAATCTAGGTTTTGGTGTGCGATATGAATCTAGGCTTTGCTACACTATATAAATCTAGGTTTTGGTATACGATATAAATCTAGGTTTTGGTATACGATATAAATCTAGGTATTGGTATAATACCTAGATTTATATCGTATACCAAAACCTAGATTTCTATATGTATAAATCTAGGTGTTCGCATACGGTATAAATCTAGGTCGTGGTTTACGAGATAACTCTAGATTTTGCTCTACTATATAAAGCTAGGTTTTGGTATACGATATAAATGTAGGTTTTGGCATACGGGATAAATATAGATTTTGGTATACGGTATAATTCTAGGTTTTGGTATACTATATAAATCTAGGTTTGGGCATACGATATAAATCTAGGTTTTGGTAAACGATATAAATCTAGGTACTGGTATACGATATAAATCTAGGTTTTGGTATGGTGTTTAAATCTAGGTTTTGATATACGTTATAAATCTAGGTTTTGGTATGCAATATAAATCTAGGTTTTGGTATGCGAGATAAATCTAGGCTGTGGTATACGGTATAAATATATATTTTGATAAACGGTGTAAATCTAGGTTTTGGTATATGATATAAATCTAGGTTTTGGTATACAGTATAAATCTAGGTTTTGGTATGCGATATAAATCTAGGTTTTGGTATGCAGTAAGAATCTAGGTTTTGGTATGCAAGATAAATCTAGGTTGTGGTATACGGTACAAATCTAATTTTCGGTATACGATATCAATCTAGGCTTTGGTATACGGTATAAATATAGCTTTTGATATACGGTGTAAATCTAGGTTTTGGTATATGATAAAAATCTAGGTTTTGGTATACAGTATAAATATAGGTTTTGGTATACGGTATAAATCTACGCTTTTCTATACGAAATAAATCTAGGTTTTGGTAGGCGATATAAATCAAAGTTTTGATATAACATATAAATCTAGGTTTGGTATACGATATAAATCTACATTTTGGCATGCGATATTAATCTAGGTTTTGGTATTCGATATAAATTGAGGTATTGGTATATTGTATAAACCTACGTTTTGGTATACGGTATAAATCTAGGTTGTGGTTTACGAGATAAATCTATGTTTTGGTATGCAATATAAATCTGGGTTTTGGTATGCCAGATAAATCTAGGTTGTGGTATACGGTATAAATATAGATTTTGATATAACGTGTAGAACTATGTTTTGGTATACGATATAAATCTAGGTTTTGGTATACAGTATAAATATAGGTTTTGCTATACGGTATAAATCTACGCTTTTGTATACGAATTAAATCTAGGTTTTGGCATGCCATATAAATATTGGCTTTGGTATACGATATAAATCTCGGTTTTGGTATAAGATATAAATCTATGTTTTCACATACGAAATAAATCTACGTTTTGGTATGCGATATAAATCTAGTTATTGGTATACGGTATAAATCTAGGTTTTGGCACGCGGTATAAATCTAGGTTTTGGAATACGAGATAAATCTAGGCTTTGGTATGCGATATAAATCAAAGTTTTGGTAAACTATATAAATCTAGGATTTGGTATACGATATAAATCTAGGTTTTGGTATACGGTATAAATCTGGGTTGTGGTTTACGAGATAAAGCTACGTTTTGCTATGGTACAAAAATCTAGGTTTTGGTATGCGATATAAATCTAGGTTTTGGTATGCCATATAAATATTGGCTTTGGTATTCGATATAAATCTCGGTTTTGGTATAAGATATAAATCTATGTTTTGAAATACGATATAAATCTACATTTTGGTATGCGATATAAATCTAGTTATTGGTATACGATATAAATCTAGGATTTGGTATACGATATAAATCTAGGTTTTGGTATACGGTATAAATCTGGGTTGTGGTTTACGAGATAAATCTACGTTTTGCTATGGTAAAAAAGTCTAGGTTTTGGTATGCGATATAAATCTAGGTTTTGGTATGGTGTTTAAATCTAGGTTTTGATATACGATATAAATCTAGGTTTTGGTATGCAATATAAATTTAGGTTTTGGCATGCGAGATAAATCTAGGTTTTGGTATACAGTATAAATATAGGTTTTGGTATACGGTATAAATATAGCTTTTGATATACGTGTAAATCTAGGTTTTGGTATATGATATAAATCTAGGTTTTGGTATACAGTATAAATATAGGTTTTGGTATACGGTATAAATCTACGCTTTTGCATACGAAATAAATCTAAGTTTTGGAAGGCCATATAAATATTGGCTTTGGAATACGATATAAATCTGGGTTTTGGTATACGATATAAATCTATATTTTGGTATGCGATATTAATCTAGGTTTTGGTATTCGATATAAATTGAGGTATTGGTATATTGTATAAATCTACGTTTTGGTATACGGTATAAATATATGTTTTGGTATACGTGTGAATCTAGGTTTTGGTAGACGATATAAATCAAAGTTTTGCCATACTATATAAATTTAGGTTTTCCTATGCGATCTAAATATAAGCTTTGATATACGATATAAACCGTTATGCGATATAAATCTAGTTATTGCTAAACGTATAAATCTAGATTTTGGTGTACGGTATAAATCTACGCTTTTGTATACGAAATAAATCTAGGTTTTGGTATGCCATATAAATATTGGCTTTGGAATACGAGATAAATCTAGGCTTTGGTATGCGATATAAATCAAAGTTTTGGTAAACTATATAAATCTAGGTTTTGGTATGGTATTTAAATAAAGGTTTTGATATACGATATAAATCTAGGTATTATACCAATACCTAGATTTATTTCGTATACCAAAACATAGATTTATATATGTATAAATCTAGGTGTTCGTATTCGGTATAAATCTAGGTTGTGGTTTACGAGCTAAATCTAGATTTTGCTCTACTACATAAAGCTAGGTTTTGGTATACAATATAAATGTAGGTTTTGGTATACGGGATAAATATAGGTTTTGGTATATGGTATAAATATAGCTTTTGGTATACGGTATAATTCTATGTTTTTGTATTCGATATAAATTTAGGTTTGGGCAAACAATATAAATCTAGGTTTTTGTATATGATATAAATCTAGATTTTGGTATGCAATATAAATCTAGGTTTTGGTTTACGATATAAATCAAGGTTTTGGTATACGGGATAAATATAGGTTTTGGTATACGGTATAAATCTAGCTTGTGGTTTACGAGATAAATCTAGGTTTTTCTATGCCACATAAATCTACGTTTTGGTATGCGATATAAATCTAGGTTTTGGTATGCGATATAAATCTAGGATTTTGTAAACGATATAAATCTTGGTTTTGGTATACGATATAAATCTAGGTTTTGGTATGCTATCTAAATATAAGTTTTGATATACGATATAAATCTAGGTTTTGGTATGCGATATAAATCTAAATGGTATAAATCTAGGTATTGGTATGCGATATAAATCTAGGTTTTGGTATGCGGTGTAAATCTAGGTTTTGGTATACTGTATAAATCTAGGTTTTCGCATGCGATATAAATCTAGGTATTGCTATACTGTGTAAATCTAGGTTTTGGTATCCGATATAAATCTAGGTATTGGTATACTGTGTAAATCTAGGTTTTCGTATGCGGTATAAATCTAGGTTTTGGTATACGGTATAAATCTAAATGGTATAAATCTAGGTATTGGTATGCGATATAAATCTAGGTTTTGGTATGCAGTATAAATCTAGGTTTTGGTATGCAAGATAAATCTAGGTTCTGGTATACGGTATAAATCTAGGTTTCGGAATACGATATAAATCTGGGTTTTGGTATAAGATATAAATCTAAGTTTTGGTATACGATATAAATCTCCATTTTGGCATGCGATATTAATCTAGGTTTTGCTATGCGATATAAATCTAGTTATTGCTAAGCCGTATAAATTTAGGTTTTGGTATGCAATATAAATCTAGGTTTTGGTATGCGAGATAAATTCAGGTTGTGGTATACGGTACAAATCTAGTTTTCGGTATTCGATATCAATCTAGGTTTTGGTATACGGTATAAATATAGCTTTCGATATACGGTGTAAATCTAGGTTTTGGTATACGATATAAATCTAGGTTTTGGTATACAGTATAAATATAGGTTTTGGTATAAGGTATAAATCTACGCTTTTGTATACGAAATAAATCAAGGTTTTGGTATGCCATATAAATATTGGCTTTGGTATACGATATAAATCTCGGTTTTGCTATAAGATATAAATCTATGTTTTGAAATACGATATAAATCTACGTTTTGGTATGCGATATTAATCTAGTTATTGGTATACGGTATAAATTTAGGTTTTGGTATGCGGTATAAATCGAGGTTTTGGTATGCGATATAAATCTAGTTATTGGTATACGGTATAAATCTAGGTTTTGGTATACGGTATAAATCTATGTTGTGGTTTACGAGATAAATCAAGGTTTTGCTATGCTACATAAATCTAGGTTTTGGTGTGCGATATAAATCTAGGCTTTGATATACGCTATAAATCCAGGTATTGGTATATTATATATATCTAGGCTTTGGTATACGATATAAATCAAAGTTTGGTATACTATATAAATCTAGGTTTTGGTATACGAGATAAATCTAGGGTTTGGTACGCGATACAAATCAAAGTTTTGGTATAAGGTATCAATCTAGGTTTTGGTATGCAATATCAATCTAATCTTTGATATACAATATAAATTTATTTTTTGGTATGTGATATAAATCTAAGTTTTGGAATACGATATAAATCTGGGTATTGGTATATTGTGTAAATCTAGGTTTTCGTATGCCTTATAAATCGAGGTTTTGCTATGTGGTATAAATCTAGGTTTTGGTATACGATATAAATCTAGGTTTTGGTATACGGTATAAATTTAGGTTTTGGTATGCGGTATAGATCAAGGTTTTGGTATGTGGTATAAATCTAGGCTTTGGTATACTATATAACTCAAAGTTCTGGTATACTATATAAATTTAGGTTTTGGCATACGATATAAATCTAGGTTTTAGTAAACGATATAAATCTAGATATTGGTAAACTCTAGATTTTCGCATACGGTATAAATCTGGGTTGTGGTTTACGAGATAAATCTAGGTTTTGCTATGCTACAAAAATCTAGGTTTTGGTGTGCGATATAAATCTAGGCTTTGCTATACTGTATAAATCTAGGTTTTGGTATACGATATAAATCTAGGTTTTGGTATAAGATATAAATCTAGGTCTTGGTATGGTGTTTAAGTCTAGGTTTTAATATACGATATAAATCTACGTTTTGCTATACGATATAAATCTAGGTGTTCGTATACGGTATAAATCTAGGTTGTGGTTTACGAGATAAATCTAGATTTTCCTCTACTACATAAAGCTAGGTTTTGGTATACGATGTAAATGTAGGTTTTGGTATACGGGATAAATCTAGGTTTATGTATACGGTATAAATGTAGGTTTTGGTATTCGATATAAATCTAGTTTTTGGTATACGGTATAAATTTAGGTTTTGGTATGCGGTATAAATCAAGGTTTTGGTTTGTGGTATAAATATAGGCTTTGGTATACGATATAAATCAAAGTTCTGGTATACTATATAAATCTAGGTTTTGGCATACGATATAAATCTAGGTTTTGGTAAACGATATAAATCTAGATATTGGTATACTCTAGATTTTCGTATACGGTATAAATCTGGCTTGTGGTTTACGAGATAAATCTAGGTTTTGCTATGCTACAAAAATCTAGCTGTTGGTGTGCCATATAAATCTAGGCTTTGCTATACTGTATAAATCTAGGTTTTGGTATGCGATATAAATCTAGGTTTTGGAATAAGATATAAATCTAGGTTTTGGTATGGTGTTTAAGTCTAGGTTTTAATATACGATATAAATCTACGTTTTGCTATACGATATAAATCTAGGTGTTCGTATACGGTATAAATCTAGGTTGTGGTTTACGAGATAAATCTAGATTTTCCTCTACTACATAAAGCTAGGTTTTGGTATACGATGTAAATGTAGGTTTTGGTATACGGGATAAATCTAGGTTTATGTATACGGTATAAATGTAGGTTTTGGTATTCGATATAAATCTAGTTTTTGGTATACGGTATAAATTTAGGTTTTGGTATGCGGTATAAATCAAGGTTTTGGTTTGTGGTATAAATATAGGCTTTGGTATACGATATAAATCAAAGTTCTGGTATACTATATAAATCTAGGTTTTGGCATACGATATCAATCTAGGTTTTGGTAAACGATATAAATCTAGATATTGGTATACTCTAGATTTTCGTATACGGTATAAATCTGGCTTGTGGTTTACGAGATAAATCTAGGTTTTGCTATGCTACAAAAATCTAGCTTTTGGTGTGCGATATAAATCTAGGCTTTGCTATACTGTATAAATCTAGGTTTTGGTATGCGATATAAATCTAGGTTTTGGTATAAGATATAAATATAGGTTTTGGTATGGTGTTTAAGTCTAGGTTTTAATATACGATATAAATCTAGGTTTTGGTATACGATATAAATATAGGTGTTCGCATACGGTATAAATCTAGGTTGTGGTTTACGAGATAAATCTAGATTTTGCTCTACTACATCAAGCTAGGTTTTGGTATACGATATAAATGTAGGTTTTGTTATCCGGGATAAATATAGGTGTTGGTATACGGTATAAATATAGGTTTTGGTATACGGTATAATTCTAGGCTTTTGTACTCGATATAAATCTAGGTTTTGGCCAACAATATAAATCTCGGTTTTTGTATATGATATAAATCTAGGTTTTGGTATGCAATATAAATCTAGGTTTTGGTATGCGATATAACTCTAGGTTTTGGTATACGGGATACATATAGGTTTTGGTATACGGTATGAATCTAGGTTGTGGTTTACGAGATCAATATAGGTTTTTCTATGCCACATAAATCTAGGTTTTGGTATGCGATATAAATCTAGGTTTTGGTATGCGATATAAATCTAGAATTTTGTAAGCGATATCAATTTTGGTTTTGGTATACGATATAAATCTAGGTTTTGGTATGCGATATAAATCTAAATGGTATAAATCTAGGTATTGGTATGCGATATAAATCTAGGTTTTGGTATGCAGTATAAATCTAGGTTTTGGTATGCGAGATAAATCTAGGTTGTGGTATACGATATAAATCTAGGTTTTGGCATACTATATAAATTTAGGTTTTGCTATGCGATCTAAATATAAGCTTTGATATACAATATAAATCAAGGTTTTGCTATGCGATATAAATCTAGTTATTGCTAAACAGTATAAATCTAGGTTTTGGTATGCAATATAAATCTAGGTTTTGGTATGCGAGATAAATTTAGGTTGTGGTATACGGTACAAATCTAGTTTTCGGTATTCGATATCAATCTAGGTTTTGGTATACGGCATAAATATAGCTTTTGATATACGGTGTAAATCTAGGTTTTGGTATACGATATAAATCTAGGTTTTGGTATACAGTATTTATATAGGCTTTGGTATCAGCTATAAATCTACGCTTTTGTATACAAAATAAATCTAGGTTTTGGTATGCCTTATAAATATTAGCTTTGGTATACGATATAAATCTCGGTTTTGCTATAAGATATAAATCTATGTTTTGAAATACGATATACATTTACGCTTTGGTATGCGATATAAATCTAGTTATTGGTATGCGGTATAAATCTAGGTTTTGTTATACGGTATAAATCTATGTTGTGGTTTACGAGATATATCTAGGTTTTGCTATGCTACATAAATCTAGGTTTTGGTGTGCGATATAAATCTACGCTTTGATATACGTTATAAATCCAGGTATTAGTATATTATATATATCTAGGCTTTGGTATACGATATAAATCAAAGTTTGGTATACTATATAAATCTAGCTTTTGGTATACGAGATAAATCTAGGGTTTGGTATGCGATACAAATCAAAGTTTTGGTAAACTATATAAATCTAGGTTTTGGTATACGATATAAATCTAGGTTTTGGTATACGGTATAAATCTAGGTTTTGGTATGTGATATAAATCTAGGCTTTGATATACAATATAAATCTAGATTTTGGTATGTGATATAAATCTAAGTTTTGGAATACGATATAAATCTGGGTACGGGTATACTGTGTAAATCTAGGTTTTCGTATGCCGTATAAATCGAGGTTTTGCTATGTGGTGTAAATCTAGGTTTTGGTATACGATATAAATCTAGGTTTTGGTATACGATATAAATGTAGGTTTTGGTATTCGATATAAATCTAGTTTTTTGTATACGGTATAAATTTAGGTTTTGGTATGCGGTATAAATCAAGGTTTTGGTATGTGGTATAAATCTAGGCTTTGGTATACGATATAAATCAAAGTTCTGGTATACTATATAAATCTAGGTTTTGCCATACGATATAAATCTAGGTTTTGGTAAACGATATAAATCTAAATATTGGTATACTCTAGATTTTCGTATATGGTATAAATCTGGGTTGTGGTTTACGAGATAAATCTAGGTTTTGTTATGCTACAAAAATCTAGGTTTTGGTGTGCGATATAAATCAAGGCTTTGATATACTGTATAAATCTAGGTTTTGGTATACGATATAAATCTAGGTTTTGGTATAAGATATAAATCTAGGTTTTGGTATGGTGTTTAAGTCTAGGTTTTAATATACGATATAAATATAGGTTTTGGTATACGATATAAATCTAGGTGTTCGCATACGGTATAAATCTAGGTTGTGGTTTACGAGATAAAGCTAGATTTTGCTCTACTACATAAAGCTAGATTTTGGTATACGATGTAAATGTAGGTTTTGGTATACGGGATAAATATAGGTTTTGGTATACGGTATAAATGTAGGTTTTGGTATTCGATATAAATCTAGTTTTTGGTATACGGTATCAATTTAGGTTTTGGTATGCGGTATAAATCAAGGTTTTGGTTTGTGGTATAAATCTAGGTTTTGGTATGCAGTATAAATATAGGTTTTGGTATGCAAGATAAATCTAGGTTGTGGTATACGGTATAAATCAAGGTTTTGGTATGCAATATAAATCTAGGTTTTGGTATACGGGATAAATATAGGTTTCAGTATACGGTATAAATCTAGGTTGTGGTTTACGAGATAAATCTAGGTTTTTCTATGCCACATAAATCTATGTTTTGGTATGCGATATAAATCTAGGTTTTGGTATGCGATATAAATCTAGGATTTTGTAAACGATATCAATCTTGGTTTTGGTATACGATATAAATCTAGGTTTTCGTATGCGATATAAATCTAAATGGTATAAATCTAGGTATTGGTATGCGATATAAATCTAGGTTTTGGTATGCAGTATAAATCTAGGTTTTGGTATGCGAGATAAATTTAGGTTGTGGTATACGGTACAAATCTAGTTTTCGTATTCGATATCAATCTAGGTTTTGGTATACGGTACAAATATAGCTTTGATATACGGTGTAAATCTAGGTTTTGGTATACGATATAAATCTAGCTTTTGGTATACAGTATAAATATAGGTTTTGGTATAAGGTATAAATCTACGCTTTTGTATACGAAATAAATCTAGGTTTTGGTATGCCATATAAATATTAGCTTTGGTTTACGATATGAATCTCGGTTTTGCTATAAGATATAAATCTATGTTTTGAAATACGATATACATTTACGTTTTGGTATGCGATATAAATCTAGTTATTGGTATACGGTATAAATCTAGGTTTTGGTATGCGGTATAAATCGAGGTTTTGGTATGCGATATAAATCTAGTTATTGGTATACGGTATAAATCTAGGTTTTGATATACGATATAAATCTAGATATTGGTATACTCTAGATTTTCGTATATGGTATAAATCTGGGTTGTGGTTTACGAGATAAATCTAGGTTTTGTTATGCTACAAAAATCTAGGTTTTGGTGTGCGATATAAATCAAGGCTTTGATATACTGTATAAATCTAGGTTTTGGTATACGATATAAATCTAGGTTTTGGTATAAGATATAAATCTAGGTTTTGGTATGGTGTTTAAGTCTAGGTTTTAATATACGATATAAATATAGGTTTTGGTATACGATATAAATCTAGGTGTTCGCATACGGTATAAATCTAGGTTGTGGTTTACGAGATAAATCTAGATTTTGCTCTACTACATAAAGCTAGGTTTTGGTATGCGATGTAAATGTAGGTTTTGGTATACGGGATAAATATAGGTTTTGGTATACGGTATAAATGTAGGTTTTGGTATTCGATATAAATCTAGTTTTTGGTATACGGTATCAATTTAGGTTTTGGTATGCGGTATAAATCAAGGTTTTGGTTTGTGGTATAAATCTAGGTTTTGGTATGCAGTATAAATCTAGGTTTTGGTATGCAAGATAAATCTAGGTTGTGGTATACGGTATAAATCTAGGTTTCGGTATACGTTATAAATCTAGGTTTCGGTATTCGATATAAATCAAGGTTTTGGTATGCAATATAAATCTAGGTTTTGGTATGCGATATAAATCTAGGTTTTGGTATACGGGATAAATATAGGTTTTAGTATACGGTATAAATCTAGGTTGTGGTTTACGAGATAAATCTAGGTTTTTCTATGCCACATAAATCTATGTTTTGGTATGCGATATAAATCTAGGTTTTGATATGCGATATAAATCTAGGATTTTGTAAACGATATCAATCTTGGTTTTGGTATACGATATAAATATAGGTTTTCGTATGCGATATAAATCTAAATGGTATAAATCTAGGTATTGGTATGCGATATAAATCTAGGTTTTGGTATGCAGTATAAATCTAGGTTTTGGTATGCAAGATAAATCTAGGTTCTGGTATACGGTATAAATCTAGGTTTCGGAATACGATATAAATCTGGGTTTTGGTATAAGATATAAATCTAAGTTTTGGTATACGATATAAATCTACATTTTGGCATGCGATATTAATCTAGGTTTTGGTATTCGATATAAATTGAGGTATTGGTATATTGTATAAACCTACGTTTTGGTATACGTTATAAATCTAGGTTGTGGTTTACGAGATAAATCTATGCTTTGGTATGCAATATAAATCTGGGTTTTGGTATGCGAGATAAATCTAGGTTGTGGTATACGGTATAAATATAGCTTTTGATATAACGTGTAAATCTAGGTTTTGGTATACGATATAAATCTAGGTTTTGGTATACAGTATAAATATAGGTTTTGCTATACGGTATAAATTTACGCTTTTGTATGCGAATTAAATCTAGGTTTTGGTATGCCATTTAAATATTGGCTTTGGTATACGATATAAATCTCGGTTTTGTTATAAGATATAAATCTATGTTTTGACATACGAAATAAATCTACGTTTTGGTATGCGATATCAATCTAGTTATTGGTATACGGTATAAATCTAGGTTTTGGCATGCGGTATAAATCTAGGTTTTGGAATACGAGATAAATCTAGGCTTTGGTATGCGATATAAATCAAAGTTTTGGTAAACTATATAAATCTAGGTTTTGGTATACGATATAAATCAAGGTTTTGGTATACGGTATAAATCTAGGTTTTGGTAAGCGAAATCAATCTAGTCTTTGTTATACAATATAAATCTAAATTTTGGAATGTGATATAAATCTTAGTTTTGAAATACGAAATAAATCTGGGTATTGATATACTGTGTAAATCTAGGTTTTCGTATGCTGTATAAATCAAGGTTTTGGTATGTGGTATAAATCTAGGTTTTGGTGTGCGATATGAATCTAGGCTTTGCTACACTATATAAATCTAGGTTTTGATATACGATATAAATCTAGGTTTTGGTATACGATATAAATCTAGGTATTATACCAATACCTAGATTGATATCGTATACCAAAACCTAGATTTATATATGTATAAATCTAGGTGTTCGTAAACGGTATAAATCTAGGTCGTGGTTTACGAGATCAATCTAGATTTTGCTCTACTATATAAAGCTAGGTTTTGGTATACGATATAAATGTAGGTTTTGGTATACGGTATAAATCTAGGCTTTGGTATGCGATATAAATCTGGGTTGTGGTTTACGAGATAAATCTACGTTTTGCTATGGTACAAAAATCTAGGTTTTGGTATGCGATATACATCAAAGTTTTGGAATACTATATAAATCTAGGTTTGGGCATATGATATAAATCTAGGTTTTGGTAAACGATATAAATCTAGGTATTGGTATACGATATAAATCTAGGTTTTGGTATGGTGTTTAAATCTAGGTTTTGATATACGATATAAATCTAGGTTTTGGTATGCAATATAAATCTAGGTTTTGGTATGCGAGATAAATCTAGGTTGTGGTATACGGTATAAATATAGCTTTTCATATACGGTGTAAATCTAGGTTTTGGTATATGATATAAATCTAGGTTTTGGAATAAAGTATAAATATAGGTTTTGGTATACGGTATAAATATAGCTTTTGATATAACGTGTAAATCTATGTTTTGGTATACGATATAAATCTAGGTTTTGGTATACAGTATAAATATAGGTTTTGCTATACGGTATAAATCTACGCTTTTGTATACGAATTAAATCTAGGTTTTGGTATGCCATTTAAATATTGGCTTTGGTATACGATATAAATCTCGGTTTTGGTATAAGATATAAATCTATATTTTCACATACGAAATAAATCTACGTTTTGGTATGCGATATAAATCTAGTTATTGGTATACGGTATAAATCTAGGTTTTGGCATGCGGTATAAATCTAGGTTTTGGAATAAGAGATAAATCTAGGCTTTGGTATGCGATATAAATCAAAGTTTTGGTAAACTATATAAATCTAGGTTTTGGTATACGATATAAATCAAGGTTTTGGTATACGGTATAAATCTAGGTTTTGGTAAGCGATATAAATCTAGTCTTTGGTATACAATATAAATCTAAATTTTGGTATGTCATATAAATCTTAGTTTTGGAATACGAAATAAATCTGGGTATTGGTATACTGTGTAAATCTAAGTTTTCGTATGCTGTATAAATCAAGGTTTTGGTATGTGGTATAAATCTAGGTTTTGGTGTGCGATATGAATCTAGGCTTTGCTACACTATATAAATCTAGGTTTTGGTATGCGATATAAATCTAGGTTTTGGTATGCGATATAAAGCTAGGTATTATACCAATACCTAGATTCATATCGTATACCAAAACCTAGATTTCTATGTGTATAAATCTAGGTGTTCGTATACGGTATAAATCTAGGTCGTGGTTTACGAGATAAATCTAGACTTTGCTCTACTATATAAAGCTAGGTTTTGGTATACGATATAAATGTAGGTTTTGGTATACGGGATAAATATAGGTTTTGGTATACGGTATAAATATAGGTTTTGGTATACGGTATAATTCTAGGTTTTTGTATTCGATATAAATATAGGTTTTGGCAAACAATATAAATCTAGGTTTTGGTATACGATATAAATCTCGGTTTTGGTATACTGTATAAATCTGGGTTTTCGTATGCGATATAAATCTAGGTATTGATATACTGTGTAAATCTAGGTTTTCGTATGCGGTATAAATCTAGGTTTTGGTATACGGTATAGATCTATGTTGTGGTTTACGAGATAAATCAAGGCTTTGCGATGCCACATAAATCTAGGTTTTGGTATGCGATATAAATCAAAGTTTTGGTATACTATATAAATCTAGGTTTGGGCATACGATATAAATCTAGGTTTTGGTAAACGATATAAATCTAGGTATTGGTATACGATATAAATCTAGGTTTTGGTATGGTGTTTAAATCTAGGTTTTGATATACGATATAAATCTAGGTTTTGGTATGCAATATAAATCTAGGTTTTGGTAGACGATATAAATTTATGTTTTCCTATGCGATCTAAATATAAGCTTTGATATACGATATAAATCAAGGTTTTGTTATGCGATATAAATCTATTTATTGCCAAACCGTATAAATCTAGGTTTTGGTATGCAATATAAATCTAGGTTTTGCTTATACGATATAAATCTAGGTTTTCGTATACAGTATAAATATAGGTTTTGGTATACGGTATAAATCTACGCTTTTGTATACGAAATAAATCTAGGTATTGGTATGCCATATAAATATTGGCTTTGGTATTCGATATTAATCTCGGTTTTGGTATAAGATATAAATCTATGTTTTGAAATACAATATAAATCTACATTTTGCTATGCGATATAAATATAGGTTTTGGAATACGAGATAAATCTAGGCTTTGTATGCGATATAAATCAAAGTTTTGGTAAACTATATAAATCTAGGATTTGGTATACGATATAAATCTAGGTTTTGTTATACGGTATAAATCTGGGTTGTGGTTTACGAGATAAATCTACGTTTTGCTATGGTACAAAAATCTAGGTTTTGGTATGCGATATAAATCAAAGTTTTGGTATACTATATAAATCTAGGTTTGGGCATACGATATAAATCTAGGTTTTGGTAAACGATATAAATCTAGGTTTTGGTATATGATATAAATCTAGGTTTTGGAATACAGTATAAATATAGGTTTTGGTATACGGTATAAATATAGCTTTTGATATACGTGTAAATCTAGGTTTTGGTATATGATATAAATCTAGGTTTTGGTATACAGTATAAATATAGGTTTTGGTAGGCCATATAAATATTGCCTTTGGAATACGATATAAATCTGGGTTTTGGTATACGATATAAATCTACATTTTGGTATGCGATATTAATCTAGGTTTTGGTATTCGATATAAATTGAGGTATTGGTAAATTGTATTAATCTACGTGTTCGTATACGGTATAAATCTAGGTTGTGGTTTACGAGATAAATCTATGTTTTGCTATGCTATATAAATCTAGGTTTTGGTATACGGCATAAATATATGTTTTGGTATACGATATAAATCTAGGTTTTGGTAGACGATATAAATCAAAGTTTTGGCATACTATATAAATTTAAGTTTTCCTATGCGATCTAAATATAAGTTTTGATATACGATATAAATCAAGGTTTTGTTATGCGATATAAATCTAGTTATTGCTAAACGTATACATCTAGGTTTTGGTGTACGGTATAAATCTACGCTTTTGTATACGAAATAAATCTAGGTTTTGGTATGCCATATAAATATTGGCTTTGGAATACGAGATAAATCTAGGCTTTGGTATGCGATATAAATCAAAGTTTTGGTAAACTATATAAATCTAGGTTTTGGTATACGATATAAATCTAGGTTTTGGTATACGGTATAAATCTAGGTTGTGGTTTACGAGATAAATCTACGTTTTGCTATGGTACAAAAATCTAGGTTTTCGTATGCCGTATAAATCGCGGTTTTGGTATGTGGTATAAATCTAGGTTTTGGTATACGATATAAATCTAGGTTTTGGTATACGATATAAATATAGGTTTTGGTATTCGATATAAATGTAGTTATTGGTATACGGTATAAATCTAGGTTTTGATATGCCGTATAAATCTAGGTTTTGGTATGTGGTATAAATCTAGGTTTTTGTATACGATATAAATCAAAGTTTTGGTTTACTATATAAATCTAGATTTTGGCATACGATATCAATCTAGGTTTTGGTATTCGATATAAATATAATTTTTGGTATACGGTATAAATATAGGTTTTGATATGCCGTATAAATCTAGGTTTTGGTATGCGATATAAATCTAGGTATTGGTATACTGTGTAAAACTAGGTTTTCGTATGCGATATAAATCTAGGTTTTGGTATACGGTATAAATCTAGGTTGTGGTTTTGGAGATAAATCTAGGTTTTGCTATGCCACATAAATCTAGGTTTTGGCATGCGATATAAATCTAGGTTTTGGCATGCGATATAAATCTAGGTTTTTGCATACGATGTCTTATACCAAAACCGAGATTTATATCGAATACCAAAGCCAATATTTATATGGCATACCAAAACCTAGATTTATTTCGTATACAAAAGCGTAGATTTATACCGTATACCAAAACCTGTATTTATACTGTATACCAAAACCTAGATTTATATCGTATAGCCAAAATCTAGATTTAGATTGCATACCAAAACCTAGATTTATACGGTTTAGCAATAAATAGATTTATATCGCATAACAAAACCTTGATTTATATCGTATATCAAAGCTTATATTTAGATCGCATAGGAAAACCTAAATTTATATCGTCTACCAAAACCTAGATTTATATTGCATACCAAAACCTAGATTTATATCGTATATCAAAACCTAGATTTAAACACCATACCAAAACCTAGATTTATATCGTATACCAATACCTATATTTATATCGCTTACCACAACCTAGATTTATACAGTATACCAAAACCTAGATTGATACCGCATACGAAAACCTAGATTTACACAGTATACCAATACCTAGATTTATATCGGATACCAAAACCTAGATTTACACAGTATAGCAATACCTAGATTTATATCGCATGCGAAAACCTAGATTTATACAGTATACCAAAACCTATATTTATACCGTATACCAAAACCTATATTTATCACGTATACCAAAACCTAGATTTATATCGTATACCAAAACCTAGATTTATATTGAATACCAAAACCTAGATTTATATCATATACAAAAACCTAGATTTATATTGTTTGCCAAAACCTAAATTTATATCGAATACAAAAACCTAGAATTATACCGTATACCAAAACCTATATTTATACCGTATACCAAAACCTATATTTATCCCGTATACCAAAACCTACATTTATATCGTATACCAAAACCTAGCTTTATATAGTAGAGCAAAATCTAGATTGATCTCGTAAACCACGACCTAGATTTATACCGTATACGAACACCTAGATTTATACATATAGAAATCTAGGTTTTGGTATACGATATAAATCTAGGTATTGGTATAATACCTAGATTTATATCGTATACCAAAACCTAGATTTATATCGTATATCAAAACCTAGATTTATATAGTGTAGCAAAGCCTAGATTCATATCGCACACCAAAACCTAGATTTATACCACATACCAAAACCTTGATTTATACAGCATACGAAAACCTAGATTTACACAGTATACCAATACCCAGATTTATTTCGTATTCCAAAACTAAGATTTATATCACATTCCAAAATTTAGATTTATATTGTATACCAAAGACTAGATTTATATCGCTTACCAAAACCTAGATTTATACCGTATACCAAAACCTTGATTTATATCGTATACCAAAACCTAGATTTATATAAACTAGTTATTGGTATACGGTATAAATCTAGGTTTTGGCATGCGGTATAAATATAGGTTTTGGTATACGGTATAAATCTACGCTTTTGTATACGAAATAAATCTAGGTTTTGGTATGCCATATAAATATTGGCTTTGGTATTCGATATAAATCTCGGTTTTGGTATAAGACATCGTATGCAAAAACCTAGATTTATATCGCATGCCAAAACCTAGATTTATATCGCATGCCAAAACCTAGATTTATGTGGCATAGCAAAACCTAGATTTATCTCCAAAACCACAACCTAGATTTATACCGTATACCAAAACCTAGATTTATATCGCATACGAAAACCTAGTTTTACACAGTATACCAATACCTAGATTTATATCGCATACCAAAACCTAGATTTATACGGCATATCAAAACCTATATTTATACCGTATACCAAAAATTACATTTATATCGAATACCAAAACCTAGATTGATATCGTATGCCAAAATCTAGATTTATATAGTAAACCAAAACTTTGATTTATATCGTATACAAAAACCTAGATTTATACCACATACCAAAACCTCGATTAATACCGCATAGCAAAACCTAGATTTATACCGTATACCAATTACTACATTTATATCGAATACCAAAACCTATATTTATATCGTATACCAAAACCTAGATTTATATCGTATACCAAAACCTAGATTTATACCACATACCAAAACCGCGATTTATACGGCATACGAAAACCTAGATTTTTGTACCATAGCAAAACGTAGATTTATCTCGTAAACCACAACCTAGATTTATACCGTATACCAAAACCTAGATTTATATCGTATACCAAAACCTAGATTTATATAGTTTACCAAAACTTTGATTTATATGGCATACCAAAACCTAGATTTATTTCGTATACAAAAGCGTAGATTTATACCGTACACCAAAACCTAGATGTATACGTTTAGCAATAACTAGATTTATATCGCATAACAAAACCTTGATTTATATCGTATATCAAAACTTATATTTAGATCGCATAGGAAAACATAAATTTATATAGTATGCCAAAACTATTGATTTATATCGTCTACCAAAACCTAGATTTATATCGTATACCAAAACCTAGATTTACGCGTATACCAAAACATATATTTATATAGCATAGCAAAACATAGATGTATCTCGTAAACCACAACCTAGATTTATACCGTATACGAACACGTAGATTTATACATTTTACCAATACCTCAATTTATATCGAATACCAAAACCTAGATTAATATCGCGTACCAAAATGTAGATTTATATCGTATACCAAAACCCAGAATTATATCGTATTCCAAAGGCAATATTTATATGGCCTACCAAAACCTATATTTATACTGCATACCAAAACCTAGATTTATATCATATACCAAAACCTAGATTTACACGTATATCAAAAGCTATATTTATACCGTATACCAAAACCTATATTTATACTGTATACCAAAACCTAGATTTATATCATATACCAAAACCTAGATTTACACCGTATATCAAAAGCTATATTTATACCGTATACCACAACCTAGAGTTATCTCGCATACCAAAACCTAGATTTATATCGTATATCAAAACCTAGATTTAAACACCATACCAAAACCTAGATTTATATCGTATACCAGTACCTAGATTTATATCGTTTACCAAAACCTAGATTTATATCGTATGCCCAAACCTAGATTTATATAGTATACCAAAACTTTGATTTATATCGCATACCAAAACCTAGATTTTTGTACCATAGCAAAACGTAGATTTATCTCGTAAACCACAACCCAGATTTATACCGTATACCAAAACCTAGATTTATATCGTATACCAAATCCTAGATTTATATAGTTTACCAAAACTTTGATTTATAGCGCATACAAAGCCTAGATTTATCTCGTATTCCAAAACCTATATTTATATCGCATAGCAAAATGTAGATTTATATCGTATTTCAAAACATAGATTTATATCTTATACCAAAACCGAGATTAATATCGAATACCAAAGCCAATATTTATATGGCATACCAAAACCTAGATTTATTTCGTATACAAAAGCGTAGATTTATACCGTATACCAAAACCTATATTTATACTGTATGCGAAAACCTAGATTTATATCGTATAAGCAAAACCTAGATTTATATTGCATACCAAAACCTAGATTTATACGGTTTGGCAATAAATAGATTTATATCGCATAACAAAACCTTGATTTATATCGTATATCAAAGCTTATATTTAGATCGCATAGGAAAACATAAATTTATATCGTCTACCAAAACCTAGATTTATATTGCATACCAAAACCTAGATTTATATCGTATATCAAAACCTAGATTTAAACACCATACCAAAACCTAGATTTATATCGTATACCAATACCTAGATTTATATCGTTTACCAAAACCTAGATTTATATCGTATGCCCAAACCTAGATTTATATAGTATACCAAAACTTTGATTTATATCGCATACCAAAACCTAGATTTATGTGGCATCGCAAAGCCTTGATTTATCTCGTA
This sequence comes from Bathymodiolus septemdierum, assembly GCA_963383655.1. Classification (NCBI taxonomy): domain Eukaryota; kingdom Metazoa; phylum Mollusca; class Bivalvia; order Mytilida; family Modiolidae; genus Bathymodiolus; species Bathymodiolus septemdierum. Next base: position 899,732 of record OY726523.1, on the reverse strand, counting down.
AACCACAACATAGATTTATACCGTATACCAAAACCTAGATTTATACCGCATACGAAAACCTAGATTTACACAGTATATCAATACCTAGATGTATATCGCATACGAAAACCTAGAATTATACCGTATACCAAAACCTATATTTATACCGTATACCAAAACCTATATTTATCCCGTATACCAAAACCTACATTTATATCGTATACCAAAACCTAGCTTTATATAGTAGAGCAAAGTCTAGATTTATCTCGTAAACCACGACCTAGATTTATACCGTATACGAACACCTAGATTTATACACATAGAAATCTAGGTTTTGGTATACGATATGAATCTAGGTATTGGTATAATACCTAGCTTTATATCGTATACCAAAACCTAGATTTATATCGCATACCAAAACCTAGATTTATATAGTGTAGCAAAGCCTAGATTCATATCGCACACCAAAACCTAGATTTATACCACATACCAAAACCTTGATTTATACAGCATACGAAAACTTAGATTTACACAGTATACCAATACCCAGATTTATTTCGTATTCCAAAACTACGATTTATATGACATACCAAAATTTAGATTTATATTGTATACCAAAGACTAGATTTATATCGCTTACCAAAACCTAGATTTATACCGTATACCAAAACCTTGATTTATATCGTATACCAAAACCTAGATTTATATAGTTTACCAAAACTTTGATTTATATCGCATACCAAAGCCTAGATTTATCTCTTATTCCAAAACCTAGATTTATACCGCATGCCAAAACCTAGATTTATACCGTATACCAATAACTAGATTTATATCGCATACCAAAACGTAGATTTATTTCGTATGTGAAAATATAGATTTATATCTTATACCAAAACCGAGATTTATATCGTATACCAAAGCCAATATTTAAATGGCATACCAAAACCTAGATTTAATTCGTATACAAAAGCGTAGATTTATACCGTATAGCAAAACCTATATTTATACTGTATACCAAAACCTAGATTTATATCGTATACCAAAACATAGATTTACACGTTATATCAAAAGCTATATTTATACCGTATACCAAAACCTATATTTATACTGTATACCAAAACCTAGATTTATATCATATACCAAAACCTAGATTTACACCGTATATGAAAAGCTATATTTATACCGTATACCACAACCTAGATTTATCTCGCATACCAAAACCTAGATTTATATTGCATACCAAAACCTAGATTTATATCGTATATCAAAACCTAGATTTAAACACCATACCAAAACCTAGATTTATATCGTATACCAATACCTAGATTTATATCGTTTACCAAAACCTAGATTTATATCGTATGCCCAAACCTAGATTTATATAGTATTCCAAAACTTTGATTTATATCGCATACCAAAACCTAGATTTTTGTACCATAGCAAAACGTAGATTTATCTCGTAAACCACAACCCAGATTTATACCGTATACCAAAACCTAGATTTATATCGTATACCAAATCCTAGATTTATATAGTTTACCAAAACTTTGATTTATATCGCATACCAAAGCCTAGATTTATATCGTATTCCAAAACCTTGATTTATATCGCATACCAAAACCTAGATTTATATCGTATACCAATAACTAGATTTATATTGCATATCAAAATGTAGATTTATATCGTATTTCAAAACATAGATTTATATCTTATACCAAAACGAGATTTATATCGAATACCTAAGCCAATATTTATATGGCATACCAAAACCTAGATTTATTTCGTATACAAAAGCGTAGATTTATACCGTATACCAAAACCTAGATTTATACTGTATACGAAAACCTAGATTTATATCGTATAACCAAAACCTAGATTTATATTGCATACCAATACCTAGATTTATATCGTCTACCAAAACCTAGATTTATATCGTATGCCCAAACCTAGATTTATATAGTATACCAAAACTTTGATTTATATCGCATACCAAAATCTAGATTTATGTGGCATCGCAAAGCCTTGATTTATCTCGTAAACCACAACATAGATTTATACCGTATACCAAAACCTAGATTTATACCGCATACGAAAACCTAGATTTATACAGTATACCAAAACCTATATTTATACCGTATACCAAAACCTATATTTATCACGTATACCAAAACCTAGATTTATATCGTATACCAAAACCTAGATTTATATTGCATACCAAAACCTAGATTTATATCATATACAAAAACCTAGATTTATATTGTTTGCCAAAACCTAAATTTATATCGAATACAAAAACCTAGAATTATACCGTATACCAAAACCTATATTTATACCGTATACCAAAACCTATATTTATCCCGTATACCAAAACCTTCATTTATATCGTATACCAAAACCTAGCTTTATATAGTAGAGCAAAATCTAGATTTATCTCGTAAACCACGACCTAGATTTATACCGTATACGAACACCTAGATTTATACATATATAAATCTAGGTTTTGGTATACGATATAAATCTAGGTATTGGTATAATACCTAGATTTATATCGTATACCAAAACCTAGATTTATATCGTATATCAAAACCTAGATTTATATAGTGTAGCAAAGCCTAGATTCATATCGCACACCAAAACCTAGATTTATACCACATACCAAAACCTTGATTTATACAGCATACGAAAACCTAGATTTACACAGTATATCAATACCCAGATTTATTTCGTATTTCAAAACTAAGATTTATATCACATTCCAAAATTTAGATTTATATTGTATAACAAAGACTAGATTGATATCGCTTACCAAAACCTAGATTTATACCGTATACCAAAACCTTGATTTATATCGTATACCAAAACCTAGATTTATATAGTTTACCAAAACTTTGATTTATATCGCATACCAAAGCCTAGATTTATCTCGTATTCCAAAACCTAGATTTATACCGCATGCCAAAACCTAGATTTATACCGTATACCAATAACTAGATTGATATCGCATACCAAAACGTAGATTTATTTCATATGTCAAAACATAAATTTATATCTTATAACAAAACCGAGATTTATATCGTATACCAAAGCCAATATTTAAATGGCATACCAAAACCTAGATTTAATTCGCACAAAAAAGCGTAAATTTATACCGTATAGCAAAACCTATATTTATACTGTATACCAAAACCTAGATTTATATCGTATACCAAAACCTAGATTTACACGTTATATCAAAAGCTATATTTATACCGTATACCACAACCTAGATTTATCTCGCATACCAAAACCCAGATTTATATTGCATACCAAAGCATAGATTTATCTCGTAAACCACAACCTAGATTTATAACGTATACCAAAACGTAGGTTTATACAATATACCAATACCTCAATTTATATCGAATACCAAAACCTAGATTAATATCGCATTCCAAAATGTAGATTTATATCGTATACCAAAACTTAGATTTATATGTTATACCAAAACCCAGATTTATATCGTATTCCGAAACCTAGGTTTATACCGTATACCAGAACCTAGATTTATCTTGCATACCAAAACCTAAATTTATACTGCATACCAAAACCTAGATTTATATCGCATACCAATACCTAGATTTATACCATTTAGATTTATATCGCACACCAAAACCTAGATTTATATCATATATCAAAACTTATATTTAGATCGCATACCAAAACCTAGATTTATATCGTATACCAAAACCAAGATTTATATCGTATGCAAAAACCTAGATTTAAATCGCATACCAAAACCAAGTTTTTATGTCGTATGCAAAAACCTAGATTTATATCGCATGCCAAAACCTAGATTTATATCGCATGCCAAAACCTAGATTTATGTGGCATAGCAAAACCTAGATTTATCTCCACAACCACAACCTAGATTTATACCGTATACCAAAACCTAGATTTATACCGCATACGAAAACCTAGATTTACACAGTATACCAATACCTAGATTTATATCGCATACCAAAACCTAGATTTATACGGCATATCAAAACCTATATTTATACCGTAAACCAAAAATTACATTTATATCGAATACCAAAATCTAGATTGATATCGTATGCCAAAACCTAGATTTATATAGTAAACCAAAACTTTGATTTATATCGTATACAAAAACCTAGATTTATACCACATACCAAAACCTCGATTAATACCGCATACCAAAACCTAGATTTATACCGTATACCAATAACTACATTTATATCGAATACCAAAACCTATATTTATATCGTATACCAAAACCTAGATTTATATCGTATACCAAAACCTAGATTTATACCACATACCAAAACCTCGATTTATACGGCATACGAAAACCTAGATTTACACAGTTTACCAATACCCAGATTTATATCGTATTCCAAAACTTACATTTATATTACATACCAAAACCTAGATTTATATTTTATACCAAAGCCTAGATTTATATCGCATACCAAAACCTAGATTTATACCGTTTACCAAAACCGAGATTTATATCGTATACCAAAACCTAGATTTATATAGTATACCAAACTTTGATTTATATCGTATACCAAAGCCTAGATTTATATAATATATCAATACCTGGATTAATAGCGTATATCAAAGCCTAGATTTATACCGTATACCAATAACTATATTTATATCGAATATCAAAACTTATATTTAGATCGCATACCAAAACTTAGATTTATATCACATACCAAAACCTAGATTTATATTGTATATCAAAGCCTAGATTTATATCGCATACCAAAACCTAGATTTATACCGTATACCAAAACCTAGATTGATATCGTATACCAAAACCTAGATTTATATAGTTTACCAAAACTTTGATTTGTATCGCATACCAAACCCTAGATTTATCTCGTATACCAAAACCTAGATTTATATAGTATACCAAACTTTGATTTATATCGTATACCAAAGCCTAGATATATATAATATACCAATACCTGGATTTATAACGTATATCAAAGCCTAGATTTATATCGCACACCAAAACCTAGATTTATGTAGCATAGCAAAACCTAGATTTATCTCGTAAACCACAACATAGATTTATACCGTATATCAAAACCTAGATTTATACCGTATACCAATAACTAGATTTATATCGCATACCAAAACCTCGATTTATACCGCATACCAAAACCTAGATTTATACCGTATACCAATAACTAGATTTATATCGCATACCAAAACGTAAATGTATATCGTATTTCAAAACATAGATTTATATCTTATAGCAAAACCGAGATTTATATCGTATACCAAAGCTTATATTTATATGGCATACCAAAACCTAGATTTATTTCGTATACAAAAGCGTAGATATATACCTTATACCAAAACCTAGATTTATACAGTATACCAAAACCTATATTTATACCGTATACCAAAACCTATATTTATCACGTATACCAAAACCTAGATTTATATCGTATACCAAAACCTAGATTTATATTGCATACCAAAACCTAGATTTATATCATATACAAAAACCTAGATTTATATTGTTTGCCAAAACCTAAATTTATATCGAATACAAAAACCTAGAATTATACCGTATACCAAAACCTATATTTATACCGTATACCAAAACCTATATTTATCCCGTATACCAAAACCTTCATTTATATCGTATACCAAAACCTAGCTTTATATAGTAGAGCAAAATCTAGATTTATCTCGTAAACCACGACCTAGATTTATACCGTATACGAACACCTAGATTTATACATATATAAATCTAGGTTTTGGTATACGATATAAATCTAGGTATTGGTATAATACCTAGATTTATATCGTATACCAAAACCTAGATTTATATCGTATATCAAAACCTAGATTTATATAGTGTAGCAAAGCCTAGATTCATATCGCACACCAAAACCTAGATTTATACCACATACCAAAACCTTGATTTATACAGCATACGAAAACCTAGATTTACACAGTATATCAATACCCAGATTTATTTCGTATTTCAAAACTAAGATTTATATCGCATTCCAAAATTTAGATTTATATTGTATAACAAAGACTAGATTGATATCGCTTACCAAAACCTAGATTTATACCGTATACCAAAACCTTGATTTATATCGTATACCAAAACCTAGATTTATATAGTTTACCAAAACTTTGATTTATATCGCATACCAAAGCCTAGATTTATCTCGTATTCCAAAACCTAGATTTATACCGCATGCCAAAACCTAGATTTATACCGTATACCAATAACTAGATTGATATCGCATACCAAAACGTAGATTTATTTCGTATGTCAAAACATAGATTTATATCTTATAACAAAACCGAGATTTATATCGTATACCAAAGCCAATATTTAAATGGCATACCAAAACCTAGATTTAATTCGCATACAAAAGCGTAAATTTATACCGTATAGCAAAACCTATATTTATACTGTATGCCAAAACCTAGATTTATATCGTATACCAAAACCTAGATTTACACGTTATATCAAAAGCTATATTTATACCGTATACCACAACCTAGATTTATCTCGCATACCAAAACCCAGATTTATATTGCATACCAAAGCATAGATTTATCTCGTAAACCACAACCTAGATTTATAACGTATACCAAAACGTAGGTTTATACAATATACCAATACCTCAATTTATATCGAATACCAAAACCTAGATTAATATCGCATTCCAAAATGTAGATTTATATCGTATACCAAAACTTAGATTTATATGTTATACCAAAACCCAGATTTATATCGTATTCCGAAACCTAGATTTATACCGTATACCAGAACCTAGATTTATCTTGCATACCAAAACCTAAATTTATACTGCATACCAAAACCTAGATTTATATCGCATACCAATACCTAGATTTATACCATTTAGATTTATATCGCACACCAAAACCTAGATTTATATCATATATCAAAACTTATATTTAGATCGCATACCAAAACCTAGATTTATATCGTATACCAAAACCAAGATTTATATCGTATGCAAAAACCTAGATTTAAATCGCATACCAAAACCAAGTTTTTATGTCGTATGCAAAAACCTAGATTTATATCGCATGCCAAAACCTAGATTTATATCGCATGCCAAAACCTAGATTTATGTGGCATAGCAAAACCTAGATTTATCTCCACAACCACAACCTAGATTTATACCGTATACCAAAACCTAGATTTATACCGCATACGAAAACCTAGATTTACACAGTATACCAATACCTAGATTTATATCGCATACCAAAACCTAGATTTATACGGCATATCAAAACCTATATTTATACCGTATACCAAAAATTACATTTATATCGAATACCAAAATCTAGATTGATATCGTATGCCAAAACCTAGATTTATATAGTAAACCAAAACTTTGATTTATATCGTATACAAAAACCTAGATTTATACCACATACCAAAACCTCGATTAATACCGCATACCAAAACCTAGATTTATACCGTATACCAATAACTACATTTATATCGAATACCAAAACCTATATTTATATCGTATACCAAAACCTAGATTTATATCGTATACCAAAACCTAGATTTATACCACATACCAAAACCTCGATTTATACGGCATACGAAAACCTAGATTTACACAGTTTACCAATACCCAGATTTATATCGTATTCCAAAACTTACATTTATATTACATACCAAAACCTAGATTTATATTTTATACCAAAGCCTAGATTTATATCGCATACCAAAACCTAGATTTATACCGTTTACCAAAACCGAGATTTATATCGTATACCAAAACCTAGATTTATATAGTATACCAAACTTTGATTTATATCGTATACCAAAGCCTAGATTTATATAATATATCAATACCTGGATTAATAGCGTATATCAAAGCCTAGATTTATACCGTATACCAATAACTATATTTATATCGAATATCAAAACTTATATTTAGATCGCATACCAAAACTTAGATTTATATCACATACCAAAACCTAGATTTATATTGTATATCAAAGCCTAGATTTATATCGCATACCAAAACCTAGATTTATACCGTATACTAAAACCTAGATTTATATTGTATACCAAAACCTAGATTTATATTGTTTACCAAAACTTTGATTTGTATCGCATACCAAACCCTAGATTTATCTCGTATACCAAAACCTAGATTTATATAGTATACCAAACTTTGATTTATATCGTATACCAAAGCCTAGATATATATAATATACCAATACCTGGATTTATAACGTATATCAAAGCCTAGATTTATATCGCACACCAAAACCTAGATTTATGTAGCATAGCAAAACCTAGATTTATCTCGTAAACCACAACATAGATTTATACCGTATATCAAAACCTAGATTTATACCGTATACCAATAACTAGATTTATATCGCATACCAAAACCTCGATTTATACCGCATACCAAAACCTAGATTTATACCGTATACCAATAACTAGATTTATATCGCATACCAAAACGTAAATGTATATCGTATTTCAAAACATAGATTTATATCTTATAGCAAAACCGAGATTTATATCGTATACCAAAGCTAATATTTATATGGCATACCAAAACCTAGATTTATTTCGTATACAAAAGCGTAGATATATACCTTATACCAAAACCTAGATTTATACAGTATACCAAAACCTATATTTATACCGTATACCAAAACCTATATTTATCACGTATACCAAAACCTAGATTTATATCGTATACCAAAACCTAGATTTATATTGCATACCAAAACCTAGATTTATATCATATACAAAAACCTAGATTTATATTGTTTGCCAAAACCTAAATTTATATCGAATACAAAAACCTAGAATTATACCGTATACCAAAACCTATATTTATACCGTATACCAAAACCTATATTTATCCCGTATACCAAAACCTTCATTTATATCGTATACCAAAACCTAGCTTTATATAGTAGAGCAAAATCTAGATTTATCTCGTAAACCACGACCTAGATTTATACCGTATACGAACACCTAGATTTATACATATATAAATCTAGGTTTTGGTATACGATATAAATCTAGGTATTGGTATAATACCTAGATTTATATCGTATACCAAAACCTAGATTTATATCGTATATCAAAACCTAGATTTATATAGTGTAGCAAAGCCTAGATTCATATCGCACACCAAAACCTAGATTTATACCACATACCAAAACCTTGATTTATACAGCATACGAAAACCTAGATTTACACAGTATATCAATACCCAGATTTATTTCGTATTTCAAAACTAAGATTTATATCACATTCCAAAATTTAGATTTATATTGTATAACAAAGACTAGATTGATATCGCTTACCAAAACCTAGATTTATACCGTATACCAAAACCTTGATTTATATCGTATACCAAAACCTAGATTTATATAGTTTACCAAAACTTTGATTTATATCGCATACCAAAGCCTAGATTTATCTCGTATTCCAAAACCTAGATTTATACCGCATGCCAAAACCTAGATTTATACCGTATACCAATAACTAGATTGATATCGCATACCAAAACGTAGATTTATTTCATATGTCAAAACATAAATTTATATCTTATAACAAAACCGAGATTTATATCGTATACCAAAGCCAATATTTAAATGGCATACCAAAACCTAGATTTAATTCGCACAAAAAAGCGTAAATTTATACCGTATAGCAAAACCTATATTTATACTGTATACCAAAACCTAGATTTATATCGTATACCAAAACCTAGATTTACACGTTATATCAAAAGCTATATTTATACCGTATACCACAACCTAGATTTATCTCGCATACCAAAACCCAGATTTATATTGCATACCAAAGCATAGATTTATCTCGTAAACCACAACCTAGATTTATAACGTATACCAAAACGTAGGTTTATACAATATACCAATACCTCAATTTATATCGAATACCAAAACCTAGATTAATATCGCATTCCAAAATGTAGATTTATATCGTATACCAAAACTTAGATTTATATGTTATACCAAAACCCAGATTTATATCGTATTCCGAAACCTAGGTTTATACCGTATACCAGAACCTAGATTTATCTTGCATACCAAAACCTAAATTTATACTGCATACCAAAACCTAGATTTATATCGCATACCAATACCTAGATATATACCATTTAGATTTATATCGCACACCAAAACCTAGATTTATATCATATATCAAAACTTATATTTAGATCGCATACCAAAACCTAGATTTATATCGTATACCAAAACCAAGATTTATATCGTATGCAAAAACCTAGATTTAAATCGCATACCAAAACCAAGTTTTTATGTCGTATGCAAAAACCTAGATTTATATCGCATGCCAAAACCTAGATTTATATCGCATGCCAAAACCTAGATTTATGTGGCATAGCAAAACCTAGATTTATCTCCACAACCACAACCTAGATTTATACCGTATACCAAAACCTAGATTTATACCGCATACGATAACCTAGATTTACACAGTATACCAATACCTAGATTTATATCTCATACCAAAACCTAGATTTATACGGCATATCAAAACCTATATTTATACCGTATACCAAAAATTACATTTATATCGAATACCAAAATCTAGATTGATATCGTATGCCAAAACCTAGATTTATATAGTAAACCAAAACTTTGATTTATATCGTATACAAAAACCTAGATTTATACCACATACCAAAACCTCGATTAATACCGCATACCAAAACCTAGATTTATACCGTATACCAATAACTACATTTATATCGAATACCAAAACCTATATTTATATCGTATACCAAAACCTAGATTTATATCGTATACCAAAACCTAGATTTATACCACATACCAAAACCTCGATTTATACGGCATACGAAAACCTAGATTTACACAGTTTACCAATACCCAGATTTATATCGTATTCCAAAACTTACATTTATATTACATACCAAAACCTAGATTTATATTTTATACCAAAGCCTAGATTTATATCGCATACCAAAACCTAGATTTATACCGTTTACCAAAACCGAGATTTATATCGTATACCAAAACCTAGATTTATATAGTATACCAAACTTTGATTTATATCGTATACCAAAGCCTAAATTTATATAATATATCAATACCTGGATTAATAGCGTATATCAAAGCCTAGATTTATACCGTATACCAATAACTATATTTATATCGAATATCAAAACTTATATTTAGATCGCATACCAAAACTTAGATTTATATCACATACCAAAACCTAGATTTATATTGTATATCAAAGCCTAGATTTATATCGCATACCAAAACCTAGATTTATACCGTATACCAAAACCTAGATTGATATCGTATACCAAAACCTAGATTTATATAGTTTACCAAAACTTTGATTTGTATCGCATACCAAACCCTAGATTTATCTCGTATACCAAAACCTAGATTTATATAGTATACCAAACTTTGATTTATATCGTATACCAAAGCCTAGATATATATAATATACCAATACCTGGATTTATAACGTATATCAAAGCCTAGATTTATATCGCACACCAAAACCTAGATTTATGTAGCATAGCAAAACCTAGATTTATCTCGTAAACCACAACATAGATTTATACCGTATATCAAAACCTAGATTTATACCGTATACCAATAACTAGATTTATATCGCATACCAAAACCTCGATTTATACCGCATACCAAAACCTAGATTTATACCGTATACCAATAACTAGATTTATATCGCATACCAAAACGTAAATGTATATCGTATTTCAAAACATAGATTTATATCTTATAGCAAAACCGAGATTTATATCGTATACCAAAGCTAATATTTATATGGCATACCAAAACCTAGATTTATTTCGTATACAAAAGCGTAGATATATACCTTATACCAAAACCTAGATTTATACAGTATACCAAAACCTATATTTATACCGTATACCAAAACCTATATTTATCACGTATACCAAAACCTAGATTTATATCGTATACCAAAACCTAGATTTATATTGCATACCAAAACCTAGATTTATATCATATACAAAAACCTAGATTTATATTGTTTGCCAAAACCTAAATTTATATCGAATACAAAAACCTAGAATTATACCGTATACCAAAACCTATATTTATACCGTATACCAAAACCTATATTTATCCCGTATACCAAAACCTTCATTTATATCGTATACCAAAACCTAGCTTTATATAGTAGAGCAAAATCTAGATTTATCTCGTAAACCACGACCTAGATTTATACCGTATACGAACACCTAGATTTATACATATATAAATCTAGGTTTTGGTATACGATATAAATCTAGGTATTGGTATAATACCTAGATTTATATCGTATACCAAAACCTAGATTTATATCGTATATCAAAACCTAGATTTATATAGTGTAGCAAAGCCTAGATTCATATCGCACACCAAAACCTAGATTTATACCACATACCAAAACCTTGATTTATACAGCATACGAAAACCTAGATTTACACAGTATATCAATACCCAGATTTATTTCGTATTTCAAAACTAAGATTTATATCACATTCCAAAATTTAGATTTATATTGTATAACAAAGACTAGATTGATATCGCTTACCAAAACCTAGATTTATACCGTATACCAAAACCTTGATTTATATCGTATACCAAAACCTAGATTTATATAGTTTACCAAAACTTTGATTTATATCGCATACCAAAGCCTAGATTTATCTCGTATTCCAAAACCTAGATTTATACCGCATGCCAAAACCTAGATTTATACCGTATACCAATAACTAGATTGATATCGCATACCAAAACGTAGATTTATTTCGTATGTCAAAACATAGATTTATATCTTATAACAAAACCGAGATTTATATCGTATACCAAAGCCAATATTTAAATGGCATACCAAAACCTAGATTTAATTCGCATACAAAAGCGTAAATTTATACCGTATAGCAAAACCTATATTTATACTGTATGCCAAAACCTAGATTTATATCGTATACCAAAACCTAGATTTACACGTTATATCAAAAGCTATATTTATACCGTATACCACAACCTAGATTTATCTCGCATACCAAAACCCAGATTTATATTGCATACCAAAGCATAGATTTATCTCGTAAACCACAACCTAGATTTATAACGTATACCAAAACGTAGGTTTATACAATATACCAATACCTCAATTTATATCGAATACCAAAACCTAGATTAATATCGCATTCCAAAATGTAGATTTATATCGTATACCAAAACTTAGATTTATATGTTATACCAAAACCCAGATTTATATCGTATTCCGAAACCTAGATTTATACCGTATACCAGAACCTAGATTTATCTTGCATACCAAAACCTAAATTTATACTGCATACCAAAACCTAGATTTATATCGCATACCAATACCTAGATTTATACCATTTAGATTTATATCGCACACCAAAACCTAGATTTATATCATATATCAAAACTTATATTTAGATCGCATACCAAAACCTAGATTTATATCGTATACCAAAACCAAGATTTATATCGTATGCAAAAACCTAGATTTAAATCGCATACCAAAACCAAGTTTTTATGTCGTATGCAAAAACCTAGATTTATATCGCATGCCAAAACCTAGATTTATATCGCATGCCAAAACCTAGATTTATGTGGCATAGCAAAACCTAGATTTATCTCCACAACCACAACCTAGATTTATACCGTATACCAAAACCTAGATTTATACCGCATACGAAAACCTAGATTTACACAGTATACCAATACCTAGATTTATATCGCATACCAAAACCTAGATTTATACGGCATATCAAAACCTATATTTATACCGTATACCAAAAATTACATTTATATCGAATACCAAAATCTAGATTGATATCGTATGCCAAAACCTAGATTTATATAGTAAACCAAAACTTTGATTTATATCGTATACAAAAACCTAGATTTATACCACATACCAAAACCTCGATTAATACCGCATACCAAAACCTAGATTTATACCGTATACCAATAACTACATTTATATCGAATACCAAAACCTATATTTATATCGTATACCAAAACCTAGATTTATATCGTATACCAAAACCTAGATTTATACCACATACCAAAACCTCGATTTATACGGCATACGAAAACCTAGATTTACACAGTTTACCAATACCCAGATTTATATCGTATTCCAAAACTTACATTTATATTACATACCAAAACCTAGATTTATATTTTATACCAAAGCCTAGATTTATATCGCATACCAAAACCTAGATTTATACCGTTTACCAAAACCGAGATTTATATCGTATACCAAAACCTAGATTTATATAGTATACCAAACTTTGATTTATATCGTATACCAAAGCCTAAATTTATATAATATATCAATACCTGGATTAATAGCGTATATCAAAGCCTAGATTTATACCGTATACCAATAACTATATTTATATCGAATATCAAAACTTATATTTAGATCGCATACCAAAACTTAGATTTATATCACATACCAAAACCTAGATTTATATTGTATATCAAAGCCTAGATTTATATCGCATACCAAAACCTAGATTTATACCGTATACCAAAACCTAGATTGATATCGTATACCAAAACCTAGATTTATATAGTTTACCAAAACTTTGATTTGTATCGCATACCAAACCCTAGATTTATCTCGTATACCAAAACCTAGATTTATATAGTATACCAAACTTTGATTTATATCGTATACCAAAGCCTAGATATATATAATATACCAATACCTGGATTTATAACGTATATCAAAGCCTAGATTTATATCGCACACCAAAACCTAGATTTATGTAGCATAGCAAAACCTAGATTTATCTCGTAAACCACAACATAGATTTATACCGTATATCAAAACCTAGATTTATACCGTATACCAATAACTAGATTTATATCGCATACCAAAACCTCGATTTATACCGCATACCAAAACCTAGATTTATACCGTATACCAATAACTAGATTTATATCGCATACCAAAACGTAAATGTATATCGTATTTCAAAACATAGATTTATATCTTATAGCAAAACCGAGATTTATATCGTATACCAAAGCTAATATTTATATGGCATACCAAAACCTAGATTTATTTCGTATACAAAAGCGTAGATATATACCTTATACCAAAACCTAGATTTATACAGTATACCAAAACCTATATTTATACCGTATACCAAAACCTATATTTATCACGTATACCAAAACCTAGATTTATATCGTATACCAAAACCTAGATTTATATTGCATACCAAAACCTAGATTTATATCATATACAAAAACCTAGATTTATATTGTTTGCCAAAACCTAAATTTATATCGAATACAAAAACCTAGAATTATACCGTATACCAAAACCTATATTTATACCGTATACCAAAACCTATATTTATCCCGTATACCAAAACCTTCATTTATATCGTATACCAAAACCTAGCTTTATATAGTAGAGCAAAATCTAGATTTATCTCGTAAACCACGACCTAGATTTATACCGTATACGAACACCTAGATTTATACATATATAAATCTAGGTTTTGGTATACGATATAAATCTAGGTATTGGTATAATACCTAGATTTATATCGTATACCAAAACCTAGATTTATATCGTATATCAAAACCTAGATTTATATAGTGTAGCAAAGCCTAGATTCATATCGCACACCAAAACCTAGATTTATACCACATACCAAAACCTTGATTTATACAGCATACGAAAACCTAGATTTACACAGTATATCAATACCCAGATTTATTTCGTATTTCAAAACTAAGATTTATATCACATTCCAAAATTTAGATTTATATTGTATAACAAAGACTAGATTGATATCGCTTACCAAAACCTAGATTTATACCGTATACCAAAACCTTGATTTATATCGTATACCAAAACCTAGATTTATATAGTTTACCAAAACTTTGATTTATATCGCATACCAAAGCCTAGATTTATCTCGTATTCCAAAACCTAGATTTATACCGCATGCCAAAACCTAGATTTATACCGTATACCAATAACTAGATTGATATCGCATACCAAAACGTAGATTTATTTCGTATGTCAAAACATAGATTTATATCTTATAACAAAACCGAGATTTATATCGTATACCAAAGCCAATATTTAAATGGCATACCAAAACCTAGATTTAATTCGCATACAAAAGCGTAAATTTATACCGTATAGCAAAACCTATATTTATACTGTATGCCAAAACCTAGATTTATATCGTATACCAAAACCTAGATTTACACGTTATATCAAAAGCTATATTTATACCGTATACCACAACCTAGATTTATCTCGCATACCAAAACCCAGATTTATATTGCATACCAAAGCATAGATTTATCTCGTAAACCACAACCTAGATTTATAACGTATACCAAAACGTAGGTTTATACAATATACCAATACCTCAATTTATATCGAATACCAAAACCTAGATTAATATCGCATTCCAAAATGTAGATTTATATCGTATACCAAAACTTAGATTTATATGTTATACCAAAACCCAGATTTATATCGTATTCCGAAACCTAGATTTATACCGTATACCAGAACCTAGATTTATCTTGCATACCAAAACCTAAATTTATACTGCATACCAAAACCTAGATTTATATCGCATACCAATACCTAGATTTATACCATTTAGATTTATATCGCACACCAAAACCTAGATTTATATCATATATCAAAACTTATATTTAGATCGCATACCAAAACCTAGATTTATATCGTATACCAAAACCAAGATTTATATCGTATGCAAAAACCTAGATTTAAATCGCATACCAAAACCAAGTTTTTATGTCGTATGCAAAAACCTAGATTTATATCGCATGCCAAAACCTAGATTTATATCGCATGCCAAAACCTAGATTTATGTGGCATAGCAAAACCTAGATTTATCTCCACAACCACAACCTAGATTTATACCGTATACCAAAACCTAGATTTATACCGCATACGAAAACCTAGATTTACACAGTATACCAATACCTAGATTTATATCGCATACCAAAACCTAGATTTATACGGCATATCAAAACCTATATTTATACCGTATACCAAAAATTACATTTATATCGAATACCAAAATCTAGATTGATATCGTATGCCAAAACCTAGATTTATATAGTAAACCAAAACTTTGATTTATATCGTATACAAAAACCTAGATTTATACCACATACCAAAACCTCGATTAATACCGCATACCAAAACCTAGATTTATACCGTATACCAATAACTACATTTATATCGAATACCAAAACCTATATTTATATCGTATACCAAAACCTAGATTTATATCGTATACCAAAACCTAGATTTATACCACATACCAAAACCTCGATTTATACGGCATACGAAAACCTAGATTTACACAGTTTACCAATACCCAGATTTATATCGTATTCCAAAACTTACATTTATATTACATACCAAAACCTAGATTTATATTTTATACCAAAGCCTAGATTTATATCGCATACCAAAACCTAGATTTATACCGTTTACCAAAACCGAGATTTATATCGTATACCAAAACCTAGATTTATATAGTATACCAAACTTTGATTTATATCGTATACCAAAGCCTAGATTTATATAATATATCAATACCTGGATTAATAGCGTATATCAAAGCCTAGATTTATACCGTATACCAATAACTATATTTATATCGAATATCAAAACTTATATTTAGATCGCATACCAAAACTTAGATTTATATCACATACCAAAACCTAGATTTATATTGTATATCAAAGCCTAGATTTATATCGCATACCAAAACCTAGATTTATACCGTATACCAAAACCTAGATTTATATCGTATACCAAAACCTAGATTTATATTGTTTACCAAAACTTTGATTTGTATCGCATACCAAACCCTAGATTTATCTCGTATACCAAAACCTAGATTTATATAGTATACCAAACTTTGATTTATATCGTATACCAAAGCCTAGATATATATAATATACCAATACCTGGATTTATAACGTATATCAAAGCCTAGATTTATATCGCACACCAAAACCTAGATTTATGTAGCATAGCAAAACCTAGATTTATCTCGTAAACCACAACATAGATTTATACCGTATATCAAAACCTAGATTTATACCGTATACCAATAACTAGATTTATATCGCATACCAAAACCTCGATTTATACCGCATACCAAAACCTAGATTTATACCGTATACCAATAACTAGATTTATATCGCATACCAAAACGTAAATGTATATCGTATTTCAAAACATAGATTTATATCTTATAGCAAAACCGAGATTTATATCGTATACCAAAGCTAATATTTATATGGCATACCAAAACCTAGATTTATTTCGTATACAAAAGCGTAGATATATACCTTATACCAAAACCTAGATTTATACAGTATACCAAAACCTATATTTATACCGTATACCAAAACCTATATTTATCACGTATACCAAAACCTAGATTTATATCGTTTACCAAAACCTAGATTTATATTGCATACCAAAACCTAGATTTATATCATATACAAAAACCTAGATTTATATTGTTTGCCAAAACCTAAATTTATATCGAATACAAAAACCTAGAATTATACCGTATACCAAAACCTATATTTATACCGTATACCAAAACCTATATTTATCCCGTATACCAAAACCTTCATTTATATCGTATACCAAAACCTAGCTTTATATAGTAGAACAAAATCTAGATTTATCTCGTAAACCACGACCTAGATTTATACCGTATACGAACACCTAGATTTATACATATATAAATCTAGGTTTTGGTATACGATATAAATCTAGGTATTGGTATAATACCTAGATTTATATCGTATACCAAAACCTAGATTTATATCGTATATCAAAACCTAGATTTATATAGTGTAGCAAAGCCTAGATTCATATCGCACACCAAAACCTAGATTTATACCACATACCAAAACCTTGATTTATACAGCATACGAAAACCTAGATTTACACAGTATATCAATACCCAGATTTATTTCGTATTTCAAAACTAAGATTTATATCACATTCCAAAATTTAGATTTATATTGTATAACAAAGACTAGATTGATATCGCTTACCAAAACCTAGATTTATACCGTATACCAAAACCTTGATTTATATCGTATACCAAAACCTAGATTTATATAGTTTACCAAAACTTTGATTTATATCGCATACCAAAGCCTAGATTTATCTCGTATTCCAAAACCTAGATTTATACCGCATGCCAAAACCTAGATTTATACCGTATACCAATAACTAGATTGATATCGCATACCAAAACGTAGATGTATTTCGTATGTCAAAACATAGATTTATATCTTATAACAAAACCGAGATTTATATCGTATACCAAAGCCAATATTTAAATGGCATACCAAAACCTAGATTTAATTCGCATACAAAAGCGTAAATTTATACCGTATTGCAAAACCTATATTTATACTGTATACCAAAACCTAGATTTATATCGTATACCAAAACCTAGATTTACACGTTATATCAAAAGCTATATTTATACCGTATACCACAACCTAGATTTATCTCGCATACCAAAACCCAGATTTATATTGCATACCAAAGCATAGATTTATCTCGTAAACCACAACCTAGATTTATAACGTATACCAAAACGTAGGTTTATACAATATACCAATACCTCAATTTATATCGAATACCAAAACCTAGATTAATATCGCATTCCAAAATGTAGATTTATATCGTATACCAAAACTTAGATTTATATGTAATACCAAAACCCAGATTTATATCGTATTCCGAAACCTAGATGTATACCGTATACCAGAACCTAGATTTATCTTGCATACCAAAACCTAAATTTATACTGCATACCAAAACCTAGATTTATATCGCATACCAATACCTAGATTTATACCATTTAGATTTATATCGCACACCAAAACCTAGATTTATATCATATATCAAAACTTATATTTAGATCGCATACCAAAACCTAGATTTATATCGTATACCAAAACCAAGATTTATATCGTATGCAAAAACCTAGATTTAAATCGCATACCAAAACCAAGTTTTTATGTCGTATGCAAAAACCTAGATTTATATCGCATGCCAAAACCTAGATTTATATCGCATGCCAAAACCTAGATTTATGTGGCATAGCAAAACCTAGATTTATCTCCACAACCACAACCTAGATTTATACCGTATACCAAAACCTAGATTTATACCGCATACGAAAACCTAGATTTACACAGTATACCAATACCTAGATTTATATCGCATACCAAAACCTAGATTTATACGGCATATCAAAACCTATATTTATACCGTATACCAAAAATTACATTTATATCGAATACCAAAATCTAGATTGATATCGTATGCCAAAACCTAGATTTATATAGTAAACCAAAACTTTGATTTATATCGTATACAAAAACCTAGATTTATACCACATACCAAAACCTCGATTAATACCGCATACCAAAACCTAGATTTATACCGTATACCAATAACTACATTTATATCGAATACCAAAACCTATATTTATATCGTATACCAAAACCTAGATTTATATCGTATACCAAAACCTAGATTTATACCACATACCAAAACCTCGATTTATACGGCATACGAAAACCTAGATTTACACAGTTTACCAATACCCAGATTTATATCGTATTCCAAAACTTACATTTATATTACATACCAAAACCTAGATTTATATTTTATACCAAAGCCTAGATTTATATCGCATACCAAAACCTAGATTTATACCGTTTACCAAAACCGAGATTTATATCGTATACCAAAACCTAGATTTATATAGTATACCAAACTTTGATTTATATCGTATACCAAAGCCTAGATTTATATAATATATCAATACCTGGATTAATAGCGTATATCAAAGCCTATATTTATACCGTATACCAATAACTATATTTATATCGAATATCAAAACTTATATTTAGATCGCATACCAAAACTTAGATTTATATCACATACCAAAACCTAGATTTATATTGTATATCAAAGCCTAGATTTATATCGCATACCAAAACCTAGATTTATACCGTATACCAAAACCTAGATTTATATCGTATACCAAAACCTAGATTTATATAGTTTACCAAAACTTTGATTTGTATCGCATACCAAACCCTAGATTTATCTCGTATACCAAAACCTAGATTTATATAGTATACCAAACTTTGATTTATATCGTATACCAAAGCCTATATATATATAATATACCAATACCTGGATTTATAACGTATATCAAAGCCTAGATTTATATCGCATACCAAAACCTAGATTTATACCGTATACCAAAACCTAGATTTATATCGTATACCAAAACCTAGATTTATATTGTTTACCAAAACTTTGATTTGTATCGCATACCAAACCCTAAATTTATCTCGTATACCAAAACCTAGATTTATATAGTATACCAAACTTTGATTTATATCGTATACCAAAGCCTAGATATATATAATATACCAATACCTGGATTTATAACGTATATCAAAGCCTAGATTTATATCGCACACCAAAACCTAGATTTATGTAGCATAGCAAAACCTAGATTTATCTCGTAAACCACAACATAGATTTATACCGTATATCAAAACCTAGATTTATACCGTATACCAATAACTAGATTTATATCGCATACCAAAACCTCGATTTATACCGCATACCAAAACCTAGATTTATACCGTATACCAATAACTAGATTTATATCGCATACCAAAACGTAAATGTATATCGTATTTCAAAACATAGATTTATATCTTATAGCAAAACCGAGATTTATATCGTATACCAAAGCTAATATTTATATGGCATACCAAAACCTAGATTTATTTCGTATACAAAAGCGTAGATATATACCTTATACCAAAACCTAGATTTATACAGTATACCAAAACCTATATTTATACCGTATACCAAAACCTATATTTATCACGTATACCAAAACCTAGATTTATATCGTATACCAAAACCTAGATTTATATTGCATACCAAAACCTAGATTTATATCATATACAAAAACCTAGATTTATATTGTTTGCCAAAACCTAAATTTATATCGAATACAAAAACCTAGAATTATACCGTATACCAAAACCTATATTTATACCGTATACCAAAACCTATATTTATCCCGTATACCAAAACCTTCATTTATATCGTATACCAAAACCTAGCTTTATATAGTAGAGCAAAATCTAGATTTATCTCGTAAACCACGACCTAGATTTATACCGTATACGAACACCTAGATTTATACATATATAAATCTAGGTTTTGGTATACGATATAAATCTAGGTATTGGTATAAAACCTAGATTTATATCGTATACCAAAACCTAGATTTATATCGTATATCAAAACCTAGATTTATATAGTGTAGCAAAGCCTAGATTCATATCGCACACCAAAACCTAGATTTATACCACATACGAAAACCTAGATTTACACAGTATATCAATACCCAGATTTATTTCGTATTTCAAAACTAAGATTTATATCACATTCCAAAATTTAGATTTATATTGTATAACAAAGACTAGATTGATATCGCTTACCAAAACCTAGATTTATACCGTATACCAAAACCTTGATTTATATCGTATACCAAAACCTAGATTTATATAGTTTACCAAAACTTTGATTTATATCGCATACCAAAGCCTAGATTTATCTCGTATTCCAAAACCTAGATTTATACCGCATGCCAAAACCTAGATTTATACCGTATACCAATAACTAGATTGATATCGCATACCAAAACGTAGATGTATTTCGTATGTCAAAACATAGATTTATATCTTATAACAAAACCGAGATTTATATCGTATACCAAAGCCAATATTTAAATGGCATACCAAAACCTAGATTTAATTCGCATACAAAAGCGTAAATTTATACCGTATTGCAAAACCTATATTTATACTGTATACCAAAACCTAGATTTATATCGTATACCAAAACCTAGATTTACACGTTATATCAAAAGCTATATTTATACCGTATACCACAACCTAGATTTATCTCGCATACCAAAACCCAGATTTATATTGCATACCAAAGCATAGATTTATCTCGTAAACCACAACCTAGATTTATAACGTATACCAAAACGTAGGTTTATACAATATACCAATACCTCAATTTATATCGAATACCAAAACCTAGATTAATATCGCATTCCAAAATGTAGATTTATATCGTATACCAAAACTTAGATTTATATGTTATACCAAAACCCAGATTTATATCGTATTCCGAAACCTAGATTTATACCGTATACCAGAACCTAGATTTATCTTGCATACCAAAACCTAAATTTATACTGCATACCAAAACCTAGATTTATATCGCATACCAATACCTAGATTTATACCATTTAGATTTATATCGCACACCAAAACCTAGATTTATATCATATATCAAAACTTATATTTAGATCGCATACCAAAACCTAGATTTATATCGTATACCAAAACCAAGATTTATATCGTATGCAACAACCTAGATTTAAATCGCATACCAAAACCAAGTTTTTATGTCGTATGCAAAAACCTAGATTTATATCGCATGCCAAAACCTAGATTTATATCGCATGCCAAAACCTAGATTTATGTGGCATAGCAAAACCTAGATTTATCTCCACAACCACAACCTAGATTTATACCGTATACCAAAACCTAGATTTATACCGCATACGAAAACCTAGATTTACACAGTATACCAATACCTAGATTTATATCGCATACCAAAACCTAGATTTATACGGCATATCAAAACCTATATTTATACCGTATACCAAAAATTACATTTATATCGAATACCAAAATCTAGATTGATATCGTATGCCAAAACCTAGATTTATATAGTAAACCAAAACTTTGATTTATATCGTATACAAAAACCTAGATTTATACCACATACCAAAACCTCGATTAATACCGCATACCAAAACCTAGATTTATACCGTATACCAATAACTACATTTATATCGAATACCAAAACCTATATTTATATCGTATACCAAAACCTAGATTTATATCGTATACCAAAACCTAGATTTATACCACATACCAAAACCTCGATTTATACGGCATACGAAAACCTAGATTTACACAGTTTACCAATACCCAGATTTATATCGTATTCCAAAACTTACATTTATATTACATACCAAAACCTAGATTTATATTTTATACCAAAGCCTAGATTTATATCGCATACCAAAACCTAGATTTATACCGTTTACCAAAAACCGAGATTTATATCGTATACCAAAACCTAGATTTATATAGTATACCAAACTTTGATTTATATCGTATACCAAAGCCTAGATTTATATAATATATCAATACCTGGATTAATAGCGTATATCAAAGCCTATATTTATACCGTATACCAATAACTATATTTATATCGAATATCAAAACTTATATTTAGATCGCATACCAAAACTTAGATTTATATCACATACCAAAACCTAGATTTATATTGTATATCAAAGCCTAGATTTATATCGCATACCAAAACCTAGATTTATACCGTATACCAAAACCTAGATTTATATCGTATACCAAAACCTAGATTTATATAGTTTACCAAAACTTTGATTTGTATCGCATACCAAACCCTAGATTTATCTCGTATACCAAAAGCTAGATTTATATAGTATACCAAACTTTGATTTATATCGTATACCAAAGCCTAGATATATATAATATACTAATACCTGGATTTATAATGTATATCAAAGCGTAGATTTATATCGCACACCAAAACCTAGATTTATGTAGCATAGCAAAACCTAGATATATCTCGTAAACCACAACATAGATTTATACCGTATAACAAAACCTAGATTTATACCGCATACCAATAACTAGATTTATATCGCATACCAAAACCTCGATTTATACCGCATACCAAAACCTAGATTTATACCGCATACCAATAACTAGATTTATATCGCATACCAAAACGTAAATGTATATCGTATTTCAAAACAGATTTATATCTTATAGCAAAACCGAGATTTATATCGTATACCAAAGCTAATATTTATAAGGCATACCAAAACCTAGATTTATTTCGTATGCAAAAGCGTAGATTTATAGCTTATACCAAAGCCTATATTTATACTGTATACCAAAACCTAGATTTATATCGTATACCAAAACCTAGATTTACACCGTATATCAAAAGCTATATTTATGCCGTATACCAAAACCTAGATTGATATCGAATACCGAAAACTAGATTTGTACCGTATACCACAACCTAAATTTATCTCGCATACCAAAACCTAGATTTATATTGCATACCAAAACCTAGATTTATACGGTTTAGCAATAACTAGATTTATATCGCATAGCAAAACCTTGATTTATATTGTATATCAAAGCTTATATTTAGATCGCATAGCTAAAGCTAAATTTATATAGTATGCCAAAACCTAGATTTATATCGTATACCACAACCTAGATTTATCTCGCATACCAAAACCTAGATTTATACTGCATACCAAAACCTATATTTATCCCGTATACCAAAACCTACATTTACATCGTATACCAAAACCTAGCTTTATGTAGTAGAGCAAAATCTAGATTTATATCGTATACCAAAACCAAAATTGATATCGCTTACAAAATTCTAGATTTATATCGCATACCAAAACCTAGATATATATCATATACAAAAACCTAGATTTATATTGTTGGCCAAAACCTAGATTTATATCGAGTACAAAAGCCTAGAATTATACCGTATACCAAAACCTATATTTATACCGTATACCAACACCTATATTTATCCCGTATACCAAAACCTACATTTACATCGTATACCAAAACCTAGCTTTATGTAGTAGAGCAAAATCTAGATTTATCTCGTAAACCACAACCTAGATTTATACCGTATGCGAACACCTAGATTTATATCGTATACCAAAACCTAGATTTATCCCGTATTCCAAAACCTACATTTATATCGTATACCAAAACCTAGCTTTATGTAGTAGAGCAAAATCTAGATTTATCTCGTAAACCACAACCTAGATTTATACCGTATGCGAACACCTAGATTTATATCGTATACTAAAACCTTGATTTATATCGTATATTAAAACCTAGACTTAAACACCATACCAAAACCTAGATTTATATCTTATACCAAAACCTAGATTTATATCGTATACCAAAACCTAGATTTATACAGTATATCAAAGCCTTGATTTATGTCGCACACCAAAACCTAGATTTTTGTAGCATAACAAAACCTAGATTTATCTCGTAAACCACAACCAAGATTTATACCATATACGAAAATCTAGAGTATACCAATATCTAGATTTATATCGTTTACCAAAACCTAGATTTATATCGTATGCCAAAACCTAGATTTATATAGTATACCAGAACTTTGATTTATATCGCATACCAAAGCCTAGATTTATACCACATACCAAAACCTTGATTTATACCGCATACCAAAACCTAAATTTATACCGTATACAAAAAACTAGATTTATATCGAATACCAAAACCTACATTTATATCGTATACCAAAACCAAGATTTATATCGTATACCAAAACCTAGATTTACACCACATAGCAAAACCTCGATTTATACGGCATACGAAAACCTAGATTTACACAGTATACCCGTACCCAGATTTATATCGTATTCCAAAACTTAGATTTATATCACATACCAAAATCTAGATTTATATTGTATATCAAAGCCTAGATTCATATCGCATACCAAAACCTAGATTTATACCGTATACCAAAACCTAGATTTATATCGTATACCAAAACCTAGATTTATATAGTTTACCAAAACTTTGATTTGTATCGCATACCAAACCCTAGATTTATCTCGTATACCAAAAGCTAGATTTATATAGTATACCAAACTTTGATTTATATCGTATACCAAAGCCTAGATATATATAATATACTAATACCTGGATTTATAACGTATATCAAAGCGTAGATTTATATCGCACACCAAAACCTAGATTTATGTAGCATAGCAAAACCTAGATATATCTCGTAAACCACAACATAGATTTATACCGTATAACAAAACCTAGATTTATACCGCATACCAATAACTAGATTTATATCGCATACCAAAACGTAAATGTATATCGTATTTCAAAACAGATTTATATCTTATAGCAAAACCGAGATTTATATCGTATACCAAAGCTAATATTTATAAGGCATACCAAAACCTAGATTTATTTCGTATGCAAAAGCGTAGATTTATAGCTTATACCAAAGCCTATATTTATACTGTATACCAAAACCTAGATTTATATCGTATACCAAAACCTAGATTTACACCGTATATCAAAAGCTATATTTATGCCGTATACCAAAACCTAGATTGATATCGAATACCGAAAACTAGATTTGTACCGTATACCACAACCTAAATTTATCTCGCATACCAAAACCTAGATTTATATTGCATACCAAAACCTAGATTTATACGGTTTAGCAATAACTAGATTTATATCGCATAGCAAAACCTTGATTTATATTGTATATCAAAGCTTATATTTAGATCGCATAGCTAAAGCTAAATTTATATAGTATGCCAAAACCTAGATTTATATCGTATACCACAACCTAGATTTATCTCGCATACCAAAACCTAGATTTATACTGCATACCAAAACCTATATTTATCCCGTATACCAAAACCTACATTTACATCGTATACCAAAACCTAGCTTTATGTAGTAGAGCAAAATCTAGATTTATATCGTATACCAAAACCAAAATTGATATCGCTTACAAAATTCTAGATTGATATCGCATACCAAAACCTAGATATATATCATATACAAAAACCTAGATTTATATTGTTGGCCAAAACCTAGATTTATATCGAGTACAAAAGCCTAGAATTATACCGTATACCAAAACCTATATTTATACCGTATACCAACACCTATATTTATCCCGTATACCAAAACCTACATTTACATCGTATACCAAAACCTAGCTTTATGTAGTAGAGCAAAATCTAGATTTATCTCGTAAACCACAACCTAGATTTATACCGTATGCGAACACCTAGATTTATATCGTATACCAAAACCTAGATTTATATCGTATATTAAAACCTAGACTTAAACACCATACCAAAACCTAGATGTATATCTTATACCAAAACCCAGATTTATATCGCATACCAAAACCTAGATTTATACAGTATAGCAAAGCCTAGATTTATATCGCACACCAAAAGCTAGATTTTTGTAGCATAGCAAAACCTAGATTTATCTCGTAAACCACAAGCCAGATGTATACCGTATACGAAAATCTAGAGTATACCAATATCTAGATTTATATCGTTTACCAAAACCTAGATTTATATCGTATGCCAAAACCTAGATTTATATAGTATACCAGAACTTTGATTTATATCGTATACCAAAGCCTATATTTATACCACAAACCAAAACCTTGATTTATACCGCATACCAAAACCTAAATTTATACCGTATACCAAAAATTAGATTTATATCGAATACCAAAACCTACATTTATACCGTATACATAAACCTAGATTTATCCCGTATACCAAAACCTACATTTACATCGTATACCAAAACCTAGCTTTATGTAGTAGAGGAAATTCTAGATTTATCTCGTAAACCACAACCTAGATTTATACCGTATACGAACACCTAGATTTATATCGTATAGCAAAACGTAGATTTATATCGTATATTAAAACCTAGACTTAAACACCATACCAAAACCTAGATTTATATCTTATACCAAAACCTAGATTTATATCGTATACCAAAACCTAGATTTATACAGTATAGCAAAGCCTAGATTTATATCGCACACCAAAACCTAGATTTTTGTAGCATAGCAAAACCTAGATTTATCTCGTAAACCACAACCCAGATGTATACCGTATGCGAAAATCTAAAGTTTACCAATATCTAGATTTATATCGTTTACTAAAACCTAGCTTTATATCGTATGCCAAAACCTAAATTTATATAGTATACCAGAACTTTGAGTTATATCGTATACCAAAGCCTAGATTTATACCACATACCAAAACCTTGATCTATACCGCATACCAAAACCTAAATTTATACCGTATACCAAAACCTAGATTTATATCGTATACCAAAACCTAGATTTATACCACATAGCAAAACCTCGATTTATAAGGCTTACGAAAACCTAGATTTACACAATATACCAATACCCAGATTTATATCGTATTCCAAAACTTAGATTTATATCACATACCAAAAAATAGATTTATATTGTATATCAAAGCCTAGATTTATATCGCATACCAAAACCTAGATTTATACCTTATACCAAAACTTTGATTTGTATCGCGTACCAAACCCTAGATTTATCTCGTATGCCAAAACCTAAATTTATATAGTATACCAAACTTTGATTTATATCGTATACCAAAGCCTAGATATATATAATATACCAATACCTGGATTTATAGCGTATATCAAAGCCTAGATTTATATCGCACACCAAAACCTAGATTTATGTAGCATAGCAAAACCTTGATTTATCTCGTAAACCACAACATAGATTTATACCGTATACCAAAACCTAGATTTATACCGTATACCAATAACTAGATTTATATCGCATACCAAAACCTCGATTTATACCGCATACCAAAATCTAAATTTATACCGTATACCAATAACTAGATTTATATCGCATACCAAAACGTAGATTTATATCGTATTTCAAAACATAGATTTATATCTTATAGCAAAACCGAGATTTATATCGTATACCAAAGCCAATATTTATATGGCATACCAAAACCTAGATTTATTTCGTATACAAAAGCGTAGATTTATACCTTATACCAAAACCTATATTTATACTGTATACCAAAACCTAGATTTATATCGTATACCAAAACCTAGATTTACACCGTATATCGAAAGCTATATTTATACCGTATACCAAAACCTAGATTGATATCGAATACCGAAAACTAGATTTGTACCGTATACCACAACCTGAATTTATCTCGCATACCAAAACCTAGATTTATATTGCATACCAAAACCTAGATTTATACGGCTTAGCAATAACTAGATTTATATCGCATAGCAAAACTTTGATTTATATCGTATATCAAAACTTATATTTAGATAGCATACCAAAACATAGATTTATATCGTATACCAAAACCAAGATTTATATCGTTTACAAAATCCTAGATTTATATCGCATACCAAAACCTAGATTTATATCGCATACCAAAACCTAGATTTATGTGGCATAGAAAAACCTAGATTTATCTCGTAAACCACAAGCTAGATTTATACCGTATACCAAAACCTATATTTATCCCCTATACCAAAACCTTGATTTATATCGCAAACCAAAACCTAGATTCATACTGCATACCAAAATCTAGATTTATATCAGATACAAAAACCTAGATTTATATTGTTTGCCCAAACCTAAATTTATATCGAATACAAAAACCTAGAATTATACCGTATACCAAAAGCTATATTTATACCATATACCAAAACCTATATTTATCCCGTATACCAAAACCTACATTTATATTGTATACCAAAACCTAGCTTTATGTAGTAGAGCAAATTCTAGATTTAGCTCGTAAACCACAACCTAGATTTATACCGAATACGAACACCTAGATTTATACATATATAAATCTATGTTTTGGTATACGAAATAAATCTAGGTATTGGTATAATACCTAGATTTATATTGTATATCAAAACCTTTATTTAAACACCATACCAAAACCTAGATTTATATCTTATACCAAAACCTAGATTTATATCGTATACCAAAACCTTGATTTATATAGTTTACCAAAACTTTGATTTATATCGCATACTAAAGCCTAGATTTATCTCGTATTCCAAAGACAATATTTATATGGTATACCAAAACCTAGATTTATTTCGTATACAAAAGCGTAGATTTATACCGTACACCAAAACCTAGATTTATACGTTTAGCAATAACTAGATTTATATCGCATAACGGTTTATATCGTATATCAAAGCTTATATTTAGATCGCATAGGAAAACCTAAATTTATATAGTATGGCAAAACTTTGATTTATATCGTCTACCAAAACCTAGATTAATATCGTATACCAAAACCTAGATTCACACGTATACCAAAACATATATTTATACCGTATACCAAAACGTAGATTTATACAATATACCAATACCTCAATTTATATCGAATACCAAAACCTAGATTAATATCGCATACCAAAATATAGATTTATATCGTATACCAAAACCCAGATTTATATCGTATTCCAAAGCCAATATTTATATGGCCTTCCAAAACCTAGATTTATTTCGTATGCAAAAGCGTAGATTTATACCGTATACCAAAACCTATATTTATACTGTATACCAAAACCTAGATTTATATCATATACCAAAACCTAGATTTACACGTATATCAAAAGCTATATTTATACCGTATACCAAAACTTATATTTATACTGTATACCAAAACCTAGATTTATCTCGCATACCAAAACCTAAATTTATATTGCATACCAAAACCTAGATTTATATCGTATATCAAAACCTAGATTTAAACACCATACCAAAACCTAGATTTATATCGCATACCAAAACCTAGACTTTTGTACCATAGCAAAACGTAGATTTATCTCGTAAACCACAACACAGATTTATACCGTATACCAAAACCTAGATTTATATCGTATACCAAATCCTAGATTTATATCGCATACCAAAATGTAGATTTATATCGTATTTCAAAACATAGATTTATATCTTATACCAAAACCGAGATTCATATCGAATACCAAGGCCAATATTTATATGGCATACCAAAACCTAGATTTATTTCGTATGCAAAAACGTAGATTTATACCGTATACCAAAGCCTATATTTATACTGTATACCAAAACCTAGATCTATATCGTATAACCAAAACCTAGATTTATATTGCATACCAAAACCTAGATTTATACGGTTTAGCAATAAATAGATTGATATCGCATAACAAAACCTAGATTTATATCGTATATCAAAGCTTATATTTAGATCGCATAGGAAAACCTAAATTTATATCGTCTACCAAAACCTAGATTTATATTGCATACCAAAACCTAGATTTATATCGTATATCAAAACCTAGATTTAAACACCATACCAAAACCTAGATTTATATCGTATACCAATACCTAGATTTATATCGTTTACCAAAACCTAGATTGATATCGTATGACCAAACCTAGATTTATATAGTATACCATACCTTTGATTTATATCGCACACCAAAACCTAGATTTATGTGGCATCGCAAAGCCTTGATTTATCTCGTAAACCACAACATAGATTTATACCGTATACCAAAACCTAGATTTATACCGCAAACGAAAACCTAGATTTACACAGTATACCAATACCTAGATTTATATCGCATACGAAAACCCAGATTTATACAGTATAACAAAACCTAGATTTATATCGTATACCAAAACCTAGATTTATATTGTTTGCCAAAACCTAAATTTATATCGAATACAAAAACCTAGATTTATACCGTATACCAAAACCTATATTTATACCGTATACCAAAACCTATATTTATCCCGTATACCAAAACCTACATTTATATCGTATACCAAAACCTAGCTTTATATAGTAGGGCAAAGTCTAGATTTATCTCGTAAACCACGACCTAGATTTATACCGTATACGAACACCTAGATTTATACATATAGACATCTAGGTTTTGGTATACGATATAAATCTAGGTATTGGTATACTGTGTAAATCTAGGTATAATACCTAGATTTATATCGTATACCAAAACCTAAATTTATATAGTGTAGGAAAGCCTAGATTCATATCGCACACCAAAACCTAAATTTATACCACATACCAAAACCTTGATTTATACAGCATACGAAAACCTAGATTTACACAGTATACCAATACACAGATTTATTTCGTATTCCAAAACTAAGATTTATATCACATACCAAAATTTAAATTTATATTGTATACCAAAGACTAGATTTATATCGCTTACCAAAACCTAGATTTATACCGCACACCAAAACCTTGATTTATATCGTATACCAAAATCTAGATTTATCTCGTAAACCACAACCTAGATTTATACCGTATGCGAACACCTAGATTTATATCGTATACCAAAACCTAGATTTATATCGTATATTAAAACCTAGACTTAAACACCATACCAAAACCTAGATGTATATCTTATACCAAAACCTAGATTTATATCGCATACCAAAACCTAGATTTATACAGTATAGCAAAGCCTAGATTTATATCGCACACCAAAAGCTAGATTTTTGTAGCATAGCAAAACCTAGATTTATCTCGTAAACCACAAGCCAGATTTATACCGTATACGAAAATCTAGAGTATACCAATATCTAGATTTATATCGTTTACCAAAACCTAGATTTATATCGTATGCCAAAACCTAGATTTATATAGTATACCAGAACTTTGATTTATATCGTATACCAAAGCCTATATTTATACCACAAACCAAAACCTTGATTTATACCGCATACCAAAACCTAAATTTATACCGTATACCAAAAACTAGATTTATATCGAATACCAAAACCTACATTTATACCGTATACATAAACCTAGATTTATCCCGTATACCAAAACCTACATTTACATCGTATACCAAAACCTAGCTTTATGTAGTAGAGGAAAATCTAGATTTATCTCGTAAACCACAACCTAGATTTATACCGTATACGAACACCTAGATTTATATCGTATAGCAAAACGTAGATTTATATCGTATATTAAAACCTAGACTTAAACACCATACCAAAACCTAGATTTATATCTTATACCAAAACCTAGATTTATATCGTATACCAAAACCTAGATTTATACAGTATAGCAAAGCCTAGATTTATATCGCACACCAAAACCTAGATTTTTGTAGCATAGCAAAACCTAGATTTATCTCGTAAACCACAACCCAGATTTATACCGTATGCGAAAATCTAAAGTTTACCAATATCTAGATTTATATCGTTTACTAAAACCTAGATTTATATCGTATGCCAAAACCTAAATTTATATAGTATACCAGAACTTTGAGTTATATCGTATACCAAAGCCTAGATTTATACCACATACCAAAACCTTGATCTATACCGCATACCAAAACCTAAATTTATACCGTATACCAAAACCTAGATTTATATCGTATACCAAAACCTAGATTTATACCACATAGCAAAACCTCGATTTATAAGGCTTACGAAAACCTAGATTTACACAATATACCAATACCCAGATTTATATCGTATTCCAAAACTTAGATTTATATCACATACCAAAAAATAGATTTATATTGTATATCAAAGCCTAGATTTATATCGCATACCAAAACCTAGATTTATACCTTATACCAAAACTTTGATTTGTATCGCGTACCAAACCCTAGATTTATCTCGTATGCCAAAACCTAGATTTATATAGTATACCAAACTTTGATTTATATCGTATACCAAAGCCTATATATATATAATATACCAATACCTGGATTTATAGCGTATATCAAAGCCTAGATTTATATCGCACACCAAAACCTAGATTTATGTAGCATAGCAAAACCTTGATTTATCTCGTAAACCACAACATAGATTTATACCGTATACCAAAACCTAGATTTATACCGTATACCAATAACTAGATTTATATCGCATACCAAAACCTCGATTTATACCGCATACCAAAACCTAAATTTATACCGTATACCAATAACTAGATTTATATCGCATACCAAAACGTAGATTTATATCGTATTTCAAAACATAGATTTATATCTTATAGCAAAACCGAGATTTATATCGTATACCAAAGCCAATATTTATATGGCATACCAAAACCTAGATTTATTTCGTATACAAAAGCGTAGATTTATACCTTATACCAAAACCTATATTTATACTGTATACCAAAACCTAGATTTATATCGTATACCAAAACCTAGATTTACACCGTATATCGAAAGCTATATTTATACCGTATACCAAAACCTAGATTGATATCGAATACCGAAAACTAGATTTGTACCGTATACCACAACCTGAATTTATCTCGCATACCAAAACCTAGATTTATATTGCATACCAAAACCTAGATTTATACGGCTTAGCAATAACTAGATTTATATCGCATAGCAAAACTTTGATTTATATCGTATATCAAAACTTATATTTAGATAGCATACCAAAACATAGATTTATATCGTATACCAAAACCAAGATTTATATCGTTTACAAAATCCTAGATTTATATCGCATACCAAAACCTAGATTTATATCGCATACCAAAACCTAGATTTATGTGGCATAGAAAAACCTAGATTTATCTCGTAAACCACAAGCTAGATTTATACCGTATACCAAAACCTATATTTATCCCCTATACCAAAACCTTGATTTATATCGCAAACCAAAACCTAGATTCATATTGCATACCAAAATCTAGATTTATATCAGATACAAAAACCTAGATTTATATTGTTTGCCCAAACCTAAATTTATATCGAATACAAAAACCTAGAATTATACCGTATACCAAAAGCTATATTTATACCATATACCAAAACCTATATTTATCCCGTATACCAAAACCTACATTTATATTGTATACCAAAACCTAGCTTTATGTAGTAGAGCAAAATCTAGATTTAGCTCGTAAACCACAACCTAGATTTATACCGAATACGAACACCTAGATTTATACATATATAAATCTATGTTTTGGTATACGAAATAAATCTAGGTATTGGTATAATACCTAGATTTATATTGTATATCAAAACCTTTATTTAAACACCATACCAAAACCTAGATTTATATCTTATACCAAAACCTAGATTTATATCGTATACCAAAACCTTGATTTATATAGTTTACCAAAACTTTGATTTATATCGCATACTAAAGCCTAGATTTATCTCGTATTCCAAAGACAATATTTATATGGTATACCAAAACCTAGATTTATTTCGTATACAAAAGCGTAGATTTATACCGTACACCAAAACCTAGATTTATACGTTTAGCAATAACTAGATTTATATCGCATAACGGTTTATATCGTATATCAAAGCTTATATTTAGATCGCATAGGAAAACCTAGATTTATATCGTATACCAAAACCTTGATTTATATAGTTTACCAAAACTTTGATTTATATCGCATACTAAAGCCTAGATTTATCTCGTATTCCAAAGACAATATTTATATGGTATACCAAAACCTAGATTTATTTCGTATACAAAAGCGTAGATTTATACCGTACACCAAAACCTAGATTTATACGTTTAGCAATAACTAGATTTATATCGCATAACGGTTTATATCGTATATCAAAGCTTATATTTAGATCGCATAGGAAAACCTAAATTTATATAGTATGGCAAAACTTTGATTTATATCGTCTACCAAAACCTAGATTAATATCGTATACCAAAACCTAGATTCACACGTATACCAAAACATATATTTATACCGTATACCAAAACGTAGATTTATACAATATACCAATACCTCAATTTATATCGAATACCAAAACCTAGATTAATATCGCATACCAAAATATAGATTTATATCGTATACCAAAACCCAGATTTATATCGTATTCCAAAGCCAATATTTATATGGCCTTCCAAAACCTAGATTTATTTCGTATGCAAAAGCGTAGATTTATACCGTATACCAAAACCTATATTTATACTGTATACCAAAACCTAGATTTATATCATATACCAAAACCTAGATTTACACGTATATCAAAAGCTATATTTATACCGTATACCAAAACTTATATTTAT
This sequence comes from Bathymodiolus septemdierum, assembly GCA_963383655.1. Classification (NCBI taxonomy): domain Eukaryota; kingdom Metazoa; phylum Mollusca; class Bivalvia; order Mytilida; family Modiolidae; genus Bathymodiolus; species Bathymodiolus septemdierum. The sequence continues at coordinate 862,672 of OY726523.1, read as the reverse complement.
ACTGTATACCAAAACCTAGATTTATCTCGCATACCAAAACCTAAATTTATATTGCATACCAAAACCTAGATTTATATCGTATATCAAAACCTAGATTTAAACACCATACCAAAACCTAGATTTATATCGCATACCAAAACCTAGACTTTTGTACCATAGCAAAACGTAGATTTATCTCGTAAACCACAACACAGATTTATACCGTATACCAAAACCTAGATTTATATCGTATACCAAATCCTAGATTTATATCGCATACCAAAATGTAGATTTATATCGTATTTCAAAACATAGATTTATATCTTATACCAAAACCGAGATTCATATCGAATACCAAGGCCAATATTTATATGGCATACCAAAACCTAGATTTATTTCGTATGCAAAAACGTAGATTTATACCGTATACCAAAGCCTATATTTATACTGTATACCAAAACCTAGATCTATATCGTATAACCAAAACCTAGATTTATATTGCATACCAAAACCTAGATTTATACGGTTTAGCAATAAATAGATTGATATCGCATAACAAAACCTAGATTTATATCGTATATCAAAGCTTATATTTAGATCGCATAGGAAAACCTAAATTTATATCGTCTACCAAAACCTAGATTTATATTGCATACCAAAACCTAGATTTATATCGTATATCAAAACCTAGATTTAAACACCATACCAAAACCTAGATTTATATCGTATACCAATACCTAGATTTATATCGTTTACCAAAACCTAGATTGATATCGTATGACCAAACCTAGATTTATATAGTATACCATACCTTTGATTTATATCGCACACCAAAACCTAGATTTATGTGGCATCGCAAAGCCTTGATTTATCTCGTAAACCACAACATAGATTTATACCGTATACCAAAACCTAGATTTATACCGCAAACGAAAACCTAGATTTACACAGTATACCAATACCTAGATTTATATCGCATACGAAAACCCAGATTTATACAGTATAACAAAACCTAGATTTATATCGCATACCAAAACCTAGATTTATATTGTTTGCCAAAACCTAAATTTATATCGAATACAAAAACCTAGATTTATACCGTATACCAAAACCTATATTTATACCGTATACCAAAACCTATATTTATCCCGTATACCAAAACCTACATTTATATCGTATACCAAAACCTAGCTTTATATAGTAGGGCAAAGTCTAGATTTATCTCGTAAACCACGACCTAGATTTATACCGTATACGAACACCTAGATTTATACATATAGACATCTAGGTTTTGGTATACGATATAAATCTAGGTATTGGTATACTGTGTAAATCTAGGTATAATACCTAGATTTATATCGTATACCAAAACCTAAATTTATATAGTGTAGGAAAGCCTAGATTCATATCGCACACCAAAACCTAAATTTATACCACATACCAAAACCTTGATTTATACAGCATACGAAAACCTAGATTTACACAGTATACCAATACACAGATTTATTTCGTATTCCAAAACTAAGATTTATATCACATACCAAAATTTAAATTTATATTGTATACCAAAGACTAGATTTATATCGCTTACCAAAACCTAGATTTATACCGCACACCAAAACCTTGATTTATATCGTATACCAAAATCTAGATTTATCTCGTAAACCACAACCTAGATTTATACCGTATGCGAACACCTAGATTTATATCGTATACCAAAACCTAGATTTATATCGTATATTAAAACCTAGACTTAAACACCATACCAAAACCTAGATGTATATCTTATACCAAAACCTAGATTTATATCGCATACCAAAACCTAGATTTATACAGTATAGCAAAGCCTAGATTTATATCGCACACCAAAAGCTAGATTTTTGTAGCATAGCAAAACCTAGATTTATCTCGTAAACCACAAGCCAGATTTATACCGTATACGAAAATCTAGAGTATACCAATATCTAGATTTATATCGTTTACCAAAACCTAGATTTATATCGTATGCCAAAACCTAGATTTATATAGTATACCAGAACTTTGATTTATATCGTATACCAAAGCCTATATTTATACCACAAACCAAAACCTTGATTTATACCGCATACCAAAACCTAAATTTATACCGTATACCAAAAACTAGATTTATATCGAATACCAAAACCTACATTTATACCGTATACATAAACCTAGATTTATCCCGTATACCAAAACCTACATTTACATCGTATACCAAAACCTAGCTTTATGTAGTAGAGGAAAATCTAGATTTATCTCGTAAACCACAACCTAGATTTATACCGTATACGAACACCTAGATTTATATCGTATAGCAAAACGTAGATTTATATCGTATATTAAAACCTAGACTTAAACACCATACCAAAACCTAGATTTATATCTTATACCAAAACCTAGATTTATATCGTATACCAAAACCTAGATTTATACAGTATAGCAAAGCCTAGATTTATATCGCACACCAAAACCTAGATTTTTGTAGCATAGCAAAACCTAGATTTATCTCGTAAACCACAACCCAGATTTATACCGTATGCGAAAATCTAAAGTTTACCAATATCTAGATTTATATCGTTTACTAAAACCTAGATTTATATCGTATGCCAAAACCTAAATTTATATAGTATACCAGAACTTTGAGTTATATCGTATACCAAAGCCTAGATTTATACCACATACCAAAACCTTGATCTATACCGCATACCAAAACCTAAATTTATACCGTATACCAAAACCTAGATTTATATCGTATACCAAAACCTAGATTTATACCACATAGCAAAACCTCGATTTATAAGGCTTACGAAAACCTAGATTTACACAATATACCAATACCCAGATTTATATCGTATTCCAAAACTTAGATTTATATCACATACCAAAAAATAGATTTATATTGTATATCAAAGCCTAGATTTATATCGCATACCAAAACCTAGATTTATACCTTATACCAAAACTTTGATTTGTATCGCGTACCAAACCCTAGATTTATCTCGTATGCCAAAACCTAGATTTATATAGTATACCAAACTTTGATTTATATCGTATACCAAAGCCTATATATATATAATATACCAATACCTGGATTTATAGCGTATATCAAAGCCTAGATTTATATCGCACACCAAAACCTAGATTTATGTAGCATAGCAAAACCTTGATTTATCTCGTAAACCACAACATAGATTTATACCGTATACCAAAACCTAGATTTATACCGTATACCAATAACTAGATTTATATCGCATACCAAAACCTCGATTTATACCGCATACCAAAACCTAAATTTATACCGTATACCAATAACTAGATTTATATCGCATACCAAAACGTAGATTTATATCGTATTTCAAAACATAGATTTATATCTTATAGCAAAACCGAGATTTATATCGTATACCAAAGCCAATATTTATATGGCATACCAAAACCTAGATTTATTTCGTATACAAAAGCGTAGATTTATACCTTATACCAAAACCTATATTTATACTGTATACCAAAACCTAGATTTATATCGTATACCAAAACCTAGATTTACACCGTATATCGAAAGCTATATTTATACCGTATACCAAAACCTAGATTGATATCGAATACCGAAAACTAGATTTGTACCGTATACCACAACCTGAATTTATCTCGCATACCAAAACCTAGATTTATATTGCATACCAAAACCTAGATTTATACGGCTTAGCAATAACTAGATTTATATCGCATAGCAAAACTTTGATTTATATCGTATATCAAAACTTATATTTAGATAGCATACCAAAACATAGATTTATATCGTATACCAAAACCAAGATTTATATCGTTTACAAAATCCTAGATTTATATCGCATACCAAAACCTAGATTTATATCGCATACCAAAACCTAGATTTATGTGGCATAGAAAAACCTAGATTTATCTCGTAAACCACAAGCTAGATTTATACCGTATACCAAAACCTATATTTATCCCCTATACCAAAACCTTGATTTATATCGCAAACCAAAACCTAGATTCATATTGCATACCAAAATCTAGATTTATATCAGATACAAAAACCTAGATTTATATTGTTTGCCCAAACCTAAATTTATATCGAATACAAAAACCTAGAATTATACCGTATACCAAAAGCTATATTTATACCATATACCAAAACCTATATTTATCCCGTATACCAAAACCTACATTTATATTGTATACCAAAACCTAGCTTTATGTAGTAGAGCAAAATCTAGATTTAGCTCGTAAACCACAACCTAGATTTATACCGAATACGAACACCTAGATTTATACATATATAAATCTATGTTTTGGTATACGAAATAAATCTAGGTATTGGTATAATACCTAGATTTATATTGTATATCAAAACCTTTATTTAAACACCATACCAAAACCTAGATTTATATCTTATACCAAAACCTAGATTTATATCGTATACCAAAACCTTGATTTATATAGTTTACCAAAACTTTGATTTATATCGCATACTAAAGCCTAGATTTATCTCGTATTCCAAAGACAATATTTATATGGTATACCAAAACCTAGATTTATTTCGTATACAAAAGCGTAGATTTATACCGTACACCAAAACCTAGATTTATACGTTTAGCAATAACTAGATTTATATCGCATAACGGTTTATATCGTATATCAAAGCTTATATTTAGATCGCATAGGAAAACCTAAATTTATATAGTATGGCAAAACTTTGATTTATATCGTCTACCAAAACCTAGATTAATATCGTATACCAAAACCTAGATTCACACGTATACCAAAACATATATTTATACCGTATACCAAAACGTAGATTTATACAATATACCAATACCTCAATTTATATCGAATACCAAAACCTAGATTAATATCGCATACCAAAATATAGATTTATATCGTATACCAAAACCCAGATTTATATCGTATTCCAAAGCCAATATTTATATGGCCTTCCAAAACCTAGATTTATTTCGTATGCAAAAGCGTAGATTTATACCGTATACCAAAACCTATATTTATACTGTATACCAAAACCTAGATTTATATCATATACCAAAACCTAGATTTACACGTATATCAAAAGCTATATTTATACCGTATACCAAAACCTATATTTATACTGTATACCAAAACCTAGATTTATCTCGCATACCAAAACCTAAATTTATATTGCATACCAAAACCTAGATTTATATCGTATATCAAAACCTAGATTTAAACACCATACCAAAACCTAGATTTATATCGCATACCAAAACCTAGACTTTTGAACCATAGCAAAACGTAGATTTATCTCGTAAACCACAACACAGATTTATACCGTATACCAAAACCTAGATTTATATCGTATACCAAATCCTAGATTTATATCGTATACCAATAACTAGATTTATATCGCATACCAAAATGTAGATTTATATTGTATTTCAAAACATAGATTTATATCTTATACCAAAACCGAGATTCATATCGAATACCAAGGCCAATATTTATATGGCATACCAAAACCTAGATTTATTTCGTATGCAAAAACGTAGATTTATACCGTATACCAAAGCCTATATTTATACTGTATACCAAAACCTAGATTTATATCGTATAACCAAAACCTAGATTTATATTGCATACCAAAACCTAGATTTATACGGTTTAGCAATAAATAGATTGATATCGCATAACAAAACCTAGATTTATATCGTATATCAAAGCTTATATTTAGATCGCATAGGAAAACCTAAATTTATATCGTCTACCAAAACCTAGATTTATATTGCATACCAAAACCTAGATTTATATCGTATATCAAAACCTAGATTTAAACACCATACCAAAACCTAGATTTATATCGTATACCAATACCTAGATTTATATCGTTTACCAAAACCTAGATTGATATCGTATGACCAAACCTAGATTTATATAGTATACCATACCTTTGATTTATATCGCATACCAAAACCTAGATTTATGTGGCATCGCAAAGCCTTGATTTATCTCGTAAACCACAACATAGATTTATACCGTATACCAAAACCTAGATTTATACCGCAAACGAAAACCTAGATTTACACAGTATACCAATACCTAGATTTATATCGCATACGAAAACCCAGATTTATACAGTATAACAAAACCTAGATTTATATCGTATACCAAAACCTAGATTTATATTGTTTGCCAAAACCTAAATTTATATCGAATACAAAAACCTAGATTTATACCGTATACCAAAACCTATATTTATACCGTATACCAAAACCTATATTTATCCCGTATACCAAAACCTACATTTATATCGTATACCAAAACCTAGCTTTATATAGTAGGGCAAAGTCTAGATTTATCTCGTAAACCACGACCTAGATTTATACCGTATACGAACACCTAGATTTATACATATAGACATCTAGGTTTAGGTATACGATATAAATCTAGGTATTGGTATACTGTGTAAATCTAGGTATAATACCTAGATTTATATCGTATACCAAAACCTAAATGTATATAGTGTAGGAAAGCCTAGATTCATATCGCACACCAAAACCTAAATTTATACCACATACCAAAACCTTGATTTATACAGCATACGAAAACCTAGATTTACACAGTATACCAATACCCAGATTTATTTCGTATTCCAAAACTAAGATTTATATCACATACCAAAATTTAAATTTATATTGTATACCAAAGACTAGATTTATATCGCTTACCAAAACCTAGATTTATACCGCACACCAAAACCTTGATTTATATCGTATACCAAAACCTAGATTTACATAGTTTACCAAAACTTTGATTTATATCGCATACCAAAGCCTAGATTTATCTCGTATTCCAAAACCTAGATTTATACCGCGTGCCAAAACCTAGATTTATACCGTATACCAATAACTAGATTTATATCGCATACCAAAACGTAGATTTATTTCGTATGTGAAAACATAGATTTATATCTTATACCAAAACCGAGATTTATATCGTATACCAAAGCCAATATTTAAATGGCATACCAAAACCTAGATTTAATTCGTATACAAAAGCGTAGATTTATACCGTATAGCAAAACGTAGGTTTATACAATATACCAATACCTCAATTTATATCGAATACCAAAACCTAGATTAATATCGCATGCCAAAATGTAGATTTATATCGTATACCAAACCTAGATTTATATGTTATATCAAAACTTTGATTTATATCGCCTACCAAAACCTAGATTTATTTCGTATGCAAAAGCGTAGATTTATACCGTATACCAAAACCTATATTTATACTGTATACCAAAACCTAGATTTATATCATATACCAAAACCTAGATTTACACCGTATATCAAAAGCTATATTTATACCGTATACCAAAGCCTAGATTGATATCGTATACCGAAAATTAGATTTGTACCGTATACCACAACCTAGATTTATATTGCATACCAAAACCTAGATTCTTACTGCATACCAAAACCTAGATTTATATCGCATACCAAAACCTAGATTTATACTGTATACCAAAACCTAGATTTATATCATATACCAAAACCTAGATTTACACCGTTTATCAAAAGCTATATTTATACCGTATACCACAGCCTAGATTTATCTCGCATACCAAAACCTTGATTTATATTGCATACCAAAACCTAGATTTATAACGTATATCAAAACCTAGATTTAAACACCATACCAAAACCTAGATTTATATCGTATGCCCAAACCTAGATTTATATAGTATACCAAAACCTAGAATTATACCGTATACCAAAATCTATATTTATCCCGTATGCCAAAACCTAAATTTATATCGTATACCAAAACCTAGCTTTATATAGTAGAGCAAAATCTAGATTTATCTCGTAAACCACGACCTAGATTTATACCGTATACGAACACCTATATTTATACATATAGAAATCTAGGTTTTGGTATACGATATAAATCTAGGTATTATACCAATACCTAGATCGTATACCAAAAACTAGATTTATATAGTGTAGCAAAGCCTAGATTCATATCGCACACCAAAACCTAGATTTATACCACATACCAAAACCATGATTTATACAGCATAAGAAAACCTAGATTTACACAGTATACCAATACCCAGATTTATTTCGTATTCCAAAACTAAGATTTATATCACATTCCAAAATTTAGATTTATATTGTATACCAAAGACTAGATTTATATCGCATACCAAAATGTAGATTTATATCGAATACAAAAACCTAGATTTATACCGTATACCAAAACCTATATTTATACCGTATACCAAAACCTATATTTATCCCGTATACCAAAACCTACATTTATATCGTATACCAAAACCTAGCTTTATATAGTAGAGCAAAGTCTAGATTTATCTCGTAAACCACGACGTAGATTTATACCGTATACGAACACCTAGATTTATACATATAGACATCTAGGTTTTGGTATACGATATAAATCTAGGTATTGGTATACTGTGTAAATCTAGGTATAATACCTAGATTTATATCGTATACCAAAACCTAAATTTATATAGTGTAGGAAAGCCTAGATTCATATCGCACACCAAAACCTAAATTTATACCACATACCAAAACCTTGATTTATACAGCATACGAAAACCTAGATTTACATAGTTTACCAAAACTTTGATTTATATCGCATACCAAAGCCTAGATTTATCTCGTATTCCAAAACCTAGATTTATACCGCGTGCCAAAACCTAGATTTATACCGTATACCAATAACTAGATTTATATCGCATACCAAAACGTAGATTTATTTCGTATGTGAAAACATAGATTTATATCTTATACCAAAACCGAGATTTATATCGTATACCAAAGCCAATATTTAAATGGCATACCAAAACCTAGATTTAATTCGTATACAAAAGCGTAGATTTATACCGTATACCAAAACCTAGATTTATATCGTATACCAAAGCATAGTTCTACACGTTATATCAAAATCTATATTGATACCGTATACCACAACCTAGATTTATCTGGCATACCAAAACCCAGATTTATATTGCATACCAAAACATAGATTTATATCATATACCAAAACCTAGATTTACACCGTTTATCAAAAGCTATATTTATACCGTATACCACAGCCTAGATTTATCTCGCATACCAAAACCTAGATTTATATTGCATACCAAAACCTAGATTTATAACGTATATCAAAACCTAGATTTAAACACCATACCAAAACCTAGATTTATATCGTATGCCCAAACCTAGATTTATATAGTATACCAAAACCTAGAATTATACCGTATACCAAAATCTATATTTATCCCGTATGCCAAAACCTAAATTTATATCGTATACCAAAACCTAGCTTTATATAGTAGAGCAAAATCTAGATTTATCTCGTAAACCACGACCTAGATTTATACCGTATACGAACACCTAGATTTATACATATAGAAATCTAGGTTTTGGTATACGATATAAATCTAGGTATTATACCAATACCTAGATCGTATACCAAAACCTAGATTTATATAGTGTAGCAAAGCCTAGATTCATATCGCACACCAAAACCTAGATTTATACCACATACCAAAACCATGATTTATACAGCATAAGAAAACCTAGATTTACACAGTATACCAATACCCAGATTTATTTCGTATTCCAAAACTAAGATTTATATCACATTCCAAAATTTAGATTTATATTGTATACCAAAGACTAGATTTATATCGCATACCAAAATGTAGATTTATGTCTTATACCAAAACCGAGATTTATATCGAATACCAAAGCCAATATTTATATGGCATACCAAAATCTAGATTTATTTCGTATACAAAAGCGTAGATTTATACCGTATACCAAAACCTATATTTATACTGTATACCAAAACCTAGATTTATATCGTATAACCAAAACCTAGATTTAGATTGCATACCAAAACCTAGATTTATACGGTTTAGCAATAAATAGATTGATATCGCATAACAAAACCTTGATTTATATCGTATATCAAAGCTTATATTTAGATCGCATAGGAAAACCTAAATTTATATCGTCTACCAAAACCTAGATTTATATTGCATACCAAAACCTAGATTTATATCGTATATCAAAACCTAGATTTAAACACCATACCAAAACCTAGATTTATATCGTATACCAATACCTATATTTATATCGTTTACCAAAACCTAGATTTATACCGTATACCAAAACCTTGATTTATATCGTATACCAAAACCTAGATTTATATAGTTTACCAAAACTTTGATTTAAATCGCATACCAAAGCCTAGATTTATCTCGTATTCCAAAACCTAGATTTATACCGCATGCCAAAACCTAGATTTATACCGTATACCAATAACTAGATTTATATCGCATACCAAAACGTAGATTTATTTCGTATGTCAAAACATAGATGTATATCTTATACCAAAACCGAGATTTATATCGTATACCAAAGCCAATATTTAAATGGCATACCAAAACCTAGGTTTAATTCGTATACAAAAGCGTAGATTTATACCGTATAGCAAAACCTATATTTATACTGTATACCAAAACCTATATTTATATCGTATACCAAAACATAGATTTACACGTTATATCAAAAGCTATATTGATACCGTATACCACAACCTAGATTTATCTCGCATACCAAAACCCAGATTTATATTGCATACCAAAACATAGATTTATCTCGTAAACCACAACCTAGATTTATACCGTATACCAAAACGTAGGTTTATACAATATACCAATACCTCAATTTATATCGAATACCAAAACCTAGATTAATATCGCATGCCAAAATGTAGATTTATTTCGTATACCAAACCTAGATTTATATGTTATATCAAAACTTTGATTTATATCGCCTACCAAAACCTAGATTTACACCGTATATCAAAAGCTATATTTATACCGTATACCAAGTTTAAGTTTAAACATATTTTATTGTCTTATAAATGTACAATTAGATTGGAAACAAGTTATATCAACTTAGTATATCCGCTCTATACAATAATGTTATATACATAAATAAGAAAATGACAGCAACTTGCATAATATAATAAATGTATACATGAATATATTTGATAAACAGAAGTAATGGGAAAAAGAGGGGGGATAAGGGGATTGAGTGCAAATAAATGATAACATCCTGAGTACAGGGTATAATTTCGTATCATTCAAATCTATTAGAATGGTGTATATATTTGTGGACATTTCTAAACACTATTAAATTGTTTTCGTCAGTTAAATTATCAGAGCCAAATAATAAGTTTTCAATTGAGATAACTGTATACGGTGTAATACTCATAATTAATTGCATTCTTGCATTCGTATAAAGGGGACATTCTAATAAATAATGAATAGCATCTTCTAAAGGACATCCGCAGGCGCAGCTGGGGTCACTAACTATATTTGCTCTAAATAAATCTGCTCCCAGTGAACTACACTGATGTCTTAATCTAGTATGTATTATATTACATTTCCTACTTCCTAACAAATAGTAATTAGAAACCTTAAATAAATTCGCCCTTAAAGTTTGCTTAAACTTTGAAGTAGTTTGTATAGATTTAAAATTCGGATCCAATGAATTCCATGAACGTATAGTAGACGGAAAAAACGATTTGGAAAATGTTTCTAAACGACATCTTGGTACCCTATATTGTAAATAATTTCTCAGATTATAATTGTTAACTACTAAATATTCATTTAGACAGTCCTGTAAATATTCGGGAGCTATATTATTATGTATTTTATGAAATAAAGTAAGTTTTCGACGCCTCCGTCTACAACTTAAAGTCTCCCAACCGGTTTCGAAGTATAAAGATTCCTTGCTTGCAAATTTTGGCAACCCAGTAATTATTCTAGCGGCTTCAAATTGAAGCTGTTCCAACTTATCTGCATCCCTTGAACAACACCCATCCCATAACTCACATGCATACTCTAGTAATGGCAAAATATAAGTTACATATATTTTATTTAAATTATTCCTGTTTAATATGAACTTTAATTTTCTAAGGACAAATATTTGTTTAGTCGCTTTTTGACATATATTATTTATATGTTCTGCCCACTTGCCATTACTAGATATGGTGACTCCTAAATGTTTATGATTGTCTACCTGATTTAAGCTTTCAGAATTAAATTTTAGATTTATTGGATTTATGTTTTGCCGAAATGAAATAACCATATATTCAGTTTTTTGAGGATTAAAGTCTACTAGCCATTGCTTTGCCCAATTATCTAAAACTTGAAGATCCAAGTTTAACCTGTCTTCAACTTCTAATGGATTAGTAGATGAGAATATTAAAGAGCTGTCATCAGCAAATAATCTAACAAGACTTTGAATATCATCTGCAATATCATTTATAAAAAGCAAAAATAGTAATGGGCCCAGAACTGACCCCTGCGGAACGCCTGCTTTCAATGTTCCAAGCGAGGAAATTGAATTGTTTAATAAAACTTGTTGTTTCCTTTCTGAAATATAATCTTTGAGCCATTTTAATAATTTTCCGTTTATGCCATATGATTTTAATTTTTCTATTAAACCTTTATGCCAAAGACGGTCGAATGCTTTGGAAATATCACAAAAGACCGCAACCGTAATTTGACCATTTTCTAAAGCTATGCAAATTTGATGATACAATTCAATTAACTGATGGGATGTAGAATGACCAGACACAAATCCAGATTGAAACTTATATAATAATTTATGTTCAAGCATATAATTGTAAATATATTTAAACACAATTCGCTCAAATACTTTCCCTACACAGCTTAAAAGAGCTATTGGTCTATAATTTGATGCAATAGATTTGTCTCCCTTTTTGAAAAGTGATAAAACATTCGCAATTTTCCAACATGATGGATACTTTGAAATTCTAAGTGAATGATTACAAATATATTTCAAGGGTAAGTACACAGTGTCTGCAGTATTTTTTAACATTTGATGACTAATGAAATCTCCGCCTGATGCTTTACCAATTTGAAGTGATTTTAGTATATCTTTCACATCGTCATCATTTATGTCATCAACATGTAAAGAAAACTGTGTTCGTCGAGGTAAGTTTGGTGGATCTATATTATTTGCTGTTGAAGATATAGAGCAAAAATAATTATTTAATACGTTCGCTTTATCTGATTCATTAACAACTATATCGTTGGTAACAGGGTTTATTAAAGGAGGTATTACCGTGGAACGACAATTACCCATTACTTTTTTTACAAGTGACCAAAACGCTTTTGGGTTATTAGAATTTTCATCTAACAAGCCATTGGCATTTAAATAAAACTGTTCTTTAGCATGAATTATCATATTATTTACTTTATTCCTTCGTATTTTGTATATATTTCGATTATGTACAGTGGGAGAAGATTTTAATTTTCTATGTAAACGATCGCGAATTCTAATATGATGCCTAATTTCAGAATTAAACCATGGTTTATCTGTTCTACGAATATTGACTACTTTGGTTGGAATGCATTCTTTTGCCATTTCTAAGTATTTATTTGTAAAGAAATCCGCCATTTCATCTATATCATTAACTAATGTAAAAAGGGATTCTTCCCAATTAAACTGCCTAATTAATTTATTAAATTTTTCAAAGTCTGCATTCTTATGCATCCATATTGTTCGCTGGTACGTTTTTTGTAGGTAATTTGGAATTTGAAGAGAAATTTTCGTTGCATTATGGTCACTTTTTTCTCTACATACATCAATTACTTCAGAAAAAGTTACATTGCAATCAGCTGATATCCAAACGGGATCTAACAAAGTTCCATTACCTGTATTTTGATTAATACGTGTAGGTTCATGTATTACATTTTGAAGATAAAAAACATTTATTATATTACTCAAGGAATTATTATTTTCTACCAATAAATCAATATTCAGATCTCCCGTAATAATGACGTTTGTTGTTTAATTAAATGCTTCCTCGATAGAATATTCGAAATTTTGCCAAAACGATTGGGTAGCCCCAGGGGAACGATATACCACGCATAATAAAACTTTATAATTTGGAAATTCGTTTTCTACCCAAATCATTTCACTATGCCAAAGCCTAGATTGATATCGTATACCGAAAATTAGATTTGTACCGTATACCACAACCTAGATTTATCTTGCATACCAAAACCTAGATTCTTACTGCATACCAAAACCTAGATTTATATTGCATACCAAAACCTAGATTTATACTGTATACCAAAACCTAGATTTATATCATATACCAAAACCTAGATTTACACCGTTTATCAAAAGCTATATTTATACCGTATACCACAGCCTAGATTTATCTCGCATACCAAAACCTAGATGTATATTGCATACCAAAACCTAGATTTATAACGAATATCAAAACCTAGATTTAAACACCATACCAAAACCTAGATTTATATCGTATACCAGTACCTAGATTTATATCGTTTACCAAAACCTAGATTTATATCGTATGCCCAAACCTAGATTTATATAGTATACCAAAACCTAGAATTATACCGTATACCAAAATCTATATTTATCCCGTATGCCAAAACCTACATTTATATCGCATACCAAAACCTAGCTTAATATAGTAGAGCAAAATCTAGATTTATCTCGTAAACCACGACCTAGATTTATACCGTATACGAACACCTAGATTTATACATATAGAAATCTAGGTTTTGGTATGCGATATAAATCTAGGTATTATACCAATACCTAGCTTTATATCGTATACCAAAACCTAGATTTATATCGCATAGCAAAACCTAGATTTATATAGTGTAGCAAAGCCTAGATTCATATCGCACACCAAAACCTAGATTTATACCACATACCAAAACCTTGATTTATACAGCATACGAAAACTTAGATTTACACAGTATACCAATACCCAGATTTATTTCGTATTCCAAAACTAAGATTTATATGACATACCAAAATTTAGATTTATATTGTATACCAAAGACTAGATTTATATCGCTTACCAAAACCTAGATTTATACCGTATACCAAAACCTTGATTTATATCGTATACCAAAACCTAGATTTATATAGTTTACCAAAACTTTGATTTATATCGCATACCAAAGCCTAGATTTATCTCTTATTCCAAAACCTAGATTTATACCGCATGCCAAAACCTAGATTTATACCGTATACCAATAACTAGATTTATATCGCATACCAAAACGTAGATTTATTTCGTATGTGAAAATATAGATTTATATCTTATACCAAAACCGAGATTTATATCGTATACCAAAGCCAATATTTAAATGGCATACCAAAACCTAGATTTAATTCGCATACAAAAGCGTAGATTTATACCGTATAGCAAAACCTATATTTATACTGTATACCAAAACCTAGATTTATATCGTTTAACAAAACCTAGATTTATATTGCATACCAAAACCTAGATTTATATCGTATATCAAAACCTAGATTTAAACATCATACCAAAACCTAGATTTATATCGTATACCAATACCTAGATTTATATCGTTTACCAAAACCTAGATTTATATCGTATGCCCAAACCTAGATTTATATAGTATACCAAAACTTTGATTTATATCGCATACCAAAATCTAGATTTATGTGGCATCGCAAAGCCTTGATTTATCTCGTAAACCACAACATAGATTTATATTGTATACCAAAACCTAGATTTATACCGCATACGAAAACCTAGATTTATACAGTATACCAAAACCTATATTTATACCGTATACCAAAACCTATATTTATCACGTATACCAAAACCTAGATTTATATCGTATACCAAAACCTAGATTTATATTGCATACCAAAACCTAGATTTATATCATATACAAAAACCTAGATTTATATTGTTTGCCAAAACCTAAATTTATATCGAATACAAAAACCTAGAATTATACCGTATACCAAAACCTATATTTATACCGTATACCAAAACCTATATTTATCCCGTATACCAAAACCTACATTTATATCGTATACCAAAACCTAGCTTTATATAGTAGAGCAAAATCTAGATTTATCTCGTAAACCACGACCTAGATTTATACCGTATACGAACACCTAGATTTATACATATATAAATCTAGGTTTTGGTATACGATATAAATCTAGGTATTGGTATAATACCTAGATTTATATCGCATACCAAAACCTAGATTTATATCGTATATCAAAACCTAGATTTATATAGTGTAGCAAAGCCTAGATTCATATCGCACACCAAAACCTATATTTATACCACATACCAAAACCTTGATTTATACAGCATACGAAAACCTAGATTTACACAGTATACCAATACCCAGATTTATTTCGTATTTCAAAACTAAGATTTATATCACATTCCAAAATTTAGATTTATATTGTATAACAAAGACTAGATTGATATCGCTTACCAAAACCTAGATTTATACCGTATACCAAAGCCTAGATTTATCTCGTATTCCAAAACCTAGATTGATACCGCATGCCAAAACCTAGATTTATACCGTATACCAATAACTAGATTGATATCGCATACCAAAACTTAGATTTATATCTTATACCAAAACCCAGATTTATATCGTATTCCGAAACCTAGATTTATACCGTATACCAGAACCTAGATTTATCTTGCATACCAAAACCTAGATTTATACTGCATACCAAAACCTAGATTTATATCGCATACCAATACCTAGATTTATACCATTTAGATTTATATCGCACACCAAAACCTAGATTTATATCATATATCAAAACTTATATTTAGATCGCATACCAAAACCTAGATTTATATCGTGTACCAAAACCAAGATTTATATCGTATGCAAAAACCTAGATTTATATCGCATACCAAAACCAAGATTTATATCGTATGCAAAAACCTATATTTATATCGCATGCCAAAACCTAGATTTATATCGCATGCCAAAACCTAGATTGATGTGGCATAGCAAAACCTAGATTTATCTCGAAAACCACAACCTAGATTTATACCGTATACCAAAGCCTAGATTTATACCGCATACGAAAACCTAGATTTACACAGTATACCAATACCTAGATTTATATCGGATACCAAAACGTAGATTTACACAGTATAGCAATACCTAGATTTATATCGCATGCGAAAACCTAGATTTATACAGTATACCAAAACCTATATTTATACCGTATACCAAAACCTATATTTATCACGTATACCAAAACCTAGATTTATATCGTATACCAAAACCTAGATTTATATTGAATACCAAAACCTAGATTTATATCATATACAAAAACCTAGATTTATATTGTTTGCGAAAACCTAAATTTATATCGAATACAAAAACCTAGAATTATACCGTATACCAAAACCTATATTTATACCACATACCAAAACCTATATTTATCCCGTATACCAAAACCTACATTTATATCGTATACCAAAACCTAGCTTTATATAGTAGAGCAAAATCTAGATTGATCTCGTAAACCACGACCTAGATTTATACCGTATACAAACACCTAGATTTATACATATAGAAATCTAGGTTTTGGTATATGATATAAATCTAGGTATTGGTATAATACCTAGATTTATATCGCATACCAAAACCTAGATTTATATCGTATATCAAAACCTAGATTTATATAGTGTAGCAAAGCCTAGATTCATATCGCACACCAAAACCTAGATTTATACCACATACCAAAACCTTGATTTATACAGCATACGAAAACCTAGATTTACACAGTATATCAATACCCAGATTTATTTCGTATTCCAAAACTAAGATTTATATCACATTCCAAAATTTAGATTTATATTGTATACCAAAGACTAGATTTATATCGCTTACCAAAACCTAGATTTATACCGTATACCAAAACCTTGATTTATATCGTATACCAAAACCTAGATTTATATAGTTTACAAAAAACTTTGATTTATATCGCATACCAAAGCCTAGATTTATCTCGTATTCCAAAACCTAGATTTATACCGCATGCCAAAACCTAGATTTATACCGTATACCAATAACTAGATTTATATCGCATACCAAAACGTAGATTTATTTCGTATGTCAAAACATAGATTTATATCTTATACCAAAACCGAGATTTATATCGTATACCAAAGCCAATATTTAAATGGCATACCAAAACCTAGGTTTAATTCGTATACAAAAGCGTAGATTTATACCGTATAGCAAAACCTATATTTATACTGTATACCAAAACCTATATTTATATCGTATACCAAAACATAGATTTACACGTTATATCAAAAGCTATATTGATACCGTATACCACAACCTAGATTTATCTCGCATACCAAAACCCAGATTTATATTGCATACCAAAACATAGATTTATCTCGTAAACCACAACCTAGATTTATACCGTATACCAAAACGTAGGTTTATACAATATACCAATACCTCAATTTATATCGAATACCAAAACCTAGATTAATATCGCATGCCAAAATGGAGATTTATATCGTATACCAAAACTTAGATTTATATCTTATACCAAAACCCAGATTTATATCGTATTCCGAAACCTAGATTTATACCGTATACCAGAACCTAGATTTATCTTGCATACCAAAACCTAGATTTATACTGCATACCAAAACCTAGATTTATATCGCATACCAATACCTAGATTTATACCATTTAGATTTATATCGCACACCAAAACCTAGATTTATATCATATATCAAAACTTATATTTAGATCGCATACCAAAACCTAGATTTATATCGTGTACCAAAACCAAGATTTATATCGTATGCAAAAACCTAGATTTATATCGCATACCAAAACCAAGATTTATATCGTATGCAAAAACCTATATTTATATCGCATGCCAAAACCTAGATTTATATTGCATGCCAAAACCTAGATTTATGTGGAATAGCAAAACCTAGATTTATCTCGAAAACCACAACCTAGATTTATACCGTATACCAAAGCCTAGATTTATACCGCATACGAAAACCTAGATTTACACAGTATACCAATACCTAGATTTATATCGGATACCAAAACGTAGATTTACACAGTATAGCAATACCTAGATTTATATCGCATGCGAAAACCTAGATTTATACAGTATACCAAAACCTATATTTATACCGTATACCAAAACCTATATTTATCACGTATACCAAAACCTAGATTTATATCGTATACCAAAACCTAGATTTATATTGAATACCAAAACCTAGATTTATATCATATACAAAAACCTAGATTTATATTGTTTGCGAAAACCTAAATTTATATCGAATACAAAAACCTAGAATTATACCGTATACCAAAACCTATATTTATACCACATACCAAAACCTATATTTATCCCGTATACCAAAACCTACATTTATATCGTATACCAAAACCTAGCTTTATATAGTAGAGCAAAATCTAGATTGATCTCGTAAACCACGACCTAGATTTATACCGTATACGAACACCTAGATTTATACATATAGAAATCTAGGTTTTGGTATATGATATAAATCTAGGTATTGGTATAATACCTAGATTTATATCGCATACCAAAACCTAGATTTATATCGTATATCAAAACCTAGATTTATATAGTGTAGCAAAGCCTAGATTCATATCGCACACCAAAACCTAGATTTATACCACATACCAAAACCTTGATTTATACAGCATACGAAAACCTAGATTTACACAGTATATCAATACCCAGATTTATTTCGTATTCCAAAACTAAGATTTATATCACATTCCAAAATTTAGATTTATATTGTATACCAAAGACTAGATTTATATCGCTTACCAAAACCTAGATTTATACCGTATACCAAAACCTTGATTTATATCGTATACCAAAACCTAGATTTATATAGTTTACCAAAACTTTGATTTATATCGCATACCAAAGCCTAGATTTATCTCGTATTCCAAAACCTAGATTTATACCGCATGCCAAAACCTAGATTTATACCGTATACCAATAACTAGTTTTATATCGCATACCAAAACGTAGATTTATTTCGTATGTCAAAACATAGATTTATATCTTATACCAAAACCGAGATTTATATCGTATACCAAAGCCAATATTTAAATGGCATACCAAAACCTAGATTTAATTCGTATACAAAAGCGTAGATTTATACCGTATAGCAAAACCTATATTTACACTGTATACCAAAACCTAGATTTATATCGTATACCAAAACATAGATTTACACGTTATATCAAAAGCTATATTGATACCGTATACCACAACCTAGATTTATCTCGCATACCAAAACCCAGATTTATATTGCATACCAAAACATAGATTTATCTCGTAAACCACAACCTAGATTTATACCGTATACCAAAACGTAGGTTTATACAATATACCAATACCTCAATTTATATCGAATACCAAAACCTAGATTAATATCGCATGCCAAAATGGAGATTTATATCGTATACCAAAACTTAGATTTATATCTTATACCAAAACCCAGATTTATATCGTATTCCGAAACCTAGATTTATACCGTATACCAGAACCTAGATTTATCTTGCATACCAAAACCTAGATTTATACTGCATACCAAAACCTAGATTTATATCCCATACCAATACCTAGATTTATACCATTTAGATTGATATCGCACACCAAAACCTAGATTTATATCATATATCAAAACTTATATTTAGATCGCATACCAAAACCTAGATTTATATCGTGTACCAAAACCAAGATTTATATCGTATGCAAAAACCTAGATTTATATCGCATACCAAAACCAAGATTTATATCGTATGCAAAAACCTAGATTTATATCGCATGCCAAAACCTAGATTGATATCGCATGCCAAAACCTAGATTTATGTGGCATAGCAAAACCTAGATTTATCTCGAAAACCACAACCTAGATTTATACAGTATACCAAAACCTAGATTTATACCGCATACGAAAACCTAGATTTACACAGTATACCAATACCTAGATTTATATCGGATACCAAAACCTAGATTTACACAGTATAGCAATACCTAGATTTATATCGCATGCGAAAACCTAGATTTATACAGTATACCAAAACCTATATTTATACCGTATACCAAAACCTATATTTATCACGTATACCAAAACCTAGATTTATATCGTATACCAAAACCTAGATTTATATTGAATACCAAAACCTAGATTTATATCATATACAAAAACCTAGATTTATATTGTTTGCGAAAACCTAAATTTATATCGAATACAAAAACCTAGAATTATACCGTATACCAAAACCTATATTTATACCGTATACCAAAACCTATATTTATCCCGTATACCAAAACCTACATTTATATCGTATACCAAAACCTAGCTTTATATAGTAGAGCAAAATCTAGATTGATCTCGTAAACCACGACCTAGATTTATACCGTATACGAACACCTAGATTTATACATATAGAAATCTAGGTTTTGGTATATGATATAAATCTAGGTATTGGTATAATACCTAGATTTATATCGCATACCAAAACCTAGATTTATATCGTATATCAAAACCTAGATTTATATAGTGTAGCAAAGCCTAGATTCATATCGCACACCAAAACCTAGATTTATACCACATACCAAAACCTTGATTTATACAGCATACGAAAACCTAGATTTACACAGTATATCAATACCCAGATTTATTTCGTATTCCAAAACTAAGATTTATATCACATTCCAAAATTTAGATTTATATTGTATACCAAAGACTAGATTTATATCGCTTACCAAAACCTAGATTTATACCGTATACCAAAACCTTGATTTATATCGTATACCAAAACCTAGATTTATATAGTTTACCAAAACTTTGATTTATATCGCATACCAAAGCCTAGATTTATCTCGTATTCCAAAACCTAGATTTATACCGCATGCCAAAACCTAGATTTATACCGTATACCAATAACTAGATTTATATCGCATACCAAAACGTAGATTTATTTCGTATGTCAAAACATAGATTTATATCTTATACCAAAACCGAGATTTATATCGTATACCAAAGCCAATATTTAAATGGCATACCAAAACCTAGGTTTAATTCGTATACAAAAGCGTAGATTTATACCGTATAGCAAAACCTATATTTATACTGTATACCAAAACCTATATTTATATCGTATACCAAAACATAGATTTACACGTTATATCAAAAGCTATATTGATACCGTATACCACAACCTAGATTTATCTCGCATACCAAAACCCAGATTTATATTGCATACCAAAACATAGATTTATCTCGTAAACCACAACCTAGATTTATACCGTATACCAAAACGTAGGTTTATACAATATACCAATACCTCAATTTATATCGAATACCAAAACCTAGATTAATATCGCATGCCAAAATGGAGATTTATATCGTATACCAAAACTTAGATTTATATCTTATACCAAAACCCAGATTTATATCGTATTCCGAAACCTAGATTTATACCGTATACCAGAACCTAGATTTATCTTGCATTCCAAAACCTAGATTTATACTGCATACCAAAACCTAGATTTATATCGCATACCAATACCTAGATTTATACCATTTAGATTTATATCGCACACCAAAACCTAGATTTATATCATATATCAAAACTTATATTTAGATCGCATACCAAAACCTAGATTTATATCGTGTACCAAAACCAAGATTTATATCGTATGCAAAAACCTAGATTTATATCGCATACCAAAACCAAGATTTATATCGTATGCAAAAACCTATATTTATATCGCATGCCAAAACCTAGATTTATATCGCATGCCAAAACCTAGATTTATGTGGCATAGCAAAACCTAGATTTATCTCGAAAACCACAACCTAGATTTATACCGTATACCAAAGCCTAGATTTATACCGCATACGAAAACCTAGATTTACACAGTATACCAATACCTAGATTTATATCGGATACCAAAACGTAGATTTACACAGTATAGCAATACCTAGATTTATATCGCATGCGAAAACCTAGATTTATACAGTATACCAAAACCTATATTTATACCGTATACCAAAACCTATATTTATCACGTATACCAAAACCTAGATTTATATCGTATACCAAAACCTAGATTTATATTGAATACCAAAACCTAGATTTATATCATATATAAAAACCTAGATTTATATTGTTTGCGAAAACCTAAATTTATATCGAATACAAAAACCTAGAATTATACCGTATACCAAAACCTATATTTATACCACATACCAAAACCTATATTTATCCCGTATACCAAAACCTACATTTATATCGTATACCAAAACCTAGCTTTATATAGTAGAGCAAAATCTAGATTGATCTCGTAAACCACGACCTAGATTTATACCGTATACGAACACCTAGATTTATACATATAGAAATCTAGGTTTTGGTATATGATATAAATCTAGGTATTGGTATAATACCTAGATTTATATCGCATACCAAAACCTAGATTTATATCGTATATCAAAACCTAGATTTATATAGTGTAGCAAAGCCTAGATTCATATCGCACACCAAAACCTAGATTTATACCACATACCAAAACCTTGATTTATACAGCATACGAAAACCTAGATTTACACAGTATATCAATACCCAGATTTATTTCGTATTCCAAAACTAAGATTTATATCACATTCCAAAATTTAGATTTATATTGTATACCAAAGACTAGATTTATATCGCTTACCAAAACCTAGATTTATACCGTATACCAAAACCTTGATTTATATCGTATACCAAAACCTAGATTTATATAGTTTACCAAAACTTTGATTTATATCGCATACCAAAGCCTAGATTTATCTCGTATTCCAAAACCTAGATTTATACCGCATGCCAAAACCTAGATTTATACCGTATACCAATAACTAGTTTTATATCGCATACCAAAACGTAGATTTATTTCGTATGTCAAAACATAGATTTATATCTTATACCAAAACCGAGATTTATATCGTATACCAAAGCCAATATTTAAATGGCATACCAAAACCTAGATTTAATTCGTATACAAAAGCGTAGATTTATACCGTATAGCAAAACCTATATTTATACTGTATACCAAAACCTAGATTTATATCGTATACCAAAACATAGATTTACACGTTATATCAAAAGCTATATTTATACCGTATACCACAACCTAGATTTATCTCGCATACCAAAACCCAGATTTATATTGCATACCAAAACATAGATTTATCTCGTAAACCACAACCTAGATTTATACCGTATACCAAAACGTAGGTTTATACAATATACCAATACCTCAATTTATATCGAATACCAAAACCTAGATTAATATCGCATGCCAAAATGGAGATTTATATCGTATACCAAAACTTAGATTTATATCTTATACCAAAATCCAGATTTATATCGTATTCCGAAACCTAGATTTATACCGTATACCAGAACCTAGATTTATCTTGCATACCAAAACCTAGATTTATACTGCATACCAAAACCTAGATTTATATCCCATACCAATACCTAGATTTATACCATTTAGATTGATATCGCACACCAAAACCTAGATTTATATCATATATCAAAACTTATATTTAGATCGCATACCAAAACCTAGATTTATATCGTGTACCAAAACCAAGATTTATATCGTATGCAAAAACCTAGATTTATATCGCATACCAAAACCAAGATTTATATCGTATGCAAAAACCTAGATTTATATCGCATGCCAAAACCTAGATTTATATCGCATGCCAAAACCTAGATTTATGTGGCATAGCAAAACCTAGATTTATCTCGAAAACCACAACCTAGATTTATACAGTATACCAAAACCTAGATTTATACCGCATACGAAAACCTAGATTTACACAGTATACCAATACCTAGATTTATATCGGATACCAAAACCTAGATTTACACAGTATAGCAATACCTAGATTTATATCGCATGCGAAAACCTAGATTTATACAGTATACCAAAACCTATATTTATACCGTATACCAAAACCTATATTTATCACGTATACCAAAACCTAGATTTATATCGTATACCAAAACCTAGATTTATATTGAATACCAAAACCTAGATTTATATCATATACAAAAACCTAGATTTATATTGTTTGCGAAAACCTAAATTTATATCGAATACAAAAACCTAGAATTATACCGTATACCAAAACCTATATTTATACCGTATACCAAAACCTATATTTATCCCGTATACCAAAACCTACATTTATATCGTATACCAAAACCTAGCTTTATATAGTAGAGCAAAATCTAGATTGATCTCGTAAACCACGACCTAGATTTATACCGTATACGAACACCTAGATTTATACATATAGAAATCTAGGTTTTGGTATATGATATAAATCTAGGTATTGGTATAATACCTAGATTTATATCGCATACCAAAACCTAGATTTATATCGTATATCAAAACCTAGATTTATATAGTGTAGCAAAGCCTAGATTCATATCGCACACCAAAACCTAGATTTATACCACATACCAAAACCTTGATTTATACAGCATACGAAAACCTAGATTTACACAGTATATCAATACCCAGATTTATTTCGTATTCCAAAACTAAGATTTATATCACATTCCAAAATTTAGATTTATATTGTATACCAAAGACTAGATTTATATCGCTTACCAAAACCTAGATTTATACCGTATACCAAAACCTTGATTTATATCGTATACCAAAACCTAGATTTATATAGTTTACCAAAACTTTGATTTATATCGCATACCAAAGCCTAGATTTATCTCGTATTCCAAAACCTAGATTTATACCGCATGCCAAAACCTAGATTTATACCGTATACCAATAACTAGATTTATATCGCATACCAAAACGTAGATTTATTTCGTATGTCAAAACATAGATTTATATCTTATACCAAAACCGAGATTTATATCGTATACCAAAGCCAATATTTAAATGGCATACCAAAACCTAGGTTTAATTCGTATACAAAAGCGTAGATTTATACCGTATAGCAAAACCTATATTTATACTGTATACCAAAACCTATATTTATATCGTATACCAAAACATAGATTTACACGTTATATCAAAAGCTATATTGATACCGTATACCACAACCTAGATTTATCTCGCATACCAAAACCCAGATTTATATTGCATACCAAAACATAGATTTATCTCGTAAACCACAACCTAGATTTATACCGTATACCAAAACGTAGGTTTATACAATATACCAATACCTCAATTTATATCGAATACCAAAACCTAGATTAATATCGCATGCCAAAATGGAGATTTATATCGTATACCAAAACTTAGATTTATATCTTATACCAAAACCCAGATTTATATCGTATTCCGAAACCTAGATTTATACCGTATACCAGAACCTAGATTTATCTTGCATACCAAAACCTAGATTTATACTGCATACCAAAACCTAGATTTATATCGCATACCAATACCTAGATTTATACCATTTAGATTGATATCGCACACCAAAACCTAGATTTATATCATATATCAAAACTTATATTTAGATCGCATACCAAAACCTAGATTTATATCGTGTACCAAAACCAAGATTTATATCGTATGCAAAAACCTAGATTTATATCGCATACCAAAACCAAGATTTATATCGTATGCAAAAACCTAGATTTATATCGCATGCCAAAACCTAGATTTATATCGCATGCCAAAACCTAGATTTATGTGGCATAGCAAAACCTAGATTTATCTCGAAAACCACAACCTAGATTTATACAGTATACCAAAACCTAGATTTATACCGCATACGAAAACCTAGATTTACACAGTATACCAATACCTAGATTTATATCGGATACCAAAACCTAGATTTACACAGTATAGCAATACCTAGATTTATATCGCATGCGAAAACCTAGATTTATACAGTATACCAAAACCTATATTTATACCGTATACCAAAACCTATATTTATCACGTATACCAAAACCTAGATTTATATCGTATACCAAAACCTAGATTTATATTGAATACCAAAACCTAGATTTATATCATATACAAAAACCTAGATTTATATTGTTTGCGAAAACCTAAATTTATATCGAATACAAAAACCTAGAATTATACCGTATACCAAAACCTATATTTATACCGTATACCAAAACCTATATTTATCCCGTATACCAAAACCTAGATTTATATCGTATACCAAAACCTAGCTTTATATAGTAGAGCAAAATCTAGATTGATCTCGTAAACCACGACCTAGATTTATACCGTATACGAACACCTAGATTTATACATATAGACATCTAGGTTTTGGTATACGATATAAATCTAGGTATTGGTATAATACCTAGATTTATATCGTATACCAAAACCTAGATTTATATCGTATATCAAAACCTAGATTTATATAGTATAGCAAAGCCTAGATTCATATCGCACACCAAAACCTAGATTTATACCACATACCAAAACCTTGATTTATACAGCATACGAAAACCTAGATTTACACAGTATACCAATACCCAGATTTATTTCGTATTCCAAAACTAAGATTTATATCACATTCCAAAATTTAGATTCATAATGTATACCAAAGACTAGATTTATATCGCTTACCAAAAACTAGATTTATACCGCATACCAAAACCTTGATTTATATCGTATACCAAAACCTAGATTTATATAGTTTACCAAAACTTTGATTTATATCGCATACCAAAGCCTAGATTTATCTCGTATTCCAAAACCTAGATTTATACCGCATGCCAAAACCTAGATTTATACCGTATACCAATAACTAGTTTTATATCGCATACCAAAACGTAGATTTATTTCGTATGTCAAAACATAGATTTATATCTTATACCAAAACCGAGATGTATATCGTATACCAAAGTCAATATTTAAATGGCATACCAAAACCTAGATTTAATTCGCATACAAAAGCGTAAATTTATACCGTATAGCAAAACCTATATTTATACTGCATACCAAAACCTAGATTGATATCGTATACCAAAACATAGATTTACACGTTATATCTAAAGCTATATTTATACCGTATACCACAACCTAGATTTATCTCGCATACCAAAACCCAGATTTATATTGCATACCAAAACATAGATTTATCTCGTAAACCACAACCTAGATTTATACCGTATACCAAAACGTAGGTTTATACAATATACCAATACCTCAATTTATATCGAATACCAAAACCTAGATTAATATCGCATGCCAAAATGTAGATTTATATCGTATACCAAAACTTAGATTTATATCTTATACCAAAACCTATATTTAGATCGCATACCAAAACATAGATTTATATCGTATACCAAAACCAAGATTTATATCGTATGCAAAAACCTAGATTTATATCGCATACTAAAACCAAGATTTACATCGTATGCAAAAACCTAGATTTATATCGCATGCCAAAACCTAGATTTATATCGCATGCCAAAACCTAGATTTATGTGGCATAGCAAAACCTAGATTTATCTCCAAAACCACAACCTAGATTTATACCGTATACCAAAACCTAGATTTATATCGCATACGAAAACCTAGTTTTACACAGTATACCAATACCTAGATTTATATCGCATACCAAAACCTAGATTTATACGGCATATCAAAACCTATATTTATACCGTATACCAAAAATTACATTTATATCGAATACCAAAACCTAGATTGATATCGTATGCCAAAATCTAGATTTATATAGTAAACCAAAACTTTGATTTATATCGTATACAAAAACCTAAATTTATACCACATACCAAAACCTCGATTAATACCGCATAACAAAACCTAGATTTATTCCGTATTCCAATAACTACATTTATATCGAATACCAAAACCTATATTTATATCGTATACCAAAACCTAGATTTATATCGTATACCAAAACCTAGATTTATACCACATACCAAAACCGCGATTTATACGGCATACGAAAACCTAGATTTTTGTACCATAGCAAAACGTAGATTTATCTCGTAAACCACAACCTAGATTTATACCGTATACCAAAACCTAGATTTATATCGTATACCAAAACCTAGATTTATATAGTTTACCAAAACTTTGATTTATATCGCATACCAAAGCCTAGATTTATCTCGTATTCCAAAGCCAATATTTATATGGCATACCAAAACCTAGATTTATTTCGTATACAAAAGCGTAGATTTATACCGAACACCAAAACCTAGATGTATACGTTTAGCAATAACTAGATTTATATCGCATAACAAAACCTTGATTGATATCGTATATCAAAACTTATATTTAGATCGCATAGGAAAACCTAAATTTATATAGTATGCCAAAACTTTGATTTATATCGTCTACCAAAACCTAGATTTATATCGTATACCAAAACCTAGATTTACACGTATACCAAAACATATATTTATGCCGTATACCAAAACCTAGATTTATATAGCATAGCAAAACATAGATTTATCTCGTAAACCACAACCTAGATTTATACCGTATACGAACACGTAGATTTATACAATTTACCAATACCTCAATATATATCGAATACCAAAACCTAGATTAATATCGCATACCAAAATGTAGATTTATATCGTATACCAAAACCCAGATTTATATCGTATTCCAAAGGCAATATTTATATGACCTACCAAAACCTATATTTATACTGTATACCAAAACCTAGATTTATATCATATACCAAAACCTAGATTTACACGTATATCAAAAGCTATATTTATACCGTATACCAAAACCTAGATTTATATCATATACCAAAACCTAGATTTACACCGTATATCAAAAGCTATATTTATACCGTATACCACAACCTAGAGTTATCTCGCATACCAAAACCTAGATTTATATCGTATATCAAAACCTAGATTTAAACACCATACCAAAACCTAGATTTATATCGTATACCAGTACCTAGATTTATATCGTTTACCAAAACCTAGATTTATATCGTATGCCCAAACCTAGATTTATATAGTATTCCAAAACTTTGATTTATATCGCATACCAAAACCTAGATTTTTGTACCATAGCAAAACGTAGATTTATCTCGTAAACCACAACCCAGATTTATACCGTATACCAAAACCTAGATTTATATCGTATACCAAATCCTAGATTTATATAGTTTACCAAAACTTTGATTTATATCGCATACAAAGCCTAGATTTATCTCGTATTCCAAAACCTATATTTATATCGCATAGCAAAATGTAGATTTATATCGTATTTCAAAACATAGATTTATATCTTATACCAAAACCGAGATTAATATCGAATACCAAAGCCAATATTTATATGGCATACCAAAACCTAGATTTATTTCGTATACAAAAGCGTAGATTTATACCGTATACCAAAACCTATATTTATACTGTATACGAAAACCTAGATTTATATCGTATAAGCAAAACCTAGATTTATATTGCATACCAAAACCTAGATTTATACGGTTTGGCAATAAATAGATTTATATCGCATAACAAAACCTTGATTTATATCGTATATCAAAGCTTATATTTAGATCGCATAGGAAAACATAAATTTATATCGTCTACCAAAACCTAGATTTATATTGCATACCAAAACCTAGATTTATATCGTATATCAAAACCTAGATTTAAACACCATACCAAAACCTAGATTTATATCGTATACCAATACCTAGATTTATATCGTTTACCAAAACCTAGATTTATATCGTATGCCCAAACCTAGATTTATATAGTATACCAAAACTTTGATTTATATCGCATACCAAAACCTAGATTTATGTGGCATCGCAAAGGCTTGATTTATCTCGTAAACCACAACATAGATTTATACCGTATACCAAAACCTAGATTTATACCGCATACGAAAACCTAGATTTACACAGTATATCAATACCTAGATTTATATCGCATACGAAAACCCAGATTTATACAGTATACCAAAACCGAGATTTATATCGTATACCAAAACCTAGATTTATATTGTTTGCCAAAACCTATATTTATATCGAATACAAAAACCTAGAATTATACTGTATACCAAAACCTATATTTATACCGTATACCAAAACCTATATTTATCCCGTATACCAAAACCTACATTTATATCGTATACCAAAACCTAGCTTTATATAGTAGAGCAAAGTCTAGATTTATCTCGTAAACCACGACCTAGATTTATACCGTATACGAACACCTAGATTTATACACATAGAAATCTAGGTTTTGGTATACGATATGAATCTAGGTATTGGTATAATACCTAGCTTTATATCGTATTCCAAAACCTAGATTTATATCGCATACCAAAACCTAGATTTATATAGTGTAGCAAAGCCTAGATTCATATCGCACACCAAAACCTAGATTTATACCACATACCAAAACCTTGATTTATACAGCATACGAAAACTTAGATTTACACAGTATACCAATACCCAGATTTATTTCGTATTCCAAAACTAAGATTTATATGACATACCAAAATTTAGATTTATATTATATACCAAAGACTAGATTTATATCGCTTACCAAAACCTAGATTTATACCGTATACCAAAACCTTGATTTATATCGTATACCAAAACCTAGATTTATATAGTTTACCAAAACTTTGATTTATATCGCATACCAAAGCCTAGATTTATCTCTTATTCCAAAACCTAGATTTATACCGCATGCCAAAACCTATATTTATACCGTATACCAATAACTAGATTTATATCGCATACCAAAACGTAGATTTATTTCGTATGTGAAAATATAGATTTATATCTTATACCAAAACCGAGATTTATATCGTATACCAAAGCCAATATTTATATGGCATACCAAAACCTAGATTTAATTCGTATACAAAAGCGTAGATTTATACCGTATAGCAAAACCTATATTTATACTGTATACCAAAACCTAGATTTATATCGTATACCAAAACATAGATTTACACGTTATATCAAAAGCTATATTTATACCGTATACCAAAACCTATATTTATACTGTATACCAAAACCTAGATTTATATCATATACCAAAACCTAGATTTACACCGTATATGAAAAGCTATATTTATACCGTATACCACAACCTAGATTTATCTCGCATACCAAAACCTAGATTTATATTGCATACCAAAACCTAGATTTATATCGTATATCAAAACCTAGATTTAAACACCATACCAAAACCTAGATTTATATCGTATACCAATACCTAGATTTATATCGTTTACAAAAACCTAGATTTATATCGTATTCCAAAACTTTGATTTATATCGCATACCAAAACCTAGATTTTGTACCATAGCAAAACGTAGATTTATCTCGTAAACCACAACCCAGATTTATACCGTATACCAAAACCTAGATTTATATCGTATACCAAATCCTAGATTTATATAGTTTACCAAAACTTTGATTTATATCGCATACCAAAGCCTAGATTTATCTCGTATTCCAAAACCTTGATTTATATCGCATACCAAAACCTAGATTTATATCGTATACCAATAACTAGATTTATATCGCATACCAAAATGTAGATTTATAACGTATTTCAAAACATAGAATTATATCTTATACCAAAACGAGATTTATATCGAATACCTAAGCCAATATTTATATGGCATACCAAAACCTAGATTTATTTCGTATACAAAAGCGTAGATTTATACCGTATACCAAAACCTAGATTTATACTGTATACGAAAACCTAGATTTATATCGTATAACCAAAACCTAGATTTATATTGCATACCAAAACCTAGATTTATACGGTTTAGCAATAAATAGATTTATATCGCATAACAAAACCTTGATTTATATCGTATATCAAAGCTTATATTTAGATCGCATAGGAAAACCTAAATTTATATCGTTTAACAAAACCTAGATTTATATTGCATACCAAAACCTAGATTTATATCGTATATCAAAACCTAGATTTAAACATCATACCAAAACCTAGATTTATATCGTATACCAATACCTAGATTTATATCGTTTACCAAAACCTAGATTTATATCGTATGCCCAAACCTAGATTTATATAGTATACCAAAATCTAGATTTATGTGGCATCGCAAAGCCTTGATTTATCTCGTAAACCACAACATAGATTTATACCGTATACCAAAACCTAGATTTATACCGCATACGAAAACCTAGATTTATACAGTATACCAAAACCTATATTTATACCGTATACCAAAACCTATATTTATCACGTATACCAAAACCTAGATTTATATCGTATACCAAAACCTAGATTTATATTGCATACCAAAACCTAGATTCATATCATATACAAAAACCTAGATTTATATTGTTTGCCAAAACCTAAATTTATATCGAATACAAAAACCTAGAATTATACCGTATACCAAAACCTATATTTATACCGTATACCAAAACCTATATTTATCCCGTATACCAAAACCTACATTTATATCGTATACCAAAACCTAGCTTTATATAGTAGAGCAAAATCTAGATTGATCTCGTAAACCACGACCTAGATTTATACCGTATACGAACACCTAGATTTATACATATAGACATCTAGGTTTTGGTATACGATATAAATCTAGGTATTGGTATAATACCTAGATTTATATCGTATACCAAAACCTAGATTTATATCGTATATCAAAACCTAGATTTATATAGTGTAGCAAAGCCTAGATTCATATCGCACACCAAAACCTAGATTTATACCACATACCAAAACCTTGATTTATACAGCATACGAAAACCTAGATTTACACAGTATATCAATACCCAGATTTATTTCGTATTTCAAAACTAAGATTTATATCACATTCCAAAATTTAGATTTATATTGTATAACAAAGACTAGATTGATATCGCTTACCAAAACCTAGATTTATACCGTATACCAAAACCTTGATTTATATCGTATACCAAAACCTAGATTTATATAGTTTACCAAAACTTTGATTTATATCGCATACCAAAGCCTAGATTTATCTCGTATTCCAAAATCTAGATTTATACCGCATGCCAAAACCTAGATTTATACCGTATACCAATAACTAGATTGATATCGCATACCAAAACGTAGATTTATTTTGTATGTCAAAACATAGATTTATATCTTATAACAAAACCGAGATTTATATCGTATACCAAAGCCAATATTTAAATGGCATACCAAAACCTAGATTTAATTCGCATACAAAAGCGTAAATTTATACCGTATAGCAAAACTTATATTTATACTGTATACCAAAACCTAGATTTATATCGTATACCAAAACCTAGATTTACACGTTATATCAAAAGTTATATTTATACCGAATACCACAACCTAGATTTATCTCGTATACCAAAACCCAGATTTATATTGCATACCAAAGCATAGATTTATCTCGTAAACCACAACCTAGATTTATAACGTATACCAAAACGTAGGTTTATACAATATACCAATACCTCAATTTATATCGAATACCAAAACCTAGATTAATATCGCATGCCAAAATGTAGATTTATATCGTATACCAAAACTTAGATTTATATCTTATACCAAAACCCAGATTTATATCGTATTCCGAAACCTAGATTTATACCGTATACCAGAACCTAGATTTATCTTGCATACCAAAACCTAAATTTATACTGCATACCAAAACCTAGATTTATATCGCATACCAATACCTAGATTTATACCATTTAGATTTATATCGCACACCAAAACCTAGATTTATATCATATATCAAAACTTATATTTAGATCGCATACCAAAACCTAGATTTATATCGTATACCAAAACCAAGATTTATATCGTATGCAAAAACCTAGATTTAAATCGCATACCAAAACCAAGTTTTTATGTCGTATGCAAAAACCTAGATTTATATCGCATGCCAAAACCTAGATTTATATCGCATGCCAAAACCTAGATTTATGTGGCATATCAAAACCTAGATTTATCTCCACAACCACAACCTAGATTTATACCGTATACCAAAACCTAGATTTATACCGCATACGAAAACCTAGATTTACACAGTATACCAATACCTAGATTTATATCGCATACCAAAACCTAGATTTATACGGCATATCAAAACCTATATTTATACCGTATACCAAAAATTACATTTATATCGAATACCAAAATCTAGATTGATATCGTATGCCAAAACCTAGATTTATATAGTAAACCAAAACTTTGATTTATATCGTATACAAAAACCTAGATTTATACCACATACCAAAACCTCGATTAATACCGCATACGAAAACCTAGATTTATACCGTATACCAATAACTACATTTATATCGAATACCAAAACCTATATTTATATCGTATACCAAAACCTAGATTTATATCGTATACCAAAACCTAGATTTATACCACATACCAAAACCTCGATTTATACGGCATACGAAAACCTAGATTTACACAGTATACCAATACCCAGATTTATATCGTATTCCAAAACTTACATTTATATTACATACCAAAACCTAGATTTATATTGTATACCAAAGCCTAGATTTATATCGCATACCAAAACCTAGATTTATACCGTTTACCAAAACCTAGATTTATATAGTATACCAAACTTTGATTTATATCGTATACCAAAGCCTAGATTTATATAATATATCAATACCTGGATTAATAGCGTATATCAAAGCCTAGATTTATACCGTATACCAATAACTATATTTATATCGAATATCAAAACTTATATTTAGATCGCATACCAAAACCTAGATTTATATCGTATACCAATACTCAGATTTATATCGTATTCCAAAACTTAGATTTATATCACATACCAAAACCTAGATTTATATTGTATATCAAAGCCTAGATTTATATCGCATACCAAAACCTAGATCTTGCTCTACTACATAAAGCTAGGTTTTGGTATACGATATAAATGTAGGTTTTGGAATACGGGATAAATATAGGTGTTGGTATACGGTATAAATATAGGTTTTGGTAGACGGTATAATTCTAGGCTTTTGTACTCAATATAAATCTAGGTTTTGGCCAACAATATAAATCTAGGTTTTTGTATGTGATATAAATCTAGGTTTTGGTATGCAATATAAATCTAGGTTTTGGTTTACGATATAAATCAAGGTTATGGTATACGGGATAAATATAGGTTTTGGTATACGGTATAAATCTAGCTTGTGGTTTACGAGATAAATCTAGGTTTTTATATGCCACATAAATCTACGTTTTGGTATGCGATATAAATCTAGGTTTTGGTATGCGATATAAATCTAGGATTCTGTAAACGATATAAATCTTGGTTTTGGAATACGATATAAATCTAGGTTTTGGTATGCTATCTAAATATAAGTTTTGATATACGATATAAATCTAGGTTTTGGTATGCGATATAAATCTAAATGGTATAAATCTAGGTATTGGTATGCGATATAAATCTAGGTTTTGGTATGCAGTGTAAATCTAGGTTTTGGTATGCGAGATAAATCTAGGTTGTGGTATACGGTATAAATCTAGGTTTCGGTATACGATATAAATCTAGGTTTTGGCATACTATATAAATTTAGGTTTTGCTATGGGATCTAAATATAAGCTTTGATATACGATATAAATCAAAGTTTTGCTATGCGATATAAATCTAGTTATTGCTAAGCCGTATAAATCTAGGTTTTGGTATGCAATATAAATCTAGGTTTTGGTATGCGAGATAAATTCAGGTTGTGGTATACGGTACAAATCTAGTTTTCGGTATTCGATATCAATCTAGGTTTTGGTATACGGTATAAATATAGCTTTCGATATACGGTGTAAATCTAGGTTTTGGTATACGATATAAATCTAAGTTTTGGTATACAGTATACATATAGGTTTTGGTATAAGGTATAAATCTACGCTTTTGTATACGAAATAAATCTAGGTTTTGGTATGCCATATAAATATTGGCTTTGGTATACGATATAAATCTCGGTTTTGCTATAAGATATAAATCTATGTTTTGAAATACGATATAAATCTACGTTTTGGTATGCGATATAAATCTAGTTATTGGTATACGGTATAAATCTAGGTTTTGGTATACGGTATAAATCTATGTTGTGGTTTACGAGATAAATCAAGGTTTTGCTATGCTACATAAATCTAGGTTTTGGTGTGCGATATAAATCTAGGCTTTGATATACGCTATAAATCCAGGTATTGGTATATTATATATATCTAGGCTTTGGTATACGATATAAATCAAAGTTTGGTATACTATATAAATCTAGGTTTTGGTATACGAGATAAATCTAGGGTTTGGTACGCGATACAAATCAAAGTTTTGGTATAAGGTATAAATCTAGGTTTTGGTATGCGATATTAATCTAGGCTTTGATATACAATATAAATCAATTTTTTGGTATGTGATATAAATCTAAGTTTTGGAATACGATATAAATCTGGGTATTGGTATATTGTGTAAATCTAGGTTTTCGTATGCCTTATAAATCGAGGTTTTGCTATGTGGTATAAATCTAGGTTTTGGTATACGATATAAATCTAGGTTTTGGTATACGGTATAAATTTAGGTTTTGGTATGCGGTATAGATCAAGGTTTTGGTATGTGGTATAAATCTAGGCTTTGGTATACGATATAACTCAAAGTTCTGGTATACTATATAAATTTAGGTTTTGGCATACGATATAAATCTAGGTTTTAGTAAACGATATAAATCTAGATATTGGTAAACTCTAGATTTTCGCATACGGTATAAATCTGGGTTGTGGTTTACGAGATAAATCTAGGTTTTGCTATGCTACAAAAATCTAGGTTTTGGTGTGCGATATAAATCTAGGCTTTGCTATACTGTATAAATCTAGGTTTTGGTATACGATATAAATCTAGGTTTTGGTATAAGATATAAATCTAGGTTTTGGTATGGTGTTTAAGTCTAGGTTTTAATATACGATATAAATCTACGTTTTGCTATACGATATAAATCTAGGTGTTCGTATACGGTATAAATCTAGGTTGTGGTTTACGAGATAAATCTAGATTTTCCTCTACTACATAAAGCTAGGTTTTGGTATACGATGTAAATGTAGGTTTTGGTATACGGGATAAATCTAGGTTTATGTATACGGTATAAATGTATAAATCTAGGTTTTGGTATACGATATAAATCTAGGTGTTCGCATACGGTATAAATCTAGGTTGTGGTTTACGAGATAAATCTAGATTTTGCTCCACTACATAAAGCTAGGTTTTGGTATACGATATAAATGTAGGTTTTGTTATCCGGGATAAATATAGGTGTTGGTATACGGTATAAATATAGGTTTTGGTATACGGTATAATTCTAGGCTTTTGTACTCGATATAAATCTAGGTTTTGGCCAACAATATAAATCTAGGTTTTTGTATATCATATAAATCTAGGTTTTGGTATGCAATATAAATCTAGGTTTTGGTATGCGATATAAATCTAGGTTTTGGCATACGGGATAAATATAGGTTTTGGTATACGGTATGAATCTAGGTTGTGGTTTACGAGATCAATCTAGGTTTTTCTATGCCACATAAATCTAGGTTTTGGTATGCGATATAAATCTAGGTTTTGGTATGCGATA
This sequence comes from Bathymodiolus septemdierum, assembly GCA_963383655.1. Classification (NCBI taxonomy): domain Eukaryota; kingdom Metazoa; phylum Mollusca; class Bivalvia; order Mytilida; family Modiolidae; genus Bathymodiolus; species Bathymodiolus septemdierum. The sequence continues at coordinate 824,062 of OY726523.1, read as the reverse complement.
TAAATCTAGAATTTTGTAAGCGATATCAATTTTGGTTTTGGTATACGATATAAATCTAGGTTTTGGTATGCGATATAAATCTAAATGGTATAAATCTAGGTATTGGTATGCGATATAAATCTAGGTTTTGGTATGCAGTATAAATCTAGGTTTTGGTATGCGAGATAAATCTAGGTTGTGGTATACGATATAAATCTAGGTTTTGGCATACTATATAAATTTAGGTTTTGCTATGCGATCTAAATATAAGCTTTGATATACAATATAAATCAAGGTTTTGCTATGCGATATAAATCTAGTTATTGCTAAACCGTATAAATATAGGTTTTGGTATGCAATATAAATCTAGGTTTTGGTATGCGAGATAAATTTAGGTTGTGGTATACGGTACAAATCTAGTTTTCGGTATTCGATATCAATCTAGGTTTTGGTATACGGCATAAATATAGCTTTTGATATACGGTGTAAATCTAGGTTTTGGTATACGATATAAATCTAGGTTTTGGTATACAGTATAAATATAGGCTTTGGTATAAGCTATAAATCTACGCTTTTGTATACGAAATAAATCTAGGTTTTGGTATGCCTTATAAATATTAGCTTTGGTATACGATATAAATCTCGGTTTTGCTATAAGATATAAATCTATGTTTTGAAATACGATATACATTTACGTTTTGGTATGCGATATAAATCTAGTTATTGGTATGCGGTATAAATCTAGGTTTTGGTATGCGGTATAAATCGAGGTTTTGGTATGCGATATAAATCTAGTTATTGGTATGCGGTATAAATCTAGGTTTTGTTATACGGTATAAATCTATGTTGTGGTTTACGAGATATATCTAGGTTTTGCTATGCTACATAAATCTAGGTTTTGGTGTGCAATATAAATCTACGCTTTGATATACGTTATAAATCCAGGTATTAGTATATTATATATATCTAGGCTTTGGTATACGATATAAATCAAAGTTTGGTATACTATATAAATCTAGCTTTTGGTATACGAGATAAATCTAGGGTTTGGTATGCGATACAAATCAAAGTTTTGGTAAACTATATAAATCTAGGTTTTGGTATACGATATAAATCTAGGTTTTGGTATACGGTATAAATTTAGGTTTTGGTATGCGATATAAATCTAGGCTTTGATATACAATATAAATCTAGATTTTGGTATGTGATATAAATCTAAGTTTTGGAATACGATATAAATCTGGGTACGGGTATGCTGTGTAAATATAGGTTTTCGTATGCCGTATAAATCGAGGTTTTGCTATGTGGTGTAAATCTAGGTTTTGGTATACGATATAAATCTAGGTTTTGGTATACGATATAAATGTAGGTTTTGGTATTCGATATAAATCTAGTTTTTTGTATACGGTATAAATTTAGGTTTTGGTATGCGGTATAAATCAAGGTTTTGGTATGTGGTATAAATCTAGGCTTTGGTATACGATATAAATCAAAGTTCTGGTATACTCTAGATTTTCGTATATGGTATAAATCTGGGTTGTGGTTTACGAGATAAATCTAGGTTTTGTTATGCTACAAAAATCTAGGTTTTCGTGTGCGATATAAATCAAGGCTTTGATATACTGTATAAATCTAGGTTTTGGTATACGATATAAATCTAGGTTTTGGTATAAGATATAAATCTAGGTTTTGGTATGGTGTTTAAGTCTAGGTTTTAATATACGATATAAATATAGGTTTTGGTATACGATATAAATCTAGGTGTTCGCATACGGTATAAATCTAGGTTGTGGTTTACGAGATAAATCTAGATTTTGCTCTACTACATAAAGCTAGGTTTTGGTATACGATGTAAATGTAGGTTTTGGTATACGGGATAAATATAGGTTTTGGTATACGGTATGAATGTAGGTTTTGGTATTCGATATAAATCTAGTTTTTGGTATACGGTATCAATTTAGGTTTTGGTATGCGGTATAAATCAAGGTTTTGGTTTGTGGTATAAATCTAGGTTTTGGTATGCAGTATAAATCTAGGTTTTGGTATGCAAGATAAATCTAGGTTGTGGTATACGGTATAAATCTAGGTTTCGGTATACGGTATAAATCTAGGTTTCGGTATTCGATATAAATCAAGGTTTTGGTATGCAATATAAATCTAGGTTTTGGTATGCGATATAAATCTAGGTTTTGGTATACGGGATAAATATAGGTTTTAGTATACGGTATAAATCTAGGTTGTGGTTTACGAGATAAATCTAGGTTTTTCTATGCCACATAAATCTATGTTTTGGTATGCGATATAAATCTAGGTTTTGGTATGCGATATAAATCTAGGATTTTGTAAACGATATCAATCTTGGTTTTGGTATACGATATAAATCTAGGTTTTCGTATGCGATATAAATCTAAATGGTATAAATCTAGGTATTGGTATGCGATATAAATCTAGGTTTTGGTATGCAGTATAAATCTAGGTTTTGGTAGGCGAGATAAATCTAGGTTGTGGTATACGATATAAATCTAGGTTTTGGCATACTATATAAATTTAGCTTTTGCTATGCGATCTAAATATAAGCTTTGATATACGATATAAATCAAGATTTTGCAATGCGATATAAATCTAGTTATTGCTAAACCGTATAAATCTAGGTTTTGGTATGCAATATAAATCTAGGTTTTGGTATGCGAGATAAATTTAGGTTGTGGTATACGGTACAAATCTAGTTTTCGTATTCGATATCAATCTAGGTTTTGGTATACGGTATAAATATAGCTTTGATATACGGTGTAAATCTAGGTTTTGGTATACGATATAAATCTAGCTTTTGGTATACAGTATAAATATAGGTTTTGGTATAAGGTATAAATCTACGCTTTTGTATACGAAATAAATCTAGGTTTTGGTATGCCATATAAATATTAGCTTTGGTATACGATATGAATCTCGGTTTTGCTATAAGATATAAATCTATGTTTTGAAATACGATATACATTTACGTTTTGGTATGCGATATAAATCTAGTTATTGGTATACGGTATAAATCTAGGTTTTGGTATGCGCTATAAATCGAGGTTTTGGTATGCGATATAAATCTAGTTATTGGTATACGGTATAAATCTAGGTTTTGATATACGATATAAATCTAGATATTGGTATACTCTAGATTTTCGTATATGGTATAAATCTGGGTTGTGGTTTACGAGATAAATCTAGGTTTTGTTATGCTACAAAAATCTAGGTTTTGGTGTGCGATATAAATCAAGGCTTTGATATACTGTATAAATCTAGGTTTTGGTATACGATATAAATCTAGGTTTTGGTATAAGATATAAATCTAGGTTTTGGTATGGTGTTTAAGTCTAGGTTTTAATATACGATATAAATATAGGTTTTGGTATACGATATAAATCTAGGTGTTCGCATACGGTATAAATCTAGGTTGTGGTTTACGAGATAAATCTAGATTTTGCTCTACTACATAAAGCTAGGTTTTGGTATACGATGTAAATGTAGGTTTTGGTATACGGGATAAATATAGGTTTTGGTATACGGTATAAATGTAGGTTTTGGTATTCGATATAAATCTAGTTTTTGGTATACGGTATCAATTTAGGTTTTGGTATGCGGTATAAATCAAGGTTTTGGTTTGTGGTATAAATCTAGGTTTTGGTATGCAGTATAAATCTAGGTTTTGGTATGCAAGATAAATCTAGGTTGTGGTATACGGTATAAATCTAGGTTTCGGTATACGGTATAAATCTAGGTTTCGGTATTCGATATAAATCAAGGTTTTGGTATGCAATATAAATCTAGGTTTTGGTATGCGATATAAATCTAGGTTTTGGTATACGGGATAAATATAGGTTTTAGTATACGGTATAAATCTAAGTTGTGGTATACGAGATAAATCTAGGTTTTTCTATGCCACATACATCTATGTTTTGGTATGCGATATAAATCTAGGTTTTGGTATGCGATATAAATCTAGGATTTTGTAAACGATATCAATCTTGGTTTTGGTATACGATATAAATCTAGGTTTTCGTATGCGATATAAATCTAAATGGTATAAATCTAGGTATTGGTATGCGATATAAATCTAGGTTTTGGTATGCAGTATAAATCTAGGTTTTGGTATGCGAGATAAATCTAGGTTGTGGTATACGATATAAATCTAGGTTTTGGCATACTATATAAATTTAGGTTTTGCTATGCGATCTAAATATAAGCTTTGATATACGATATAAATCAAGATTTTGCAATGCGATATAAATCTAGTTATTGCTAAACCGTATAAATCTAGGTTTTGGTATGCAATATAAATCTAGGTTTTGGTATGCGAGATAAATTTAGGTTGTGGTATACGGTACAAATCTAGTTTTCGTATTCGATATCAATCTAGGTTTTGGTATACGGTATGAATATAGCTTTGATATACGGTGTAAATCTAGGTTTTGGTATACGATATAAATCTAGCTTTTGGTATACAGTTTAAATATAGGTTTTGGTATAAGGTATAAATCTACGCTTTTGTATACGAAATAAATCTAGGTTTTGGTATGCCATATAAATATTAGCTTTGGTATACGATATAAATCTCGGTTTTGCTATAAGATATAAATCTATGTTTTGAAATACGATATACATTTACGTTTTGGTATGCGATATAAATCTAGTTATTGGTATACGGTATAAATCTAGGTTTTGGTATGCGGTATAAATCGAGGTTTTGGTATGCGATATAAATCTAGTTATTGGTATACGGTATAAATCTAGGTTTTGATATACGGTATAAATCTATGTTGTGGTTTACGAGATAAATCTAGGTTTTGCTATGCTACATAAATCTAGGTTTTGGTATGCGATATAAATCTAGGTTTTGGTATGCGATATAAATCTAGGATTTTGTAAACGATATCAATCTTGGTTTTGGTATACGATATAAATCTAGGTTTTCGTATGCGATATAAATCTAAATGGTATAAATCTAGGTATTGGTATGCTATATAAATCTAGGTTTTGGTATGCAGTATAAATCTAGGTTTTGGTATGCGAGATAAATCTAGGTTGTGGTATACGATATAATTCTAGGTTTTGGCATACTATATAAATTTAGGTTTTGCTATGCGATCTAAATATAAGCTTTGATATACGATATAAATCAAGATTTTGCAATGCGATATAAATCTAGTTATTGCTAAACCGTATAAATCTAGGTTTTGGTAAGCAATATAAATCTAGGTTTTGGTATGCGAGATAAATTTAGGTTGTGGTATACGGTACAAATCTAGTTTTCGTATTCGATATCAATCTAGGTTTTGGTATACGGTATAAATATAGCTTTGATATACGGTGTAAATCTAGGTTTTGGTATACGATATAAATCTAGCTTTTGGTATACAGTATAAATATAGGTTTTGGTATAAGGTATAAATCTACGCTTTTGTATACGAAATAAATCTAGGTTTTGGTATGCCATATAAATATTAGCTTTGGTATACGATATGAATCTCGGTTTTGCTATAAGATATAAATCTATGTTTTGAAATACGATATACATTTACGTTTTGGTATGCGATATAAATCTAGTTATTGGTATACGGTATAAATCTAGGTTTTGGTATGCGGTATAAATCGAGGTTTTGGTATGCGATATAAATCTAGTTATTGGTATACGGTATAAATCTAGGTTTTGATATACGATATAAATCTAGATATTGGTATACTCTAGATTTTCGTATATGGTATAAATCTGGGTTGTGGTTTACGAGATAAATCTAGGTTTTGTTATGCTACAAAAATCTAGGTTTTAGTGTGCGATATAAATCAAGGCTTTGATATACTGTATAAATCTAGGTTTTGGTATACGATATAAATCTAGGTTTTGGTATAAGATATAAATCTAGGTTTTGGTATGGTGTTTAAGTCTAGGTTTTAATATACGATATAAATATAGGTTTTGGTATACGATATAAATCTAGGTGTTCGCATACGGTATAAATCTAGGTTGTGGTTTACGAGATAAATCTAGATTTTGCTCTACTACATAAAGCTAGGTTTTGGTATACGATGTAAATGTAGGCTTTGGTATACGGGATAAATATAGGTTTTGGTATACGGTATAAATGTAGGTTTTGGTATTCGATATAAATCTAGTTTTTGGTATACGGTATCAATTTAGGTTTTGGTATGCGGTATAAATCAAGGTTTTGGTTTGTGGTATAAATCTAAGTTTTGGTATGCAGTATAAATCTAGGTTTTGGTATGCAAGATAAATCTAGGTTGTGGTATACGGTATAAATCTAGGTTTCGGTATACGGTATAAATCTAGGTTTCGGTATTCGATATAAATCAAGGTTTTGGTATGCAATATAAATCTAGGTTTTGGTATGCGATATAAATCTAGGTTTTGGTATACGGGATAAATATAGGTTTTAGTATACGGTATAAATCTAGGTTGTGGTTTACGAGATAAATCTAGGTTTTTCTATGCTACATAAATCTATGTTTTGGTATGCGATATAAATCTAGGTTTTGGTATGCGATATAAATCTAGGATTTTGTAAACGATATCAATCTTGGTTTTGGTATACGATATAAATCTAGGTTTTCGTATGCGATATAAATCTAAATGGTATAAATCTAGGTATTGGTATGCGATATAAATCTAGGTTTTGGTATGCAGTATAAATCTAGGTTTTGGTATGCGAGATAAATCTAGGTTGTGGTATACGATATAAATCTAGGTTTTGGCATACTATATAAATTTAGGTTTTGCTATGCGATCTAAATATAAGCTTTGATATACGATATAAATCAAGATTTTGCAATGCAATATAAATCTAGTTATTGCTAATCCGTATAAATCTAGGTTTTGGTATGCAATATAAATCTAGGTTTTGGTATGCGAGATAAATTTAGGTTGTGGTATACGGTACAAATCTAGTTTTCGTATTCGATATCAATCTAGGTTTTGGTATACGGTATAAATATAGCTTTGATATACGGTGTAAATCTAGGTTTTGGTATACGATATAAATCTAGCTTTTGGTATACAGTTTAAATATAGGTTTTGGTATAAGGTATAAATCTACGCTTTTGTATACGAAATAAATCTAGGTTTTGGTATGCCATATAAATATTAGCTTTGGTATACGATATGAATCTCGGTTTTGCTATAAGATATAAATCTATGTTTTGAAATACGATATACATTTACGTTTTGGTATGCGATATAAATCTAGTTATTGGTATACGGTATAAATCTAGGTTTTGGTATGCGGTATAAATCGAGGTTTTGGTATGCGATATAAATCTAGTTATTGGTATACGGTATACATCTAGGTTTTGATATACGATATAAATCTAGATATTGGTATACTCTAGATTTTCGTATATGGTATAAATCTGGGTTGTGGTTTACGAGATAAATCTAGGTTTTGTTATGCTACAAAAATCTAGGTTTTGGTGTGCGATATAAATCAAGGCTTTGATATACTGTATAAATCTAGGTTTTGGTATACGATATAAATCTAGGTTTTGGTATAAGATATAAATCTAGGTTTTGGTATGGTGTTTAAGTCTAGGTTTTAATATACGATATAAATATAGGTTTTGGTATACGATATAAATCTAGGTGTTCGCATACGGTATAAATCTAGGTTGTGGTTTACGAGATAAATCTAGATTTTGCTCTACTACATAAAGCTAGGTTTTGGTATACGATGTAAATGTAGGTTTTGGTATACGGGATAAATATAGGTTTTGGTATACGGTATAAATGTAGGTTTTGGTATTCGATATAAATCTAGTTTTTGGTATACGGTATCAATTTAGGTTTTGGTATGCGGTATAAATCAAGGTTTTGGTTTGTGGTATAAATCTAGGTTTTGGTATGCAGTATAAATCTAGGTTTTGGTATGCAAGATAAATCTAGGTTGTGGTATACGGTATAAAACTAGGTTTCGGTATACGGTATAAATCTAGGTTTCGGTATTCGATATAAATCAAGGTTTTGGTATGCAATATAAATCTAGGTTTTGGTATGCGATATAAATCTAGGTTTTGGTATACGGGATAAATATAGGTTTTAGTATACGGTATAAATCTAAGTTGTGGTATACGAGATAAATCTAGGTTTTTCTATGCCACATAAATCTATGTTTTGGTATGCGATATAAATCTAGGTTTTGGTATGCGATATAAATCTAGGATTTTGTAAACGATATCAATCTTGGTTTTGGTATACGATATAAATCTAGGTTTTCGTATGCGATATAAATCTAAATGGTATAAATCTAGGTATTGGTATGCGATATAAATCTAGGTTTTGGTATGCAGTATAAATCTAGGTTTTGGTATGCGAGATAAATCTAGGTTGTGGTATACGATATAAATCTAGGTTTTGGCATACTATATAAATTTAGGTTTTGCTATGCGATCTAAATATAAGCTTTGATATACGATATAAATCAAGATTTTGCAATGCGATATAAATCTAGTTATTGCTAAACCGTATAAATCTAGGTTTTGGTATGCAATATAAATCTAGGTTTTGGTATGCGAGATAAATTTAGGTTGTGGTATACGGTACAAATCTAGTTTTCGTATTCGATATCAATCTAGGTTTTGGTATACGGTATGAATATAGCTTTGATATACGGTGTAAATCTAGGTTTTGTTATACGATATAAATCTAGCTTTTGGTATACAGTTTAAATATAGGTTTTGGTATAAGGTATAAATCTACGCTTTTGTATACGAAATAAATCTAGGTTTTGGTATGCCATATAAATATTAGCTTTGGTATACGATATAAATCTCGGTTTTGCTATAAGATATAAATCTATGTTTTGAAATACGATATACATTTACGTTTTGGTATGCGATATAAATCTAGTTATTGGTATACGGTATAAATCTAGGTTTTGGTATGCGGTATAAATCGAGGTTTTGGTATGCGATATAAATCTAGTTATTGGTAAACGGTATAAATCTAGGTTTTGATATACGGTATAAATCTTTGTTGTGGTTTACGAGATAAATCTAGGTTTTGCTATGCTACATAAATCTAGGTTTTGGTATGCGATATAAATCTAGGTTTTGGTATGCGATATAAATCTAGGATTTTGTAAACGATATCAATCTTGGTTTTGGTATACGATATAAATCTAGGTTTTCGTATGCGATATAAATCTAAATGGTATAAATCTAGGTATTGGTATGCGATATAAATCTAGGTTTTGGTATGCAGTATAAATCTAGGTTTTGGTATGCGAGATAAATCTAGGTTGTGGTATACGATATAATTCTAGGTTTTGGCATACTATATAAATTTAGGTTTTGCTATGCGATCTAAATATAAGCTTTGATATACGATATAAATCAAGATTTTGCAATGCGATATAAATTTAGTTATTGCTAAACCGTATAAATCTAGGTTTTGGTATGCAATATAAATCTAGGTTTTGGTATGCGAGATAAATTTAGGTTGTGGTATACGGTACAAATCTAGTTTTCGTATTCGATATCAATCTAGGTTTTGGTATACGGTATAAATATAGCTTTGATATACGGTGTAAATCTAGGTTTTGGTATACGATATAAATCTAGCTTTTGGTATACAGTATAAATATAGGTTTTGGTATAAGGTATAAATCTACGCTTTTGTATACGAAATAAATCTAGGTTTTGGTATGCCATATAAATATTAGCTTTGGTATACGATATGAATCTCGGTTTTGCTATAAGATATAAATCTATGTTTTGAAATACGATATACATTTACGTTTTGGTATGCGATATAAATCTAGTTATTGGTATACGGTATAAATCTAGGTTTTGGTCTGCGGTATAAATCGAGGTTTTGGTATGCGATATAAATCTAGTTATTGGTATACGGTATAAATCTAGGTTTTGATATACGATATAAATCTAGATATTGGTATACTCTAGATTTTCGTATATGGTATAAATCTGGGTTGTGGTTTACGAGATAAATCTAGGTTTTGTTATGCTACAAAAATCTAGGTTTTAGTGTGCGATATAAATCAAGGCTTTGATATACTGTATAAATCTAGGTTTTGGTATACGATATAAATCTAGGTTTTGGTATAAGATATAAATCTAGGTTTTGGTATGGTGTTTAAGTCTAGGTTTTAATATACGATATAAATATAGGTTTTGGTATACGATATAAATCTAGGTGTTCGCATACGGTATAAATCTAGGTTGTGGTTTACGAGATAAATCTAGATTTTGCTCTACTACATAAAGCTAGGTTTTGGTATACGATGTAAATGTAGGCTTTGGTATACGGGATAAATATAGGTTTTGGTATACGGTATAAATGTAGGTTTTGGTATTCGATATAAATCTAGTTTTTGGTATACGGTATCAATTTAGGTTTTGGTATGCGGTATAAATCAAGGTTTTGGTTTGTGGTATAAATCTAGGTTTTGGTATGCAGTATAAATCTAGGTTTTGGTATGCAAGATAAATCTAGGTTGTGGTATACGGTATAAATCTAGGTTTCGGTATACGGTATAAATCTAGGTTTCGGTATTCGATATAAATCAAGGTTTGGGTATGCAATATAAATCTAGGTTTTGGTATGCGATATAAATCTAGGTTTTGGTATACGGGATAAATATAGGTTTTAGTATACGGTATAAATCTAGGTTGTGGTTTACGAGATAAATCTAGGTTTTTCTATGCTACATAAATCTATGTTTTGGTATGCGATATAAATCTAGGTTTTGGTATGCGATATAAATCTAGGATTTTGTAAACGATATCAATCTTGGTTTTGGTATACGATATAAATCTAGGTTTTCGTATGCGATATAAATCTAAATGGTATAAATCTAGGTATTGGTATGCGATATAAATCTAGGTTTTGGTATGCAGTATAAATCTAGGTTTTGGTATGCGAGATAAATCTAGGTTGTGGTATACGATATAAATCTAGGTTTTGGCATACTATATAAATTTAGGTTTTGCTATGCGATCTAAATATAAGCTTTGATATACGATATAAATCAAGATTTTGCAATGCAATATAAATCTAGTTATTGCTAAACCGTATAAATCTAGGTTTTGGTATGCAATATACATCTAGGTTTTGGTATGCGAGATAAATTTAGGTTGTGGTATACGGTACAAATCTAGTTTTCGTATTCGATATCAATCTAGGCTTTGGTATACGGTATAAACATAGCTTTGATATACGGTGTAAATCTAGGTTTTGGTATACGATATAAATCTAGCTTTTGGTATACAGTATAAATATAGGTTTTGGTATAAGGTATAAATCTACGCTTTTGTATACGAAATAAATCTAGGTTTTGGTATGCCATATAAATATTAGCTTTGGTATACGATATGAATCTCGGTTTTGCTATAAGATATAAATCTATGTTTTGAAATACGATATACATTTACGTTTTGGTATGCGATATAAATCTAGTTATTGGTATACGGTATAAATCTAGGTTTTGGTATGCGGTATAAATCGAGGTTTTGGTATGCGATATAAATCTAGTTATTGGTATACGGTATAAATCTAGGTTTTGATATACGATATAAATCTAGATATTGGTATACTCTAGATTTTCGTATATGGTATAAATCTGGGTTGTGGTTTACGAGATAAATCTAGGTTTTGTTATGCTACAAAAATCTAGGTTTTAGTGTGCGATATAAATCAAGGCTTTGATATACTGTATAAATCTAGGTTTTGGTATACGATATAAATCTAGGTTTTGGTATAAGATATAAATCTAGGTTTTGGTATACGATATAAATCTAGGTTTTGGTATAAGATATAAATCTAGGTTTTGGTATGGTGTTTAAGTCTAGGTTTTAATATACGATATAAATATAGGTTTTGGTATACGATATAAATCTAGGTGTTCGCCTACGGTATAAATCTAGGTTGTGGTTTACGAGATAAATCTAGATTTTGCTCTACTACATAAAGCTAGGTTTTGGTATACGATGTAAATGTAGGCTTTGGTATACGGGATAAATATAGGTTTTGGTATACGGTATAAATGTAGGTTTTGGTATTCGATATAAATCTAGTTTTTGGTATACGGTATCAATTTAGGTTTTGGTATGCGGTATAAATCAAGGTTTTGGTTTGTGGTATAAATCTAAGTTTTGGTATGCAGTATAAATCTAGGTTTTGGTATGCAAGATAAATCTAGGTTGTGGTATACGGTATAAATCTAGGTTTCGGTATACGGTATAAATCTAGGTTTCGGTATTCGATATAAATCAAGGTTTTGGTATGCAATATAAATCTAGGTTTTGGTATGCGATATAAATCTAGGTTTTGGTATACGGGATAAATATAGGTTTTAGTATACGGTATAAATCTAGGTTGTGGTTTACGAGATAAATCTAGGTTTTTCTATGCTACATAAATCTATGTTTTGGTATGCGATATAAATCTAGGTTTTGGTATGCGATATAAATCTAGGATTTTGTAAACGATATCAATCTTGGTTTTGGTATACGATATAAATCTAGGTTTTCGTATGCGATATAAATCTAAATGGTATAAATCTAGGTATTGGTATGCGATATAAATCTAGGTTTTGGTATGCAGTATAAATCTAGGTTTTGGTATGCGAGATAAATCTAGGTTGTGGTATACGATATAAATCTAGGTTTTGGCATACTATATAAATTTAGGTTTTGCTATGCGATCTAAATATAAGCTTTGATATACGATATAAATCAAGATTTTGCAATGCAATATAAATCTAGTTATTGCTAATCCGTATAAATCTAGGTTTTGGTATGCAATATAAATCTAGGTTTTGGTATGCGAGATAAATTTAGGTTGTGGTATACGGTACAAATCTAGTTTTCGTATTCGATATCAATCTAGGTTTTGGTATACGGTATAAATATAGCTTTGATATACGGTGTAAATCTAGGTTTTGGTATACGATATAAATCTAGCTTTTGGTATACAGTTTAAATATAGGTTTTGGTATAAGGTATAAATCTACGCTTTTGTATACGAAATAAATCTAGGTTTTGGTATGCCATATAAATATTAGCTTTGGTATACGATATGAATCTCGGTTTTGCTATAAGATATAAATCTATGTTTTGAAATACGATATACATTTACGTTTTGGTATGCGATATAAATCTAGTTATTGGTATACGGTATAAATCTAGGTTTTGGTATGCGGTATAAATCGAGGTTTTGGTATGCGATATAAATCTAGTTATTGGTATACGGTATACATCTAGGTTTTGATATACGATATAAATCTAGATATTGGTATACTCTAGATTTTCGTATATGGTATAAATCTGGGTTGTGGTTTACGAGATAAATCTAGGTTTTGTTATGCTACAAAAATCTAGGTTTTGGTGTGCGATATAAATCAAGGCTTTGATATACTGTATAAATCTAGGTTTTGGTATACGATATAAATCTAGGTTTTGGTATAAGATATAAATCTAGGTTTTGGTATGGTGTTTAAGTCTAGGTTTTAATATACGATATAAATATAGGTTTTGGTATACGATATAAATCTAGGTGTTCGCATACGGTATAAATCTAGGTTGTGGTTTACGAGATAAATCTAGATTTTGCTCTACTACATAAAGCTAGGTTTTGGTATACGATGTAAATGTAGGTTTTGGTATACGGGATAAATATAGGTTTTGGTATACGGTATAAATGTAGGTTTTGGTATTCGATATAAATCTAGTTTTTGGTATACGGTATCAATTTAGGTTTTGGTATGCGGTATAAATCAAGGTTTTGGTTTGTGGTATAAATCTAGGTTTTGGTATGCAGTATAAATCTAGGTTTTGGTATGCAAGATAAATCTAGGTTGTGGTATACGGTATAAAACTAGGTTTCGGTATACGGTATAAATCTAGGTTTCGGTATTCGATATAAATCAAGGTTTTGGTATGCAATATAAATCTAGGTTTTGGTATGCGATATAAATCTAGGTTTTGGTATACGGGATAAATATAGGTTTTAGTATACGGTATAAATCTAAGTTGTGGTATACGAGATAAATCTAGGTTTTTCTATGCCACATAAATCTATGTTTTGGTATGCGATATAAATCTAGGTTTTGGTATGCGATATAAATCTAGGATTTTGTAAACGATATCAATCTTGGTTTTGGTATACGATATAAATCTAGGTTTTCGTATGCGATATAAATCTAAATGGTATAAATCTAGGTATTGGTATGCGATATAAATCTAGGTTTTGGTATGCAGTATAAATCTAGGTTTTGGTATGCGAGATAAATCTAGGTTGTGGTATACGATATAAATCTAGGTTTTGGCATACTATATAAATTTAGGTTTTGCTATGCGATCTAAATATAAGCTTTGATATACGATATAAATCAAGATTTTGCAATGCGATATAAATCTAGTTATTGCTAAACCGTATAAATCTAGGTTTTGGTATGCAATATAAATCTAGGTTTTGGTATGCGAGATAAATTTAGGTTGTGGTATACGGTACAAATCTAGTTTTCGTATTCGATATCAATCTAGGTTTTGGTATACGGTATGAATATAGCTTTGATATACGGTGTAAATCTAGGTTTTGTTATACGATATAAATCTAGCTTTTGGTATACAGTTTAAATATAGGTTTTGGTATAAGGTATAAATCTACGCTTTTGTATACGAAATAAATCTAGGTTTTGGTATGCCATATAAATATTAGCTTTGGTATACGATATAAATCTCGGTTTTGCTATAAGATATAAATCTATGTTTTGAAATACGATATACATTTACGTTTTGGTATGCGATATAAATCTAGTTATTGGTATACGGTATAAATCTAGGTTTTGGTATGCGGTATAAATCGAGGTTTTGGTATGCGATATAAATCTAGTTATTGGTAAACGGTATAAATCTAGGTTTTGATATACGGTATAAATCTTTGTTGTGGTTTACGAGATAAATCTAGGTTTTGCTATGCTACATAAATCTAGGTTTTGGTATGCGATATAAATCTAGGTTTTGGTATGCGATATAAATCTAGGATTTTGTAAACGATATCAATCTTGGTTTTGGTATACGATATAAATCTAGGTTTTCGTATGCGATATAAATCTAAATGGTATAAATCTAGGTATTGGTATGCGATATAAATCTAGGTTTTGGTATGCAGTATAAATCTAGGTTTTGGTATGCGAGATAAATCTAGGTTGTGGTATACGATATAATTCTAGGTTTTGGCATACTATATAAATTTAGGTTTTGCTATGCGATCTAAATATAAGCTTTGATATACGATATAAATCAAGATTTTGCAATGCGATATAAATTTAGTTATTGCTAAACCGTATAAATCTAGGTTTTGGTATGCAATATAAATCTAGGTTTTGGTATGCGAGATAAATTTAGGTTGTGGTATACGGTACAAATCTAGTTTTCGTATTCGATATCAATCTAGGTTTTGGTATACGGTATAAATATAGCTTTGATATACGGTGTAAATCTAGGTTTTGGTATACGATATAAATCTAGCTTTTGGTATACAGTATAAATATAGGTTTTGGTATAAGGTATAAATCTACGCTTTTGTATACGAAATAAATCTAGGTTTTGGTATGCCATATAAATATTAGCTTTGGTATACGATATGAATCTCGGTTTTGCTATAAGATATAAATCTATGTTTTGAAATACGATATACATTTACGTTTTGGTATGCGATATAAATCTAGTTATTGGTATACGGTATAAATCTAGGTTTTGGTCTGCGGTATAAATCGAGGTTTTGGTATGCGATATAAATCTAGTTATTGGTATACGGTATAAATCTAGGTTTTGATATACGATATAAATCTAGATATTGGTATACTCTAGATTTTCGTATATGGTATAAATCTGGGTTGTGGTTTACGAGATAAATCTAGGTTTTGTTATGCTACAAAAATCTAGGTTTTAGTGTGCGATATAAATCAAGGCTTTGATATACTGTATAAATCTAGGTTTTGGTATACGATATAAATCTAGGTTTTGGTATAAGATATAAATCTAGGTTTTGGTATGGTGTTTAAGTCTAGGTTTTAATATACGATATAAATATAGGTTTTGGTATACGATATAAATCTAGGTGTTCGCATACGGTATAAATCTAGGTTGTGGTTTACGAGATAAATCTAGATTTTGCTCTACTACATAAAGCTAGGTTTTGGTATACGATGTAAATGTAGGCTTTGGTATACGGGATAAATATAGGTTTTGGTATACGGTATAAATGTAGGTTTTGGTATTCGATATAAATCTAGTTTTTGGTATACGGTATCAATTTAGGTTTTGGTATGCGGTATAAATCAAGGTTTTGGTTTGTGGTATAAATCTAGGTTTTGGTATGCAGTATAAATCTAGGTTTTGGTATGCAAGATAAATCTAGGTTGTGGTATACGGTATAAATCTAGGTTTCGGTATACGGTATAAATCTAGGTTTCGGTATTCGATATAAATCAAGGTTTGGGTATGCAATATAAATCTAGGTTTTGGTATGCGATATAAATCTAGGTTTTGGTATACGGGATAAATATAGGTTTTAGTATACGGTATAAATCTAGGTTGTGGTTTACGAGATAAATCTAGGTTTTTCTATGCTACATAAATCTATGTTTTGGTATGCGATATAAATCTAGGTTTTGGTATGCGATATAAATCTAGGATTTTGTAAACGATATCAATCTTGGTTTTGGTATACGATATAAATCTAGGTTTTCGTATGCGATATAAATCTAAATGGTATAAATCTAGGTATTGGTATGCGATATAAATCTAGGTTTTGGTATGCAGTATAAATCTAGGTTTTGGTATGCGAGATAAATCTAGGTTGTGGTATACGATATAAATCTAGGTTTTGGCATACTATATAAATTTAGGTTTTGCTATGCGATCTAAATATAAGCTTTGATATACGATATAAATCAAGATTTTGCAATGCAATATAAATCTAGTTATTGCTAAACCGTATAAATCTAGGTTTTGGTATGCAATATACATCTAGGTTTTGGTATGCGAGATAAATTTAGGTTGTGGTATACGGTACAAATCTAGTTTTCGTATTCGATATCAATCTAGGCTTTGGTATACGGTATAAACATAGCTTTGATATACGGTGTAAATCTAGGTTTTGGTATACGATATAAATCTAGCTTTTGGTATACAGTATAAATATAGGTTTTGGTATAAGGTATAAATCTACGCTTTTGTATACGAAATAAATCTAGGTTTTGGTATGCCATATAAATATTAGCTTTGGTATACGATATGAATCTCGGTTTTGCTATAAGATATAAATCTATGTTTTGAAATACGATATACATTTACGTTTTGGTATGCGATATAAATCTAGTTATTGGTATACGGTATAAATCTAGGTTTTGGTATGCGGTATAAATCGAGGTTTTGGTATGCGATATAAATCTAGTTATTGGTATACGGTATAAATCTAGGTTTTGATATACGATATAAATCTAGATATTGGTATACTCTAGATTTTCGTATATGGTATAAATCTGGGTTGTGGTTTACGAGATAAATCTAGGTTTTGTTATGCTACAAAAATCTAGGTTTTAGTGTGCGATATAAATCAAGGCTTTGATATACTGTATAAATCTAGGTTTTGGTATACGATATAAATCTAGGTTTTGGTATAAGATATAAATCTAGGTTTTGGTATACGATATAAATCTAGGTTTTGGTATAAGATATAAATCTAGGTTTTGGTATGGTGTTTAAGTCTAGGTTTTAATATACGATATAAATATAGGTTTTGGTATACGATATAAATCTAGGTGTTCGCCTACGGTATAAATCTAGGTTGTGGTTTACGAGATAAATCTAGATTTTGCTCTACTACATAAAGCTAGGTTTTGGTATACGATGTAAATGTAGGCTTTGGTATACGGGATAAATATAGGTTTTGGTATACGGTATAAATGTAGGTTTTGGTATTCGATATAAATCTAGTTTTTGGTATACGGTATCAATTTAGGTTTTGGTATGCGGTATAAATCAAGGTTTTGGTTTGTGGTATAAATCTAAGTTTTGGTATGCAGTATAAATCTAGGTTTTGGTATGCAAGATAAATCTAGGTTGTGGTATACGGTATAAATCTAGGTTTCGGTATACGGTATAAATCTAGGTTTCGGTATTCGATATAAATCAAGGTTTTGGTATGCAATATAAATCTAGGTTTTGGTATGCGATATAAATCTAGGTTTTGGTATACGGGATAAATATAGGTTTTAGTATACGGTATAAATCTAGGTTGTGGTTTACGAGATAAATCTAGGTTTTTCTATGCTACATAAATCTATGTTTTGGTATGCGATATAAATCTAGGTTTTGGTATGCGATATAAATCTAGGATTTTGTAAACGATATCAATCTTGGTTTTGGTATACGATATAAATCTAGGTTTTCGTATGCGATATAAATCTAAATGGTATAAATCTAGGTATTGGTATGCGATATAAATCTAGGTTTTGGTATGCAGTATAAATCTAGGTTTTGGTATGCGAGATAAATCTAGGTTGTGGTATACGATATAAATCTAGGTTTTGGCATACTATATAAATTTAGGTTTTGCTATGCGATCTAAATATAAGCTTTGATATACGATATAAATCAAGATTTTGCAATGCAATATAAATCTAGTTATTGCTAATCCGTATAAATCTAGGTTTTGGTATGCAATATAAATCTAGGTTTTGGTATACGATATAAATCTAGGTTTTGGTATACAGTTTAAATATAGGTTTTGGTATAAGGTATAAATCTACGCTTTTGTATACGAAATAAATCTAAGTTTTGGTATGCCATATAAATATTAGCTTTGGTATACGATATGAATCTCGGTTTTGCTATAAGATATAAATCTATGTTTTGAAATACGATATACATTTACGTTTTGGTATGCGATATAAATCTAGTTATTGGTATACGGTATAAATCTAGGTTTTGGTCTGCGGTATAAATCGAGGTTTTGGTATGCGATATAAATCTAGTTATTGGTATACGGTATAAATCTAGGTTTTGATATACGATATAAATCTAGATATTGGTATACTCTAGATTTTCGTATATGGTATAAATCTGGGTTGTGGTTTACGAGATAAATCTAGGTTTTGTTATGCTACAAAAATCTAGGTTTTAGTGTGCGATATAAATCAAGGCTTTGATATACTGTATAAATCTAGGTTTTGGTATACGATATAAATCTAGGTTTTGGTATAAGATATAAATCTAGGTTTTGGTATGGTGTTTAAGTCTAGGTTTTAATATACGATATAAATATAGGTTTTGGTATACGATATAAATCTAGGTGTTCGCATACGGTATAAATCTAGGTTGTGGTTTACGAGATAAATCTAGATTTTGCTCTACTACATAAAGCTAGGTTTTGGTATACGATGTAAATGTAGGCTTTGGTATACGGGATAAATATAGGTTTTGGTATACGGTATAAATGTAGGTTTTGGTATTCGATATAAATCTAGTTTTTGGTATACGGTATCAATTTAGGTTTTGGTATGCGGTATAAATCAAGGTTTTGGTTTGTGGTATAAATCTAGGTTTTGGTATGCAGTATAAATCTAGGTTTTGGTATGCAAGATAAATCTAGGTTGTGGTATACGGTATAAATCTAGGTTTCGGTATACGGTATAAATCTAGGTTTCGGTATTCGATATAAATCAAGGTTTGGGTATGCAATATAAATCTAGGTTTTGGTATGCGATATAAATCTAGGTTTTGGTATACGGGATAAATATAGGTTTTAGTATACGGTATAAATCTAGGTTGTGGTTTACGAGATAAATCTAGGTTTTTCTATGCTACATAAATCTATGTTTTGGTATGCGATATAAATCTAGGTTTTGGTATGCGATATAAATCTAGGATTTTGTAAACGATATCAATCTTGGTTTTGGTATACGATATAAATCTAGGTTTTCGTATGCGATATAAATCTAAATGGTATAAATCTAGGTATTGGTATGCGATATAAATCTAGGTTTTGGTATGCAGTATAAATCTAGGTTTTGGTATGCGAGATAAATCTAGGTTGTGGTATACGATATAAATCTAGGTTTTGGCATACTATATAAATTTAGGTTTTGCTATGCGATCTAAATATAAGCTTTGATATACGATATAAATCAAGATTTTGCAATGCAATATAAATCTAGTTATTGCTAAACCGTATAAATCTAGGTTTTGGTATGCAATATACATCTAGGTTTTGGTATGCGAGATAAATTTAGGTTGTGGTATACGGTACAAATCTAGTTTTCGTATTCGATATCAATCTAGGCTTTGGTATACGGTATAAACATAGCTTTGATATACGGTGTAAATCTAGGTTTTGGTATACGATATAAATCTAGCTTTTGGTATACAGTATAAATATAGGTTTTGGTATAAGGTATAAATCTACGCTTTTGTATACGAAATAAATCTAGGTTTTGGTATGCCATATAAATATTAGCTTTGGTATACGATATGAATCTCGGTTTTGCTATAAGATATAAATCTATGTTTTGAAATACGATATACATTTACGTTTTGGTATGCGATATAAATCTAGTTATTGGTATACGGTATAAATCTAGGTTTTGGTATGCGGTATAAATCGAGGTTTTGGTATGCGATATAAATCTAGTTATTGGTATACGGTATAAATCTAGGTTTTGATATACGATATAAATCTAGATATTGGTATACTCTAGATTTTCGTATATGGTATAAATCTGGGTTGTGGTTTACGAGATAAATCTAGGTTTTGTTATGCTACAAAAATCTAGGTTTTAGTGTGCGATATAAATCAAGGCTTTGATATACTGTATAAATCTAGGTTTTGGTATACGATATAAATCTAGGTTTTGGTATAAGATATAAATCTAGGTTTTGGTATACGATATAAATCTAGGTTTTGGTATAAGATATAAATCTAGGTTTTGGTATGGTGTTTAAGTCTAGGTTTTAATATACGATATAAATATAGGTTTTGGTATACGATATAAATCTAGGTGTTCGCATACGGTATAAATCTAGGTTGTGGTTTACGAGATAAATCTAGATTTTGCTCTACTACATAAAGCTAGGTTTTGGTATACGATGTAAATGTAGGCTTTGGTATACGGGATAAATATAGGTTTTGGTATACGGTATAAATGTAGGTTTTGCTATTCGATATAAATCTAGTTTTTGGTATACGGTATCAATTTAGGTTTTGGTATGCGGTATAAATCAAGGTTTTGGTTTGTGGTATAAATCTAAGTTTTGGTATGCAGTATAAATCTAGGTTTTGGTATGCAAGATAAATCTAGGTTGTGGTATACGGTATAAATCTAGGTTTCGGTATACGGTATAAATCTAGGTTTCGGTATTCGATATAAATCAAGGTTTTGGTATGCAATATAAATCTAGGTTTTGGTATGCGATATAAATCTAGGTTTTGGTATACGGGATAAATATAGGTTTTAGTATACGGTATAAATCTAGGTTGTGGTTTACGAGATAAATCTAGGTTTTTCTATGCTACATAAATCTATGTTTTGGTATGCGATATAAATCTAGGTTTTGGTATGCGATATAAATCTAGGATTTTGTAAACGATATCAATCTTGGTTTTGGTATACGATATAAATCTAGGTTTTCGTATGCGATATAAATCTAAATGGTATAAATCTAGGTATTGGTATGCGATATAAATCTAGGTTTTGGTATGCAGTATAAATCTAGGTTTTGGTATGCGAGATAAATCTAGGTTGTGGTATACGATATAAATCTAGGTTTTGGCATACTATATAAATTTAGGTTTTGCTATGCGATCTAAATATAAGCTTTGATATACGATATAAATCAAGATTTTGCAATGCAATATAAATCTAGTTATTGCTAATCCGTATAAATCTAGGTTTTGGTATGCAATATAAATCTAGGTTTTGGTATACGATATAAATCTAGGTTTTGGTATACAGTTTAAATATAGGTTTTGGTATAAGGTATAAATCTACGCTTTTGTATACGAAATAAATCTAGGTTTTGGTATGCCATATAAATATTAGCTTTGGTATACGATATGAATCTCGGTTTTGCTATAAGATATAAATCTATGTTTTGAAATACGATATACATTTACGTTTTGGTATGCGATATAAATCTAGTTATTGGTATACGGTATAAATCTAGGTTTTGGTATGCGGTATAAATCGAGGTTTTGGTATGCGATATAAATCTAGTTATTGGTATACGGTATAAATCTAGGTTTTGATATACGATATAAATCTAGATATTGGTATACTCTAGATTTTCGTATATGGTATAAATCTGGGTTGTGGTTTACGAGATAAATCTAGGTTTTGTTATGCTACAAAAATCTAGGTTTTGGTGTGCGATATAAATCAAGGCTTTGATATACTGTATAAATCTAGGTTTTGGTATACGATATAAATCTAGGTTTTGGTATAAGATATAAATCTAGGTTTTGGTATGGTGTTTAAGTCTAGGTTTTAATATACGATATAAATATAGGTTTTGGTATACGATATAAATCTAGGTGTTCGCATACGGTATAAATCTAGGTTGTGGTTTACGAGATAAATCTAGATTTTGCTCTACTACATAAAGCTAGGTTTTGGTATACGATGTAAATGTAGGTTTTGGTATACGGGATAAATATAGGTTTTGGTATACGGTATAAATGTAGGTTTTGGTATTCGATATAAATCTAGTTTTTGGTATACGGTATCAATTTAGGTTTTGGTATGCGGTATAAATCAAGGTTTTGGTTTGTGGTATAAATCTAGGTTTTGGTATGCAGTATAAATCTAGGTTTTGGTATGCAAGATAAATCTAGGTTGTGGTATACGGTATAAATCTAGGTTTCGGTATACGGTATAAATCTAGGTTTCGGTATTCGATATAAATCAAGGTTTTGGTATGCAATATAAATCTAGGTTTTGGTATGCGATATAAATCTAGGTTTTGGTATACGGGATAAATATAGGTTTTAGTATACGGTATAAATCTAAGTTGTGGTATACGAGATAAATCTAGGTTTTTCTATGCCACATAAATCTATGTTTTGGTATGCGATATAAATCTAGGTTTTGGTATGCGATATAAATCTAGGATTTTGTAAACGATATCAATCTTGGTTTTGGTATACGATATAAATCTAGGTTTTCGTATGCGATATAAATCTAAATGGTATAAATCTAGGTATTGGTATGCGATATAAATCTAGGTTTTGGTATGCAGTATAAATCTAGGTTTTGGTATGCGAGATAAATCTAGGTTGTGGTATACGATATAAATCTAGGTTTTGGCATACTATATAAATTTAGGTTTTGCTATGCGATCTAAATATAAGCTTTGATATACGATATAAATCAAGATTTTGCAATGCGATATAAATCTAGTTATTGCTAAACCGTATAAATCTAGGTTTTGGTATGCAATATAAATCTAGGTTTTGGTATGCGAGATAAATTTAGGTTGTGGTATACGGTACAAATCTAGTTTTCGTATTCGATATCAATCTAGGTTTTGGTATACGGTATGAATATAGCTTTGATATACGGTGTAAATCTAGGTTTTGGTATACGATATAAATCTAGCTTTTGGTATACAGTTTAAATATAGGTTTTGGTATAAGGTATAAATCTACGCTTTTGTATACGAAATAAATCTAGGTTTTGGTATGCCATATAAATATTAGCTTTGGTATACGATATAAATCTCGGTTTTGCTATAAGATATAAATCTATGTTTTGAAATACGATATACATTTACGTTTTGGTATGCGATATAAATCTAGTTATTGGTATACGGTATAAATCTAGGTTTTGGTATGCGGTATAAATCGAGGTTTTGGTATGCGATATAAATCTAGTTATTGGTAAACGGTATAAATCTAGGTTTTGATATACGGTATAAATCTATGTTGTGGTTTACGAGATAAATCTAGGTTTTGCTATGCTACATAAATCTAGGTTTTGGTATGCGATATAAATCTAGGTTTTGGTATGCGATATAAATCTAGGATTTTGTAAACGATATCAATCTTGGTTTTGGTATACGATATAAATCTAGGTTTTCGTATGCGATATAAATCTAAATGGTATAAATCTAGGTATTGGTATGCGATATAAATCTAGGTTTTGGTATGCAGTATAAATCTAGGTTTTGGTATGCGAGATAAATCTAGGTTGTGGTATACGATATAATTCTAGGTTTTGGCATACTATATAAATTTAGGTTTTGCTATGCGATCTAAATATAAGCTTTGATATACGATATAAATCAAGATTTTGCAATGCGATATAAATTTAGTTATTGCTAAACCGTATAAATCTAGGTTTTGGTATGCAATATAAATCTAGGTTTTGGTATGCGAGATAAATTTAGGTTGTGGTATACGGTACAAATCTAGTTTTCGTATTCGATATCAATCTAGGTTTTGGTATACGGTATAAATACAGCTTTGATATACGGTGTAAATCTAGGTTTTGGTATACGATATAAATCTAGCTTTTGGTATACAGTATAAATATAGGTTTTGGTATAAGGTATAAATCTACGCTTTTGTATACGAAATAAATCTAGGTTTTGGTATGCCATATAAATATTAGCTTTGGTATACGATATGAATCTCGGTTTTGCTATAAGATATAAATCTATGTTTTGAAATACGATATACATTTACGTTTTGGTATGCGATATAAATCTAGTTATTGGTATACGGTATAAATCTAGGTTTTGGTCTGCGGTATAAATCGAGGTTTTGGTATGCGATATAAATCTAGTTATTGGTATACGGTATAAATCTAGGTTTTGATATACGATATAAATCTAGATATTGGTATACTCTAGATTTTCGTATATGGTATAAATCTGGGTTGTGGTTTACGAGATAAATCTAGGTTTTGTTATGCTACAAAAATCTAGGTTTTAGTGTGCGATATAAATCAAGGCTTTGATATACTGTATAAATCTAGGTTTTGGTATACGATATAAATCTAGGTTTTGCTATAAGATATAAATCTAGGTTTTGGTATGGTGTTTAAGTCTAGGTTTTAATATACGATATAAATATAGGTTTTGGTATACGATATAAATCTAGGTGTTCGCATACGGTATAAATCTAGGTTGTGGTTTACGAGATAAATCTAGATTTTGCTCTACTACATAAAGCTAGGTTTTGGTATACGATGTAAATGTAGGCTTTGGTATACGGGATAAATATAGGTTTTGGTATACGGTATAAATGTAGGTTTTGGTATTCGATATAAATCTAGTTTTTGGTATACGGTATCAATTTAGGTTTTGGTATGCGGTATAAATCAAGGTTTTGGTTTGTGGTATAAATCTAGGTTTTGGTATGCAGTATAAATCTAGGTTTTGGTATGCAAGATAAATCTAGGTTGTGGTATACGGTATAAATCTAGGTTTCGGTATACGGTATAAATCTAGGTTTCGGTATTCGATATAAATCAAGGTTTGGGTATGCAATATAAATCTAGGTTTTGGTATGCGATATAAATCTAGGTTTTGGTATACGGGATAAATATAGGTTTTAGTATACGGTATAAATCTAGGTTGTGGTTTACGAGATAAATCTAGGTTTTTCTATGCTACATAAATCTATGTTTTGGTATGCGATATAAATCTAGGTTTTGGTATGCGATATAAATCTAGGATTTTGTAAACGATATCAATCTTTGTTTTGGTATACGATATAAATCTAGGTTTTCGTATGCGATATAAATCTAAATGGTATAAATCTAGGTATTGGTATGCGATATAAATCTAGGTTTTGGTATGCAGTATAAATCTAGGTTTTGGTATGCGAGATAAATCTAGGTTGTGGTATACGATATAAATCTAGGTTTTGGCATACTATATAAATTTAGGTTTTGCTATGCGATCTAAATATAAGCTTTGATATACGATATAAATCAAGATTTTGCAATGCAATATAAATCTAGTTATTGCTAAACCGTATAAATCTAGGTTTTGGTATGCAATATACATCTAGGTTTTGGTATGCGAGATAAATTTAGGTTGTGGTATACGGTACAAATCTAGTTTTCGTATTCGATATCAATCTAGGCTTTGGTATACGGTATAAACATAGCTTTGATATACGGTGTAAATCTAGGTTTTGGTATACGATATAAATCTAGCTTTTGGTATACAGTATAAATATAGGTTTTGGTATAAGGTATAAATCTACGCTTTTGTATACGAAATAAATCTAGGTTTTGGTATGCCATATAAATATTAGCTTTGGTATACGATATGAATCTCGGTTTTGCTATAAGATATAAATCTATGTTTTGAAATACGATATACATTTACGTTTTGGTATGCGATATAAATCTAGTTATTGGTATACGGTATAAATCTAGGTTTTGGTATGCGGTATAAATCGAGGTTTTGGTATGCGATATAAATCTAGTTATTGGTATACGGTATAAATCTAGGTTTTGATATACGATATAAATCTAGATATTGGTATACTCTAGATTTTCGTATATGGTATAAATCTGGGTTGTGGTTTACGAGATAAATCTAGGTTTTGTTATGCTACAAAAATCTAGGTTTTAGTGTGCGATATAAATCAAGGCTTTGATATACTGTATAAATCTAGGTTTTGGTATACGATATAAATCTAGGTTTTGGTATAAGATATAAATCTAGGTTTTGGTATACGATATAAATCTAGGTTTTGGTATAAGATATAAATCTAGGTTTTGGTATGGTGTTTAAGTCTAGGTTTTAATATACGATATAAATATAGGTTTTGGTATACGATATAAATCTAGGTGTTCGCATACGGTATAAATCTAGGTTGTGGTTTACGAGATAAATCTAGATTTTGCTCTACTACATAAAGCTAGGTTTTGGTATACGATGTAAATGTAGGCTTTGGTATACGGGATAAATATAGGTTTTGGTATACGGTATAAATGTAGGTTTTGGTATTCGATATAAATCTAGTTTTTGGTATACGGTATCAATTTAGGTTTTGGTATGCGGTATAAATCAAGGTTTTGGTTTGTGGTATAAATCTAAGTTTTGGTATGCAGTATAAATCTAGGTTTTGGTATGCAAGATAAATCTAGGTTGTGGTATACGGTATAAATCTAGGTTTCGGTATACGGTATAAATCTAGGTTTCGGTATTCGATATAAATCAAGGTTTTGGTATGCAATATAAATCTAGGTTTTGGTATGCGATATAAATCTAGGTGTTGGTATACGGGATAAATATAGGTTTTAGTATACGGTATAAATCTAGGTTGTGGTTTACGAGATAAATCTAGGTTTTTCTATGCTACATAAATCTATGTTTTGGTATGCGATATAAATCTAGGTTTTGGTATGCGATATAAATCTAGGATTTTGTAAACGATATCAATCTTGGTTTTGGTATACGATATAAATCTAGGTTTTCGTATGCGATATAAATCTAAATGGTATAAATCTAGGTATTGGTATGCGATATAAATCTAGGTTTTGGTATGCAGTATAAATCTAGGTTTTGGTATGCGAGATAAATCTAGGTTGTGGTATACGATATAAATCTAGGTTTTGGCATACTATATAAATTTAGGTTTTGCTATGCGATCTAAATATAAGCTTTGATATACGATATAAATCAAGATTTTGCAATGCAATATAAATCTAGTTATTGCTAATCCGTATAAATCTAGGTTTTGGTATGCAATATAAATCTAGGTTTTGGTATACGATATAAATCTAGGTTTTGGTATACAGTTTAAATATAGGTTTTGGTATAAGGTATAAATCTACGCTTTTGTATACGAAATAAATCTAGGTTTTGGTATGCCATATAAATATTAGCTTTGGTATACGATATGAATCTCGGTTTTGCTATAAGATATAAATCTATGTTTTGAAATACGATATACATTTACGTTTTGGTATGCGATATAAATCTAGTTATTGGTATACGGTATAAATCTAGGTTTTGGTATGCGGTATAAATCGAGGTTTTGGTATGCGATATAAATCTAGTTATTGGTATACGGTATAAATCTAGGTTTTGATATACGATATAAATCTAGATATTGGTATACTCTAGATTTTCGTATATGGTATAAATCTGGGTTGTGGTTTACGAGATAAATCTAGGTTTTGTTATGCTACAAAAATCTAGGTTTTGGTGTGCGATATAAATCAAGGCTTTGATATACTGTATAAATCTAGGTTTTGGTATACGATATAAATCTAGGTTTTGGTATAAGATATAAATCTAGGTTTTGGTATGGTGTTTAAGTCTAGGTTTTAATATACGATATAAATATAGGTTTTGGTATACGATATAAATCTAGGTGTTCGCATACGGTATAAATCTAGGTTGTGGTTTACGAGATAAATCTAGATTTTGCTCTACTACATAAAGCTAGGTTTTGGTATACGATGTAAATGTAGGTTTTGGTATACGGGATAAATATAGGTTTTGGTATACGGTATAAATGTAGGTTTTGGTATTCGATATAAATCTAGTTTTTGGTATACGGTATCAATTTAGGTTTTGGTATGCGGTATAAATCAAGGTTTTGGTTTGTGGTATAAATCTAGGTTTTGGTATGCAGTATAAATCTAGGTTTTGGTATGCAAGATAAATCTAGGTTGTGGTATACGGTATAAATCTAGGTTTCGGTATACGGTATAAATCTAGGTTTCGGTATTCGATATAAATCAAGGTTTTGGTATGCAATATAAATCTAGGTTTTGGTATGCGATATAAATCTAGGTTTTGGTATACGGGATAAATATAGGTTTTAGTATACGGTATAAATCTAAGTTGTGGTATACGAGATAAATCTAGGTTTTTCTATGCCACATAAATCTATGTTTTGGTATGCGATATAAATCTAGGTTTTGGTATGCGATATAAATCTAGGATTTTGTAAACGATATCAATCTTGGTTTTGGTATACGATATAAATCTAGGTTTTCGTATGCGATATAAATCTAAATGGTATAAATCTAGGTATTGGTATGCGATATAAATCTAGGTTTTGGTATGCAGTATAAATCTAGGTTTTGGTATGCGAGATAAATCTAGGTTGTGGTATACGATATAAATCTAGGTTTTGGCATACTATATAAATTTAGGTTTTGCTATGCGATCTAAATATAAGCTTTGATATACGATATAAATCAAGATTTTGCAATGCGATATAAATCTAGTTATTGCTAAACCGTATAAATCTAGGTTTTGGTATGCAATATAAATCTAGGTTTTGGTATGCGAGATAAATTTAGGTTGTGGTATACGGTACAAATCTAGTTTTCGTATTCGATATCAATCTAGGTTTTGGTATACGGTATGAATATAGCTTTGATATACGGTGTAAATCTAGGTTTTGGTATACGATATAAATCTAGCTTTTGGTATACAGTTTAAATATAGGTTTTGGTATAAGGTATAAATCTACGCTTTTGTATACGAAATAAATCTAGGTTTTGGTATGCCATATAAATATTAGCTTTGGTATACGATATAAATCTCGGTTTTGCTATAAGATATAAATCTATGTTTTGAAATACGATATACATTTACGTTTTGGTATGCGATATAAATCTAGTTATTGGTATACGGTATAAATCTAGGTTTTGGTATGCGGTATAAATCGAGGTTTTGGTATGCGATATAAATCTAGTTATTGGTAAACGGTATAAATCTAGGTTTTGATATACGGTATAAATCTATGTTGTGGTTTACGAGATAAATCTAGGTTTTGCTATGCTACATAAATCTAGGTTTTGGTATGCGATATAAATCTAGGTTTTGGTATGCGATATAAATCTAGGATTTTGTAAACGATATCAATCTTGGTTTTGGTATACGATATAAATCTAGGTTTTCGTATGCGATATAAATCTAAATGGTATAAATCTAGGTATTGGTATGCGATATAAATCTAGGTTTTGGTATGCAGTATAAATCTAGGTTTTGGTATGCGAGATAAATCTAGGTTGTGGTATACGATATAATTCTAGGTTTTGGCATACTATATAAATTTAGGTTTTGCTATGCGATCTAAATATAAGCTTTGATATACGATATAAATCAAGATTTTGCAATGCGATATAAATTTAGTTATTGCTAAACCGTATAAATCTAGGTTTTGGTATGCAATATAAATCTAGGTTTTGGTATGCGAGATAAATTTAGGTTGTGGTATACGGTACAAATCTAGTTTTCGTATTCGATATCAATCTAGGTTTTGGTATACGGTATAAATATAGCTTTGATATACGGTGTAAATCTAGGTTTTGGTATACGATATAAATCTAGCTTTTGGTATACAGTATAAATATAGGTTTTGGTATAAGGTATAAATCTACGCTTTTGTATACGAAATAAATCTAGGTTTTGGTATAAGATATAAATCTCGGTTTTGGTATGGTGTTTAAGTCTAGGTTTTAATATACGATATAAATATAGGTTTTGGTATACGATATAAATCTAGGTGTTCGCATACGGTATAAATCTAGGTTGTGGTTTACGAGATAAATCTAGATTTTGCTCTACTACATAAAGCTAGGTTTTGGTATACGATGTAAATGTAGGCTTTGGTATTCGATATAAATCTAGTTTTTGGTATACGGTATCAATTTAGGTTTTGGTATGCGGTATAAATCAAGGTTTTGGTTTGTGGTATAAATCTAGGTTTTGGTATGCAGTATAAATCTAGGTTTTGGTATGCAAGATAAATCTAGGTTGTGGTATACGGTATAAATCTAGGTTTCGGTATACGGTATAAATCTAGGTTTCGGTATTCGATATAAATCAAGGTTTTGGTTTGTGGTATAAATCTAGGTTTTGGTATGCAGTATAAATCTAGGTTTTGGTATGCAAGATAAATCTAGGTTGTGGTATACGGTATAAATCTAGGTTTCGGTATACGGTATAAATCTAGGTTTCGGTATTCGATATAAATCAAGGTTTGGGTATGCAATATAAATCTAGGTTTTGGTATGCGATATAAATCTAGGTTTTGGTATACGGGATAAATATAGGTTTTAGTATACGGTATAAATCTAGGTTGTGGTTTACGAGATAAATCTAGGTTTTTCTATGCTACATAAATCTATGTTTTGGTATGCGATATAAATCTAGGTGTTGGTATGCGATATAAATCTAGGATTTTGTAAACGATATCAATCTTGGTTTTGGTATACGATATAAATCTAGGTTTTCGTATGCGATATAAATCTAAATGGTATAAATCTAGGTATTGGTATGCGATATAAATCTAGGTTTTGGTATGCAGTATAAATCTAGGTTTTGGTATGCGAGATAAATCTAGGTTGTGGTATACGATATAAATCTAGGTTTTGGCATACTATATAAATTTAGGTTTTGCTATGCGATCTAAATATAAGCTTTGATATACGATATAAATCAAGATTTTGCAATGCAATATAAATCTAGTTATTGCTAAACCGTATAAATCTAGGTTTTGGTATGCAATATACATCTAGGTTTTGGTATGCGAGATAAATTTAGGTTGTGGTATACGGTACAAATCTAGTTTTCGTATTCGATATCAATCTAGGCTTTGGTATACGGTATAAACATAGCTTTGATATACGGTGTAAATCTAGGTTTTGGTATACGATATAAATCTAGCTTTTGGTATACAGTATAAATATAGGTTTTGGTATAAGGTATAAATCTACGCTTTTGTATACGAAATAAATCTAGGTTTTGGTATGCCATATAAATATTAGCTTTGGTATACGATATGAATCTCGGTTTTGCTATAAGATATAAATCTATGTTTTGAAATACGATATACATTTACGTTTTGGTATGCGATATAAATCTAGTTATTGGTATACGGTATAAATCTAGGTTTTGGTATGCGGTATAAATCGAGGTTTTGGTATGCGATATAAATCTAGTTATTGGTATACGGTATAAATCTAGGTTTTGATATACGATATAAATCTAGATATTGGTATACTCTAGATTTTCGTATATGGTATAAATCTGGGTTGTGGTTTACGAGATAAATCTAGGTTTTGTTATGCTACAAAAATCTAGGTTTTAGTGTGCGATATAAATCAAGGCTTTGATATACTGTATAAATCTAGGTTTTGGTATACGATATAAATCTAGGTTTTGGTATAAGATATAAATCTAGGTTTTGGTATACGATATAAATCTAGGTTTTGGTATAAGATATAAATCTAGGTTTTGGTATGGTGTTTAAGTCTAGGTTTTAATATACGATATAAATATAGGTTTTGGTATACGATATAAATCTAGGTGTTCGCATACGGTATAAATCTAGGTTGTGGTTTACGAGATAAATCTAGATTTTGCTCTACTACATAAAGCTAGGTTTTGGTATACGATGTAAATGTAGGCTTTGGTATACGGGATAAATATAGGTTTTGGTATACGGTATAAATGTAGGTTTTGGTATTCGATATAAATCTAGTTTTTGGTATACGGTATCAATTTAGGTTTTGGTATGCGGTATAAATCAAGGTTTTGGTTTGTGGTATAAATCTAAGTTTTGGTATGCAGTATAAATCTAGGTTTTGGTATGCAAGATAAATCTAGGTTGTGGTATACGGTATAAATCTAGGTTTCGGTATACGGTATAAATCTAGGTTTCGGTATTCGATATAAATCAAGGTTTTGGTATGCAATATAAATCTAGGTTTTGGTATGCGATATAAATCTAGGTTTTGGTATACGGGATAAATATAGGTTTTAGTATACGGTATAAATCTAGGTTGTGGTTTACGAGATAAATCTAGGTTTTTCTATGCTACATAAATCTATGTTTTGGTATGCGATATAAATCTAGGTTTTGGTATGCGATATAAATCTAGGATTTTGTAAACGATATCAATCTTGGTTTTGGTATACGATATAAATCTAGGTTTTCGTATGCGATATAAATCTAAATGGTATAAATCTAGGTATTGGTATGCGATATAAATCTAGGTTTTGGTATGCAGTATAAATCTAGGTTTTGGTATGCGATATAAATCTAGGTTGTGGTATACGATATAAATCTAGGTTTTGGCATACTATATAAATTTAGGTTTTGCTATGCGATCTAAATATAAGCTTTGATATACGATATAAATCAAGATTTTGCAATGCAATATAAATCTAGTTATTGCTAATCCGTATAAATCTAGGTTTTGGTATGCAATATAAATCTAGGTTTTGGTATACGATATAAATCTAGGTTTTGGTATACAGTTTAAATATAGGTTTTGGTATAAGGTATAAATCTACGCTTTTGTATACGAAATAAATCTAGGTTTTGGTATGCCATATAAATATTAGCTTTGGTATACGATATGAATCTCGGTTTTGCTATAAGATATAAATCTATGTTTTGAAATACGATATACATTTACGTTTTGGTATGCGATATAAATCTAGTTATTGGTATACGGTATAAATCTAGGTTTTGGTATGCGGTATAAATCGAGGTTTTGGTATGCGATATAAATCTAGTTATTGGTATACGGTATAAATCTAGGTTTTGATATACGATATAAATCTAGATATTGGTATACTCTAGATTTTCGTATATGGTATAAATCTGGGTTGTGGTTTACGGGATAAATCTAGGTTTTGTTATGCTACAAAAATCTAGGTTTTGGTGTGCGATATAAATCAAGGCTTTGATATACTGTATAAATCTAGGTTTTGGTATACGATATAAATCTAGGTTTTGGTATAAGATATAAATCTAGGTTTTGGTATGGTGTTTAAGTCTAGGTTTTAATATACGATATAAATATAGGTTTTGGTATACGATATAAATCTAGGTGTTCGCATACGGTATAAATCTAGGTTGTGGTTTACGAGATAAATCTAGATTTTGCTCTACTACATAAAGCTAGGTTTTGGTATACGATGTAAATGTAGGTTTTGGTATACGGGATAAATATAGGTTTTGGTATACGGTATAAATGTAGGTTTTGGTATTCGATATAAATCTAGTTTTTGGTATACGGTATCAATTTAGGTTTTGGTATGCGGTATAAATCAAGGTTTTGGTTTGTGGTATAAATCTAGGTTTTGGTATGCAGTATAAATCTAGGTTTTGGTATGCAAGATAAATCTAGGTTGTGGTATACGGTATAAATCTAGGTTTCGGTATACGGTATAAATCTAGGTTTCAGTATTCGATATAAATCAAGGTTTTGGTATGCAATATAAATCTAGGTTTTGGTATGCGATATAAATCTAGGTTTTGGTATACGGGATAAATATAGGTTTTAGTATACGGTATAAATCTAAGTTGTGGTATACGAGATAAATCTAGGTTTTTCTATGCCACATAAATCTATGTTTTGGTATGCGATATAAATCTAGGTTTTGGTATGCGATATAAATCTAGGATTTTGTAAACGATATCAATCTTGGTTTTGGTATACGATATAAATCTAGGTTTTCGTATGCGATATAAATCTAAATGGTATAAATCTAGGTATTGGTATGCGATATAAATCTAGGTTTTGGTATGCAGTATAAATCTAGGTTTTGGTATGCGAGATAAATCTAGGTTGTGGTATACGATATAAATCTAGGTTTTGGCATACTATATAAATTTAGGTTTTGCTATGCGATCTAAATATAAGCTTTGATATACGATATAAATCAAGATTTTGCAATGCGATATAAATCTAGTTATTGCTAAACCGTATACATCTAGGTTTTGGTATGCAATATAAATCTAGGTTTTGGTATGCGAGATAAATTTAGGTTGTGGTATACGGTACAAATCTAGTTTTCGTATTCGATATCAATCTAGGTTTTGGTATACGGTATGAATATAGCTTTGATATACGGTGTAAATCTAGGTTTTGGTATACGATATAAATCTAGCTTTTGGTATACAGTTTAAATATAGGTTTTGGTATAAGGTATAAATCTACGCTTTTGTATACGAAATAAATCTAGGTTTTGGTATGCCATATAAATATTAGCTTTGGTATACGATATAAATCTCGGTTTTGCTATAAGATATAAATCTATGTTTTGAAATACGATATACATTTACGTTTTGGTATGCGATATAAATCTAGTTATTGGTATACGGTATAAATCTAGGTTTTGGTATGCGGTATAAATCGAGGTTTTGGTATGCGATATAAATCTAGTTATTGGTAAACGGTATAAATCTAGGTTTT
This sequence comes from Bathymodiolus septemdierum, assembly GCA_963383655.1. Lineage (NCBI taxonomy): Eukaryota > Metazoa > Mollusca > Bivalvia > Mytilida > Modiolidae > Bathymodiolus > Bathymodiolus septemdierum. The sequence continues at coordinate 788,813 of OY726523.1, read as the reverse complement.
GATATACGGTATAAATCTATGTTGTGGTTTACGAGATAAATCTAGGTTTTGCTATGCTACATAAATCTAGGTTTTGGTATGCGATATAAATCTAGGTTTTGGTATGCGATATAAATCTAGGATTTTGTAAACGATATCAATCTTGGTTTTGGTATACGATATAAATCTAGGTTTTCGTATGCGATATAAATCTAAATGGTATAAATCTAGGTATTGGTATGCGATATAAATCTAGGTTTTGGTATGCAGTATAAATCTAGGTTTTGGTATGCGAGATAAATCTAGGTTGTGGTATACGATATAATTCTAGGTTTTGGCATACTATATAAATTTAGGTTTTGCTATGCGATCTAAATATAAGCTTTGATATACGATATAAATCAAGATTTTGCAATGCGATATAAATTTAGTTATTGCTAAACCGTATAAATCTAGGTTTTGGTATGCAATATAAATCTAGGTTTTGGTATGCGAGATAAATTTAGGTTGTGGTATACGGTACAAATCTAGTTTTCGTATTCGATATCAATCTAGGTTTTGGTATACGGTATAAATATAGCTTTGATATACGGTGTAAATCTAGGTTTTGGTATACGATATAAATCTAGCTTTTGGTATACAGTATAAATATAGGTTTTGGTATAAGGTATAAATCTACGCTTTTGTATACGAAATAAATCTAGGTTTTGGTATGCCATATAAATATTAGCTTTGGTATACGATATGAATCTCGGTTTTGCTATAAGATATAAATCTATGTTTTGAAATACGATATACATTTACGTTTTGGTATGCGATATAAATCTAGTTATTGGTATACAGTATAAATCTAGGTTTTGGTCTGCGGTATAAATCGAGGTTTTGGTATGCGATATAAATCTAGTTATTGGTATACGGTATAAATCTAGGTTTTGATATACGATATAAATCTAGATATTGGTATACTCTAGATTTTCGTATATGGTATAAATCTGGGTTGTGGTTTACGAGATAAATCTAGGTTTTGTTATGCTACAAAAATCTAGGTTTTAGTGTGCGATATAAATCAAGGCTTTGATATACTGTATAAATCTAGGTTTTGGTATACGATATAAATCTAGGTTTTGGTATAAGATATAAATCTAGGTTTTGGTATGGTGTTTAAGTCTAGGTTTTAATATACGATATAAATATAGGTTTTGGTATACGATATAAATCTAGGTGTTCGCATACGGTATAAATCTAGGTTGTGGTTTACGAGATAAATCTAGATTTTGCTCTACTACATAAAGCTAGGTTTTGGTATACGATGTAAATGTAGGCTTTGGTATACGGGATAAATATAGGTTTTGGTATACGGTATAAATGTAGGTTTTGGTATTCGATATAAATCTAGTTTTTGGTATACGGTATCAATTTAGGTTTTGGTATGCGGTATAAATCAAGGTTTTGGTTTGTGGTATAAATCTAGGTTTTGGTATGCAGTATAAATCTAGGTTTTGGTATGCAAGATAAATCTAGGTTGTGGTATACGGTATAAATCTAGGTTTCGGTATACGGTATAAATCTAGGTTTCGGTATTCGATATAAATCAAGGTTTGGGTATCCAATATAAATCTAGGTTTTGGTATGCGATATAAATCTAGGTTTTGGTATACGGGATAAATATAGGTTTTAGTATACGGTATAAATCTAGGTTGTGGTTTACGAGATAAATCTAGGTTTTTCTATGCTACATAAATCTATGTTTTGGTATGCGATATAAATCTAGGTTTTGGTATGCGATATAAATCTAGGATTTTGTAAACGATATCAATCTTGGTTTTGGTATACGATATAAATCTAGGTTTTCGTATGCGATATAAATCTAAATGGTATAAATCTAGGTATTGGTATGCGATATAAATCTAGGTTTTGGTATGCAGTATAAATCTAGGTTTTGGTATGCGAGATAAATCTAGGTTGTGGTATACGATATAAATCTAGGTTTTGGCATACTATATAAATTTAGGTTTTGCTATGCGATCTAAATATAAGCTTTGATATACGATATAAATCAAGATTTTGCAATGCAATATAAATCTAGTTATTGCTAAACCGTATAAATCTAGGTTTTGGTATGCAATATACATCTAGGTTTTGGTATGCGAGATAAATTTAGGTTGTGGTATACGGTACAAATCTAGTTTTCGTATTCGATATCAATCTAGGCTTTGGTATACGGTATAAACATAGCTTTGATATACGGTGTAAATCTAGGTTTTGGTATACGATATAAATCTAGCTTTTGGTATACAGTATAAATATAGGTTTTGGTATAAGGTATAAATCTACGCTTTTGTATACGAAATAAATCTAGGTTTTGGTATGCCATATAAATATTAGCTTTGGTATACGATATGAATCTCGGTTTTGCTATAAGATATAAATCTATGTTTTGAAATACGATATACATTTACGTTTTGGTATGCGATATAAATCTAGTTATTGGTATACGGTATAAATCTAGGTTTTGGTCTGCGGTATAAATCGAGGTTTTGGTATGCGATATAAATCTAGTTATTGGTATACGGTATAAATCTAGGTTTTGATATACGATATAAATCTAGATATTGGTATACTCTAGATTTTCGTATATGGTATAAATCTGGGTTGTGGTTTACGAGATAAATCTAGGTTTTGTTATGCTACAAAAATCTAGGTTTTAGTGTGCGATATAAATCAAGGCTTTGATATACTGTATAAATCTAGGTTTTGGTATACGATATAAATCTAGGTTTTGGTATAAGATATAAATCTAGGTTTTGGTATACGATATAAATCTAGGTTTTGGTATAAGATATAAATCTAGGTTTTGGTATGGTGTTTAAGTCTAGGTTTTAATATACGATATAAATATAGGTTTTGGTATACGATATAAATCTAGGTGTTCGCATACGGTATAAATCTAGGTTGTGGTTTACGAGATAAATCTAGATTTTGCTCTACTACATAAAGCTAGGTTTTGGTATACGATGTAAATGTAGGCTTTGGTATACGGGATAAATATAGGTTTTGGTATACGGTATAAATGTAGGTTTTGGTATTCGATATAAATCTAGTTTTTGGTATACGGTATCAATTTAGGTTTTGGTATGCGGTATAAATCAAGGTTTTGGTTTGTGGTATAAATCTAGGTTTTGGTATGCAGTATAAATCTAGGTTTTGGTATGCAAGATAAATCTAGGTTGTGGTATACGGTATAAATCTAGGTTTCGGTATACGGTATAAATCTAGGTTTCGGTATTCGATATAAATCAAGGTTTGGGTATGCAATATAAATCTAGGTTTTGGTATGCGATATAAATCTAGGTTTTGGTATACGGGATAAATATAGGTTTTAGTATACGGTATAAATCTAGGTTGTGGTTTACGAGATAAATCTAGGTTTTTCTATGCTACATAAATCTATGTTTTGGTATGCGATATAAATCTAGGTTTTGGTATGCGATATAAATCTAGGATTTTGTAAACGATATCAATCTTGGTTTTGGTATACGATATAAATCTAGGTTTTCGTATGCGATATAAATCTAAATGGTATAAATCTAGGTATTGGTATGCGATATAAATCTAGGTTTTGGTATGCAGTATAAATCTAGGTTTTGGTATGCGAGATAAATCTAGGTTGTGGTATACGATATAAATCTAGGTTTTGGCATACTATATAAATTTAGGTTTTGCTATGCGATCTAAATATAAGCTTTGATATACGATATAAATCAAGATTTTGCAATGCAATATAAATCTAGTTATTGCTAATCCGTATAAATCTAGGTTTTGGTATGCAATATAAATCTAGGTTTTGGTATACGATATAAATCTAGGTTTTGGTATACAGTTTAAATATAGGTTTTGGTATAAGGTATAAATCTACGCTTTTGTATACGAAATAAATCTAGGTTTTGGTATGCCATATAAATATTAGCTTTGGTATACGATATGAATCTCGGTTTTGCTATAAGATATAAATCTATGTTTTGAAATACGATATACATTTACGTTTTGGTATGCGATATAAATCTAGTTATTGGTATACGGTATAAATCTAGGTTTTGGTATGCGGTATAAATCGAGGTTTTGGTATGCGATATAAATCTAGTTATTGGTATACGGTATAAATCTAGGTTTTGATATACGATATAAATCTAGATATTGGTATACTCTAGATTTTCGTATATGGTATAAATCTGGGTTGTGGTTTACGAGATAAATCTAGGTTTTGTTATGCTACAAAAATCTAGGTTTTAGTGTGCGATATAAATCAAGGCTTTGATATACTGTATAAATCTAGGTTTTGGTATACGATATAAATCTAGGTTTTGGTATAAGATATAAATCTAGGTTTTGGTATGGTGTTTAAGTCTAGGTTTTAATATACGATATAAATATAGGTTTTGGTATACGATATAAATCTAGGTGTTCGCATACGGTATAAATCTAGGTTGTGGTTTACGAGATAAATCTAGATTTTGCTCTACTACATAAAGCTAGGTTTTGGTATACGATGTAAATGTAGGCTTTGGTATACGGGATAAATATAGGTTTTGGTATACGGTATAAATGTAGGTTTTGGTATTCGATATAAATCTAGTTTTTGGTATACGGTATCAATTTAGGTTTTGGTATGCGGTATAAATCAAGGTTTTGGTTTGTGGTATAAATCTAGGTTTTGGTATGCAGTATAAATCTAGGTTTTGGTATGCAAGATAAATCTAGGTTGTGGTATACGGTATAAATCTAGGTTTCGGTATACGGTATAAATCTAGGTTTCGGTATTCGATATAAATCAAGGTTTGGGTATGCAATATAAATCTAGGTTTTGGTATGCGATATAAATCTAGGTTTTGGTATACGGGATAAATATAGGTTTTAGTATACGGTATAAATCTAGGTTGTGGTTTACGAGATAAATCTAGGTTTTTCTATGCTACATAAATCTATGTTTTGGTATGCGATATAAATCTAGGTTTTGGTATGCGATATAAATCTAGGATTTTGTAAACGATATCAATCTTGGTTTTGGTATACGATATAAATCTAGGTTTTCGTATGCGATATAAATCTAAATGGTATAAATCTAGGTATTGGTATGCGATATAAATCTAGGTTTTGGTATGCAGTATAAATCTAGGTTTTTGTATGCGAGATAAATCTAGGTTGTGGTATACGATATAAATCTAGGTTTTGGCATACTATATAAATTTAGGTTTTGCTATGCGATCTAAATATAAGCTTTGATATACGATATAAATCAAGATTTTGCAATGCAATATAAATCTAGTTATTGCTAAACCGTATAAATCTAGGTTTTGGTATGCAATATACATCTAGGTTTTGGTATGCGAGATAAATTTAGGTTGTGGTATACGGTACAAATCTAGTTTTCGTATTCGATATCAATCTAGGCTTTGGTATACGGTATAAACATAGCTTTGATATACGGTGTAAATCTAGGTTTTGGTATACGATATAAATCTAGCTTTTGGTATACAGTATAAATATAGGTTTTGGTATAAGGTATAAATCTACGCTTTTGTATACGAAATAAATCTAGGTTTTGGTATGCCATATAAATATTAGCTTTGGTATACGATATGAATCTCGGTTTTGCTATAAGATATAAATCTATGTTTTGAAATACGATATACATTTACGTTTTGGTATGCGATATAAATCTAGTTATTGGTATACGGTATAAATCTAGGTTTTGGTATGCGGTATAAATCGAGGTTTTGGTATGCGATATAAATCTAGTTATTGGTATACGGTATAAATCTAGGTTTTGATATACGATATAAATCTAGATATTGGTATACTCTAGATTTTCGTATATGGTATAAATCTGGGTTGTGGTTTACGAGATAAATCTAGGTTTTGTTATGCTACAAAAATCTAGGTTTTAGTGTGCGATATAAATCAAGGCTTTGATATACTGTATAAATCTAGGTTTTGGTATACGATATAAATCTAGGTTTTGGTATAAGATATAAATCTAGGTTTTGGTATACGATATAAATCTAGGTTTTGGTATAAGATATAAATCTAGGTTTTGGTATGGTGTTTAAGTCTAGGTTTTAATATACGATATAAATATAGGTTTTGGTATACGATATAAATCTAGGTGTTCGCATACGGTATAAATCTAGGTTGTGGTTTACGAGATAAATCTAGATTTTGCTCTACTACATAAAGCTAGGTTTTGGTATACGATGTAAATGTAGGCTTTGGTATACGGGATAAATATAGGTTTTGGTATACGGTATAAATGTAGGTTTTGGTATTCGATATAAATCTAGTTTTTGGTATACGGTATCAATTTAGGTTTTGGTATGCGGTATAAATCAAGGTTTTGGTTTGTGGTATAAATCTAGGTTTTGGTATGCAGTATAAATCTAGGTTTTGGTATGCAAGATAAATCTAGGTTGTGGTATACGGTATAAATCTAGGTTTCGGTATACGGTATAAATCTAGGTTTCGGTATTCGATATAAATCAAGGTTTGGGTATGCAATATAAATCTAGGTTTTGGTATGCGATATAAATCTAGGTTTTGGTATACGGGATAAATATAGGTTTTAGTATACGGTATAAATCTAGGTTGTGGTTTACGAGATAAATCTAGGTTTTTCTATGCTACATAAATCTATGTTTTGGTATGCGATATAAATCTAGGTTTTGGTATGCGATATAAATCTAGGATTTTGTAAACGATATCAATCTTGGTTTTGGTATACGATATAAATCTAGGTTTTCGTATGCGATATAAATCTAAATGGTATAAATCTAGGTATTGGTATGCGATATAAATCTAGGTTTTGGTATGCAGTATAAATCTAGGTTTTGGTATGCGAGATAAATCTAGGTTGTGGTATACGATATAAATCTAGGTTTTGGCATACTATATAAATTTAGGTTTTGCTATTCGATCTAAATATAAGCTTTGATATACGATATAAATCAAGATTTTGCAATGCAATATAAATCTAGTTATTGCTAATCCGTATAAATCTAGGTTTTGGTATGCAATATAAATCTAGGTTTTGGTATACGATATAAATCTAGGTTTTGGTATACAGTTTAAATATAGGTTTTGGTATAAGGTATAAATCTACGCTTTTGTATACGAAATAAATCTAGGTTTTGGTATGCCATATAAATATTAGCTTTGGTATACGATATGAATCTCGGTTTTGCTATAAGATATAAATCTATGTTTTGAAATACGATATACATTTACGTTTTGGTATGCGATATAAATCTAGTTATTGGTATACGGTATAAATCTAGGTTTTGGTATGCGGTATAAATCGAGGTTTTGGTATGCGATATAAATCTAGTTATTGGTATACGGTATAAATCTAGGTTTTGATATACGATATAAATCTAGATATTGGTATACTCTAGATTTTCGTATATGGTATAAATCTGGGTTGTGGTTTACGAGATAAATCTAGGTTTTGTTATGCTACAAAAATCTAGGTTTTGGTGTGCGATATAAATCAAGGCTTTGATATACTGTATAAATCTAGGTTTTGGTATACGATATAAATCTAGGTTTTGGTATAAGATATAAATCTAGGTTTTGGTATGGTGTTTAAGTCTAGGTTTTAATATACGATATAAATATAGGTTTTGGTATACGATATAAATCTAGGTGTTCGCATACGGTATAAATCTAGGTTGTGGTTTACGAGATAAATCTAGATTTTGCTCTACTACATAAAGCTAGGTTTTGGTATACGATGTAAATGTAGGTTTTGGTATACGGGATAAATATAGGTTTTGGTATACGGTATCAATTTAGGTTTTGGTATGCGGTATAAATCAAGGTTTTGGTTTGTGGTATAAATCTAGGTTTTGGTATGCAGTATAAATCTAGGTTTTGGTATGCAAGATAAATCTAGGTTGTGGTATACGGTATAAATCTAGGTTTCGGTATACGGTATAAATCTAGGTTTCGGTATTCGATATAAATCAAGGTTTTGGTATGCAATATAAATCTAGGTTTTGGTATGCGATATAAATCTAGGTTTTGGTATACGGGATAAATATAGGTTTTAGTATACGGTATAAATCTAGGTTGTGGTTTACGAGATAAATCTAGGTTGTTCTATGCCACATAAATCTATGTTTTGGTATGCGATATAAATCTAGGTTTTGGTATGCGATATAAATCTAGGATTTTGTAAACGATATCAATCTTGGTTTTGGTATACGATATAAATCTAGGTTTTCGTATGCGATATAAATCTAAATGGTATAAATCTAGGTATTGGTATGCGATATAAATCTAGGTTTTGGTATGCAGTATAAATCTAGGTTTTGGTATGCGAGATAAATTTAGGTTGTGGTATACGGTACAAATCTAGTTTTCGTATTCGATATCAATCTAGGTTTTGGTATACGGTATAAATATAGCTTTGATATACGGTGTAAATCTAGGTTTTGGTATACGATATAAATCTAGCTTTTGGTATACAGTATAAATATAGGTTTTGGTATAAGGTATAAATCTACGCTTTTGTATACGAAATAAATCTAGGTTTTGGTATGCCATATAAATATTAGCTTTGGTATACGATATGAATCTCGGTTTTGCTATAAGATATAAATCTATGTTTTGAAATACGATATACATTTACGTTTTGGTATGCGATATAAATCTAGTTATTGGTATACGGTATAAATCTAGGTTTTGGTATGCGGTATAAATCGAGGTTTTGGTATGCGATATAAATCTAGTTATTGGTATACGGTATAAATCTAGGTTTTGATATACGATATAAATCTAGATATTGGTATACTCTAGATTTTCGTATATGGTATAAATCTGGGTTGTGGTTTACGAGATAAATCTAGGTTTTGTTATGCTACAAAAATCTAGGTTTTAGTGTGCGATATAAATCAAGGCTTTGATATACTGTATAAATCTAGGTTTTGGTATACGATATAAATCTAGGTTTTGGTATAAGATATAAATCTAGGTTTTGGTATGGTGTTTAAGTCTAGGTTTTAATATACGATATACATATAGGTTTTGGTATACGATATAAATCTAGGTGTTCGCATACGGTATAAATCTAGGTTGTGGTTTACGAGATAAATCTAGATTTTGCTCTACTACATAAAGCTAGGTTTTGGTATACGATGTAAATGTAGGTTTTGGTATACGGGATAAATATAGGTTTTGGTATACGGTATAAATGTAGGTTTTGGTATTCGATATAAATCTAGTTTTTGGTATACGGTATCAATTTAGGTTTTGGTATGCGGTATAAATCAAGGTTTTGGTTTGTGGTATAAATCTAGGTTTTGGTATGCAGTATAAATCTAGGTTTTGGTATGCAAGATAAATCTAGGTTGTGGTATACGGTATAAATCTAGGTTTCGGTATACGGTATAAATTTAGGTTTCGGTATTCGATATAAATCAAGGTTTTGGTATGCAATATAAAACAGGGTTTTGGTATGCGATATAAATCTAGGTTTTGGTATACGGGATAAATATAGGTTTTAGTATACGGTATAAATCTAGGTTGTGGTTTACGAGATAAATCTAGGTTGTTCTATGCCACATAAATCTATGTTTTGGTATGCGATATACATCTAGGTTTTGGTATGCGATATAAATCTAGGATTTTGTAAACGATATCAATCTTGGTTTTGGTATACGATATAAATCTAGGTTTTCGTATGCGATATAAATCTAAATGGTATAAATCTAGGTATTGGTATGCGATATAAATCTAGGTTTTGATATGCAGTATAAATCTAGGTTTTGGTATGCGAGATAAATCTAGGTTGTGGTATACGATATAAATCTAGGTTTTGGCATACTATATAAATTTAGGTTTTGCTATGCGATCTAAATATAAGCTTTGATATACGATATAAATCAAGATTTTGCAATGCGATATAAATCTAGTTATTGCTAAACCGTATAAATCTAGGTTTTGGTATGCAATATAAATCTAGGTTTTGGTATGCGAGATAAATTTAGGTTGTGGTATACGGTACAAATCTAGTTTTCGTATTCGATATCAATCTAGGTTTTGGTATACGGTATAAATATAGCTTTGATATACGGTGTAAATCTAGGTTTTGGTATACGATATAAATCTAGCTTTTGGTATACAGTATAAATATAGGTTTTGGTATAAGGTATAAATCTACGCTTTTGTATACGAAATAAATCTAGGTTTTGGTATGCCATATAAATATTAGCTTTGGTATACGATATGAATCTCGGTTTTGCTATAAGATATAAATCTATGTTTTGAAATACGATATACATTTACGTTTTGGTATGCGATATAAATCTAGTTATTGGTATACGGTATAAATCTAGGTTTTGGTAGGCGGTATAAATCGAGGTTTTGGTATGCGATATAAATCTAGTTATTGGTATACGGTATAAATCTAGGTTTTGATATACGATATAAATCTAGATATTGGTATACTCTATATTTTCGTATATGGTATAAATCTGGGTTGTGGTTTACGAGATAAATCTAGGTTTTGTTATGCTACAAAAATCTAGGTTTTGGTGTGCGATATAAATCAAGGCTTTGATATACTGTATAAATCTAGGTTTTGGTATACGATATAAATCTAGGTTTTGGTATAAGATATAAATCTAGGTTTTGGTATGGTGTTTAAGTCTAGGTTTTAATATACGATATAAATATAGGTTTTGGTATACGATATAAATCTAGGTGTTCGCATACGGTATCAATCTAGGTTGTGGTTTACGAGATAAATCTAGATTTTGCTCTACTACATAAAGCTAGGTTTTGGTATACGATGTAAATGTAGGTTTTGGTATACGGGATAAAAATAGGTTTTGGTATACGGTATAAATGTAGGTTTTGGTATTCGATATAATTCTAGTTTTTGGTATACGGTATCAATTTAGGTTTTGGTATGCGGTATAAATCAAGGTTTTGGTTTGTGGTATAAATCTAGGTTTTGGTATGCAGTATAAATCTAGGTTTTGGTATGCAAGATAAATCTAGGTTGTGGTATACGGTATAAATCTAGGTTTCGGTAAACGGTATAAATCTAGGTTTCGGTATTCGATATAAATCAAGGTTTTGGTATGCAATATAAATCTAGGTTTTGGTATGCGATATAAATCTAGGTTTTGGTATACGGGACAAATATAGGTTTTAGTATACGGTATAAATCTAGGTTGTGGTTTACGAGATAAATCTAGGTTTTTCTATGCCACATAAATCTAGGTTTTGGTATGCGATATAAATCTAGGTTTTGGTATGCGATATAAATCTAGGATTTTGTAAACGATATCAATCTTGGTTTTGGTATACGATATAAATCTAAGTTTTCGTATGCGATATAAATCTAAATGGTATAAATCTAGGTATTGGTATGCGATATAAATCTAGGTTTTGGTATGCAGTATAAATCTAGGTTTTGGTATGCGAGATAAATCTAGGTTGTGGTATACGATATAAATCTAGGTTTTGGCATACTATATAAATTTAGGTTTTGCTATGCGATCTAAATATAAGCTTTGATATACGATATAAATCAAGATTTTGCAATGCGATATAAATCTAGTTATTGCTAAACCGTATAAATCTAGGTTTTGGTATGCAATATAAATCTAGGTTTTGGTATGCGAGATAAATTTAGGTTGTGGTATACGGTACAAATCTAGTTTTCGTATTCGATATCAATCTAGGTTTTGGTATACGGTATAAATATAGCTTTGATATACGGTGTAAATCTAGGTTTTGGTATACGATATAAATCTAGCTTTTGGTATACAGTATAAATATAGGTTTTGGTATAAGGTATAAATCTACGCTTTTGTATACGAAATAAATCTAGGTTTTGGTATGCCATATAAATATTAGCTTTGGTATACGATATAAATCTCGGTTTTGCTATAAGATATAAATCTATGTTTTGAAATACGATATACATTTACGTTTTGGTATGCGATATAAATCTAGTTATTGGTATACGGTATAAATCTAGGTTTTGGTATGCGGTATAAATCGAGGTTTTGGTATGCGATATAAATCTAGTTATTGGTATACGGTATAAATCTAGGTTTTGATATACGATATAAATCTAGATATTGGTATACTCTAGATTTTCGTATATGGTATAAATCTGGGTTGTGGTTTACGAGATAAATCTAGGTTTTGTTATGCTACAAAAATCTAGGTTTTAGTGTGCGATATAAATCAAGGCTTTGATATACTGTATAAATCTAGGTTTTGGTATACGATATAAATCTAGGTTTTGCTATAAGATATAAATCTAGGTTTTGGTATGGTATTTAAGTCTAGGTTTTAATATACGATATAAATATAGGTTTTGGTATACGATATAAATCTAGGTGTTCGCATACGGTATAGATCTAGGTTGTGGTTTACGAGATAAATCTAGATTTTGCTCTACTACATAAAGCTAGGTTTTGGTATACGATGTAAATGTAGGTTTTGGTATACGGGATAAATATAGGTTTTGGTATACGGTATAAATGTAGGTTTTGGTATTCGATATAAATCTAGTTTTTGGTATACGGTATCAATTTAGGTTTTGGTATGCGGTATAAATCAAGGTTTTGGTTTGTGGTATAAATCTAGGTTTTGGTATGCAGTATAAATCTAGGTTTTGGTATGCAAGATAAATCTAGGTTGTGGTATACGGTATAAATCTAGGTTTCGGTATACGGTATAAATCTAGGTTTCGGTATTCGATATAAATCAAGGTTTTGGTATGCAATATAAATCTAGGTTTTGGTATGCGATATAAATCTAGGTGTTGGTATACGGGACAAATATAGGTTTTAGTATACGGTATAAATCTAGGTTGTGGTTTACGAGATAAATCTAGGTTTTTCTATGCCACATAAATCTATGTTTTGGTATGCGATATAAATCTAGGTTTTGGTATGCGATATAAATCTAGGATTTTGTAAACGATATCAATCTTGGTTTTGGTATACGATATAAATCTAGGTTTTCGTATGCGATATAAATCTAAATGGTATAAATCTAGGTATTGGTATGCGATATAAATCTAGGTTTTGGTATGCAGTATAAATCTAGGTTTTGGTATGCGAGATAAATCTAGGTTGTGGTATACGATATAAATCTAGGTTTTGGCATACTATATAAATTTAGGTTTTGCTATGCGATCTAAATATAAGCTTTGATATACGATATAAATCAAGATTTTGCAATGCGATATAAATCTAGTTATTGCTAAACCGTATAAATCTAGGTTTTGGTATGCAATATAAATCTAGGTTTTGGTATGCGAGATAAATTTAGGTTGTGGTATACGGTACAAATCTAGTTTTCGTATTCGATATCAATCTAGGTTTTGGTATACGGTATAAATATAGCTTTGATATACGGTGTAAATCTAGGTTTTGGTATACGATATAAATCTAGCTTTTGGTATACAGTATAAATATAGGTTTTGGTATAAGGTATAAATCTACGCTTTTGTATACGAAATAAATCTAGGTTTTGGTATGCCATATAAATATTAGCTTTGGTATACGATATAAATCTCGGTTTTGCTATAAGATATAAATCTATGTTTTGAAATACGATATACATTTACGTTTTGGTATGCGATATAAATCTAGTTATTGGTATACGGTATAAATCTAGGTTTTGGTATGCGGTATAAATCGAGGTTTTGGTATGCGATATAAATCTAGTTATTGGTATACGGTATAAATCTAGGTTTTGGTATGCAATATAAATCTAGGTTTTGGTATGCGAGATAAATTTAGGTTGTGGTATACGGTACAAATCTAGTTTTCGTATTCGATATCAATCTAGGTTTTGGTATACGGTATAAATATAGCTTTGATATACGGTGTAAATCTAGGTTTTGGTATACGATATAAATCTAGCTTTTGGTATACAGTATAAATATAGGTTTTGGTATAAGGTATAAATCTACGCTTTTGTATACGAAATAAATCTAGGTTTTGGTATGCCATATAAATATTAGCTTTGGTATACGATATAAATCTCGGTTTTGCTATAAGATATAAATCTATGTTTTGAAATACGATATACATTTACGTTTTGGTATGCGATATAAATCTAGTTATTGGTATACGGTATAAATCTAGGTTTTGGTATGCGGTATAAATCGAGGTTTTGGTATGCGATATAAATCTAGTTATTGGTATACGGTATAAATCTAGGTTTTGATATACGATATAAATCTAGATATTGGTATACTCTAGATTTTCGTATATGGTATAAATCTGGGTTGTGGTTTACGAGATAAATCTAGGTTTTGTTATGCTACAAAAATCTAGGTTTTAGTGTGCGATATAAATCAAGGCTTTGATATACTGTATAAATCTAGGTTTTGGTATACGATATAAATCTAGGTTTTGCTATAAGATATAAATCTAGGTTTTGGTATGGTATTTAAGTCTAGGTTTTAATATACGATATAAATATAGGTTTTGGTATACGATATAAATCTAGGTGTTCGCATACGGTATAGATCTAGGTTGTGGTTTACGAGATAAATCTAGATTTTGCTCTACTACATAAAGCTAGGTTTTGGTATACAATGTAAATGTAGGTTTTGGTATACGGGATAAATATAGGTTTTGGTATACGGTATAAATGTAGGTTTTGGTATTCGATATAAATCTAGTTTTTGGTATACGGTATCAATTTAGGTTTTGGTATGCGGTATAAATCAAGGTTTTGGTTTGTGGTATAAATCTAGGTTTTGGTATGCAGTATAAATCTAGGTTTTGGTATGCAAGATAAATCTAGGTTGTGGTATACGGTATAAATCTAGGTTTCGGTATACGGTATAAATCTAGGTTTCGGTATTCGATATAAATCAAGGTTTTGGTATGCAATATAAATCTAGGTTTTGGTATGCGATATAAATCTAGGTGTTGGTATACGGGACAAATATAGGTTTTAGTATACGGTATAAATCTAGGTTGTGGTTTACGAGATAAATCTAGGTTTTTCTATGCCACATAAATCTATGTTTTGGTATGCGATATAAATCTAGGTTTTGGTATGCGATATAAATCTAGGATTTTGTAAACGATATCAATCTTGGTTTTGGTATACGATATAAATCTAGGTTTTCGTATGCGATATAAATCTAAATGGTATAAATCTAGGTATTGGTATGCGATATAAATCTAGGTTTTGGTATGCAGTATAAATCTAGGTTTTGGTATGCGAGATAAATCTAGGTTGTGGTATACGATATAAATCTAGGTTTTGGCATACTATATAAATTTAGGTTTTGCTATGCGATCTAAATATAAGCTTTGATATACGATATAAATCAAGATTTTGCAATGCGATATAAATCTAGTTATTGCTAAACCGTATAAATCTAGGTTTTGGTATGCAATATAAATCTAGGTATTGGTATGCGAGATAAATTTAGGTTGTGGTATACGGTACAAATCTAGTTTTCGTATTCGATATCAATCTAGGTTTTGGTATACGGTATAAATATAGCTTTGATATACGGTGTAAATCTAGGTTTTGGTATACGATATAAATCTAGCTTTTGGTATACAGTATAAATATAGGTTTTGGTATAAGGTATAAATCTACGCTTTTGTATACGAAATAAATCTAGGTTTTGGTATGCCATATAAATATTAGCTTTGGTATACGATATAAATCTCGGTTTTGCTATAAGATATAAATCTATGTTTTGAAATACGATATACATTTACGTTTTGGTATGCGATATAAATCTAGTTATTGGTATACGGTATAAATCTAGGTTTTGGTATGCGGTATAAATCGAGGTTTTGGTATGCGATATAAATCTAGTTATTGGTATACGGTATACATCTAGGTTTTGATATACGGTATAAATCTATGTTGTGGTTTACGAGATAAATCTAGGTTTTGCTATGCTACATAAATCTAGGTTTTGGTGTGCGATATAAATCTAGGCTTTGATATACGTTATAAATCCAGGTATTGGTATATTATATATATCTAGGCTTTGGTATACGATATAAATCAAAGTTTGGTATACTATATAAATCTAGGTTTTGGTATACGAGATAAATCTAGGGTTTGGTATGCGATACAAATCAAAGTTTTGGTAAACTATATAAATCTAGGTTTTGGTATACGATATAAATCTAGGTTTTGGTATACGGTATAAATCTAGGTTTTGGTATGCGATATAAATCTAGGCTTTGATATACAATATAAATCTAGGTTTTGGTATGTGATATAAATCTAAGTTTTGGAATACGATATAAATCTGGGTATTGGTATACGATATAAATCTAGGTTTTGGTATGCGATCTAAATATAAGTTTTGATATTCGATATAAATATAGTTATTGGTATACGGTATAAATCTAGGCTTTGATATACGCTATTAATCCAGGTATTGATATATTATATAAATCTAGGCTTTTGTATACGATATAAATCAAAGTTTGGTATACTATATAAATCTAGGTTTTGGTATACGATATAAATCTCGGTTTTGGTAAACGGTATAAATCTAGGTTTTGGTATGCGATATAAATCTAGGCTTTGGTATACAATATAAATCTAGGTTTTGGTATGTAATATAAATGTAAGTTTTGGAATACGATATAAATCTGGGTATTGGTATACTGTGTAAATCTAGGTTTTCGTATGCCGTATAAATCGAGGTTTTGGTATGTGGTATAAATCTAGGTTTTGGTATACGATATAAATCTAGGTTTTGGTATACGATATAAATATAGGTTTTGGTATTCGATATAAATGTAGTTATTGGTATACGGTATAAATCTAGGTTTTGGTATGCGGTATTAATCGAGGTTTTGGTATGTGGTATAAATCTAGGTTTTTGTATACGATATAAATCAAAGTTTTGGTTTACTATATAAATCTAGGTTTTGGCATACGATATCAATCTAGATTTTGGTATTCGATATAAATGTAATTTTTGGTATATGGTATAAATATAGGTTTTGATATGCCGTATAAATCTAGGTTTTGGTATGCGATATAAATCTAGGTATTGGTATACTGTGTAAATCTAGGTTTTCGTATGCGGTATAAATCTAGGTTTTGGTATACGGTATAAATCTAGGTTGTGGTTGTGGAGATAAATCTAGGTTTTGCTATGCCACATAAATCTAGGTTTTGGCATGCGATATAAATCTAGGTTTTGGCATGCGATATAAATCTAGGTTTTTGCATACGACATAAAAACTTGGTTTTGGTATGCGATTTAAATCTAGGTTTTTGCATACGATATAAATCTTGGTTTTGGTATACGATATAAATCAAGGTTTTGGTATGCGATCTAAATATAAGTTTTGATATATGATATAAATCTAGGTTTTGGTGTGCGATATAAATCTAAATGGTATAAATCTAGGTTTTGGTATGCGATATAAATCTAGGTTTTGGTATGCAGTATAAATTTAGGTTTTGGTATGCAAGATAAATCTAGGTTCTGGTATACGGTATAAATCTAGGTTTCGGAATACGATATAAATCTGGGTTTTGGTATAAGATATAAATCTAAGTTTTGGTATACGATATAAATCTACATTTTGGCATGCGATATTAATCTAGGTTTTGGTATTCGATATAAATTGAGGTATTGGTATATTGTATAAACCTACGTTTTGGTATACGTTATAAATCTAGGTTGTGGTTTACGAGATAAATCTATGCTTTGGTATGCAATATAAATCTGGGTTTTGGTATGCGAGATAAATCTAGGTTGTGGTATACGGTATAAATATAGCTTTTGATATAACGTGTAAATCTAGGTTTTGGTATACGATATAAATCTAGGTTTTGGTATACAGTATAAATATAGGTTTTGCTATGCGGTATAAATTTACGCTTTTGTATGCGAATTAAATCTAGGTTTTGGTATGCCATTTAAATATTGGCTTTGGTATACGA
Organism: Bathymodiolus septemdierum; assembly: GCA_963383655.1. NCBI lineage: Eukaryota > Metazoa > Mollusca > Bivalvia > Mytilida > Modiolidae > Bathymodiolus > Bathymodiolus septemdierum. The sequence goes on along the minus strand of OY726523.1, from coordinate 770,855 downwards.
TATAAATCTCGGTTTTGTTATAAGATATAAATCTATGTTTTGACATACGAAATAAATCTACGTTTTGGTATGCGATATCAATCTAGTTATTGGTATACGGTATAAATCTAGGTTTTGGCATGCGGTATAAATCTAGGTTTTGGAATACGAGATAAATCTAGGCTTTGGTATGCGATATAAATCAAAGTTTTGGTAAACTATATAAATCTAGGTTTTGGTATACGATATAAATCAAGGTTTTGGTATACGGTATAAATCTAGGTTTTGGTAAGCGATATCAATCTAGTCTTTGTTATACAATATAAATCTAAATTTTGGAATGTGATATAAATCTTAGTTTTGAAATACGAAATAAATCTGGGTATTGATATACTGTGTAAATCTAGGTTTTCGTATGCTGTATAAATCAAGGTTTTGGTATGTGGTATAAATCTAGGTTTTGGTGTGCGATATGAATCTAGGCTTTGCTACACTATATAAATCTAGGTTTTGATATACGATATAAATCTAGGTTTTGGTATACGATATAAATCTAGGTATTATACCAATATCTAGATTTATATCGTATACCAAAACCTAGATGTATATATGTATAAATCTAGGTGTTCGTATACGGTATAAATCTAGGTCGTGGTTTACGAGATAAATCTAGATTTTGCTCTACTATATAAAGCTAGGTTTTGGTATACGATATAAATGTAGGTTTTGGTATACGGGATAAATATAGGTTTTGGTATACGGTATAAATATAGGTTTTGGTATACGGTATAATTCTAGGTTTTTGTATTCGATATAAATTTAGGTTTTGGCAAACAATATAAATCTAGGTTTTTGTATATGATATAAATCTAGGTTTTGGTATGCAATATAAATCTAGGTTTTGGTATACGATATAAATCTAGGTTTTGGTATACGTGATAAATATAGGTTTTGGTATACGGTATAAATATAGGTTTTGGTATACTGTATAAATCTAGGTTTTCGTATGCGGTATAAATCTAGGTTTTGGTATACGGTATAAATCTATGTTGTGGTTTACGAGATAAATCAAGGCTTTGCGATGCCACATAAATCTAGATTTTGGTATCCGATATAAATCAAAGTTTTGGTATACTATATAAATCTAGGTTTGGGCATACGATATAAATCTAGGTTTTGGTAAACGATATAAATCTAGGTATTGGTATACGATATAAATCTAGGTTTTGGTATGATGTTTAAATCTAGGTTTTGATATACGATATAAATCTATGTTTTGGTATGCAATATAAATCTAGGTTTTGGTAGACGATATAAATTTAGGTTTTCCTATGCGATCTAAATATAAGCTTTGATATACGATATAAATCAAGGTTTTGTTATGCGATATAAATCTATTTATTGCTAAACCGTATAAATCTAGGTTTTGGTATGCAATATAAATCTAGGTTTTGGTTATACGATATAAATCTAGGTTTTCGTATACAGTATAAATCTAGGTTTTGGTATGCGGTATAAATCTACGCTTTTGTATACGAAATAAATCTAGGTTTTGGTATGCCATATAAATATTGGCTTAGGTATTCGATATAAATCTCGTTTTGGTATAAGATATAAATCTATGTTTTGAAATACGATATAAATCTACATTTTGGTATGCGATATAAATCTAGTTATTGGTATACGATATAAATCTAGGTTTTGGTATGCGATATAAATCAAGGTTTTGGAATACGAGATAAATCTAGGCTTTGGTATGCGATATAAATCAAAGTTTTGGTAAACTATATAAATCTAGGATTTGGTATACGATATAAATCTAGGTTTTGGTATACGGTATAAATCTGGGTTGTGGTTTACGAGATAAATCTACGTTTTGCTATGGTACACCAATCTAGGTTTTGGTATGCGATATAAATCAAAGTTTTGGAATACTATATAAATCTAGGTTTGGGCATACGATATAAATCTAGGTTTTGGTAAACGATATAAATCTAGGTATTGGTATACGATATAAATCTAGGTTTTGGTATGCGAGATAAATCTAGGTTGTGGTATACGGTATAAATATAACTTTTCATATACGGTGTAAATCTAGGTTTTGGTATACGATATAAATCTAGGTTTTGGTATACAGTATAAATATAGGTTTTGCTATACGGTATAAATCTACGCTTTTGTATACGAATTAAATCTAGGTTTTGGTATGCCATTTAAATATTGGCTTTGGTATACGATATAAATCTCGGTTTTGGTATGAGATATAAATCTATATTTTCACATACGAAATAAATCTACGTTTTGGTATGCGATATAAATCTAGTTATTGGTATACGGTATAAATCTAGGTTTTGGCATGCGGTATAAATCTAGGTTTTGGAATAAGAGATAAATCTAGGCTTTGGTATGCGATATAAATCAAAGTTTTGATAAACTATATAAATCTAGGTTTTGGTATACGATATAAATCAAGGTTTTGGTATACGGTATAAATCTAGGTTTTGGTAAGCGATATAAATCTAGTCTTTGGTATACAATATAAATCTAAATTTTGGTATGTCATATAAATCTTAGTTTTGGAATACGAAATAAATCTGGGTATTGGTATACTGTGTAAATCTAAGTTTTCGTATGCTGTATAAATCAAGGTTTTGGTATGTGGTATAAATCTAGGTTTTGGTGTGCGATATGAATCTAGGCTTTGCTACACTATATAAATCTAGGTTTTGGTATGCGATATAAATCTAGGTTTTGGTATACGATATAAAGCTAGGTATTATACCAATACCTAGATTCATATCGTATACCAAAACCTAGATTTCTATGTGTATAAATCTAGGTGTTCGTATACGGTATAAATCTAGGTCGTGGTTTACGAGATAAATCTAGACTTTGCTCTACTATATAAAGCTAGGTTTTGGTATACGATATAAATGTAGGTTTTGGTATGCGGGATAAATATAGGTTTTGGTATACGGTATAAATATAGGTTTTTGTATTCGATATAAATATAGGTTTTGGCAAACAATATAAATCTAGGTTTTGGTATACGATATAAATCTCGGTTTTGGTATACTGTATAAATCTGGGTTTTCGTATGCGATATAATTCTAGGTATTGATATACTGTGTAAATCTAGGTTTTCGTATGCGGTATAAATCTAGGTTTTGGTATACGGTATAAATCTATGTTGTGGTTTACGAGATAAATCAAGGCTTTGCGATGCCACATAAATCTAGGTTTTGGTATGCGATATAAATCAAAGTTTTGGTATACTATATAAATCTAGGTTTGGGCATACGATATAAATCTAGGTTTTGGTAAACGATATAAATCTAGGTATTGGTATACGATATAAATCTAGGTTTTGGTATGGTGTTTAAATCTAGGTTTTGATATACGATATAAATCTAGGTTTTGGTATGCAATATAAATCTAGGTTTTGGTAGACGATATAAATTTATGTTTTCCTATGCGATCTAAATATAGGCTTTGATATACGATATAAATCAAGGTTTTGTTATGCGATATAAATCTATTTATTGCCATACCGTATAAATCTAGGTTTTGGTATGCAATATAAATCTAGGTTTTCGTATACAGTATAAATATAGGTTTTGGTATACGGTATAAATATTGCCTTTGGAATACGATATAAATCTGGGTTTTGGTATACGATATAAATCTACATTTTGGTATGCTATATTAATCTAGGTTTTGGTATTCGATATAAATTGAGGTATTGGTAAATTGTATAAATCTACGTGTTCGTATACGGTATAAATCTAGGTTGTGGTTTACGAGATAAATCTATGTTTTGCTATGCTATATAAATCTAGGTTTTGGTATACGGCATAAATATATGTTTTGGTATACGTGTAAATCTAGGTTTTGGTATACGATATAAATCAAAGTTTTGGCATACTATATAAATTTAGGTTTTCCTATGCGATCTAAATATAAGTTTTGATATACGATATAAATCAAGGTTTTGTTATGCGATATAAATCTAGTTATTGCTAAACGTATACATCTAGGTTTTGGTGTACGGTATAAATCTACGCTTTTGTATACGAAATAAATCTAGGTTTTGGTATGCCATATAAATATTGGCTTTGGAATACGAGATAAATCTAGGCTTTGGTATGCGATATAAATCAAAGTTTTGGTAAACTATATAAATCTAGATTTTGGTATACGATATAAATCTAGGTTTTGGTATACGGTATAAATCTAGGTTGTGGTTTACGAGATAAATCTACGTTTTGCTATGGTACAAAAATCTAGGTTTTCGTATGCCGTATAAATCGCGGTTTTGGTATGTGGTATAAATCTAGGTTTTGGTATACGATATAAATCTAGGTTTTGGTATACGATATAAATATAGGTTTTGGTATTCGATATAAATGTAGTTATTGGTATACGGTATAAATCTAGGTTTTGTTATGCGGTATTAATCGAGGTTTTGGTATGTGGTATAAATCTAGGTTTTTGTATACGATATAAATCAAAGTTTTGGTTTTCTATATAAATCTAGATTTTGGCATACGATATCAATCTAGGTTTTGGTATTCGATATAAATGTAATTTTTGGTATACGGTATAAATATAGGTTTTGATATGCCGTATAAATCTAGGTTTTGGTATGCGATATAAATCTAGGTATTGGTATACTGTGTAAAATTAGGTTTTCGTATGCGATATAAATCTAGGTTTTGGTATACGGTATAAATCTAGGTTGTGGTTTTGGAAATAAATCTAGGTTTTGCTATGCCACATAAATCTAGGTTTTGGCATGCGATATAAATCTAGGTTTTGGCATGCGATATAAATCTAGGTTTTTGCATACGATGTAAATCTTGGTTTTAGTATGCGATATAAATCTAGGTTTTTGCATACGATATAAATCTTGGTTTTGGTATACGATATAAATCTATGTTTTGGTATGCGATCTAAATATAAGTTTTGATATATGATATAAATCTAGGTATTGGTATGCGATAAATATCTAGGTTTTGGTATGCAGTATAAATCTAGGTTTTGGTATGCAAGATAAATCTAGGTTCTGGTATATGGTATAAATCTAGGTTTCGGAATACGATATAAATCTGGGTTTTGGTATAAGATATAAATCTAAGTTTTGGTATACGATATAAATCTACATTTTGGCATGCGATATTAATCTAGGTTTTGGTATTCGATATAAATTGAGGTATTGGTATATTGCATAAACCTACGTTTTGGTATACGGTATAAATCTAGGTTGTGGCTTACGAGATAAATCTATGTTTTGGTATGCAATATAAATCTGGGTTTTGGTATGCGAGATAAATCTAGGTTGTGGTATACGGTATAAATATAGCTTTTGATATAACGTGTAAATCTATGTTTTGGTATACGATATCAATCTAGGTTTTGGTATGCAGAATAAATATAGGTTTTGCTATACGGTATAAATTTACGCTTTTGTATACGAATTAAATCTAGGTTTTGGTATGCCATTTAAATATTGGCTTTGGTATACGATATAAATCTCGGTTTTGGTATAAGATATAAATCTATGTTTTGACATACGAAATAAATCTACGTTTTGGTATGCGATATAAAACTAGTTATTGGTATACGGTATAAATCTAGGTTTTGGCATGCGGTATAAATCTAGGTTTTGGAATACGAGATAAATCTAGGCTTTGGTATGCGATATAAATCAATGTTTTGGTAAACTATATAAATCTAGGTTTTGGTAAGCGATATAAATCAAGTCTTTGGTATACAATATAAATCTAAATTTTGGAATGTGATATAAATCTTAGTTTTGGAATACGAAATAAATCTGGGTATTGGTATACTGTGTAAATCTAGGTTTTCGTATGCTGTATAAATCAAGGTTTTGGTATGTGGTATAAATCTAGGTTTTGGTGTGCGATATGAATCTAGGCTTTGCTACACTATATAAATCTAGATTTTGATATACGATATAAATCTAGGTTTTGGTATACGATATAAATCTAGGTATTATACCAATACCTAGATTTATATCGTATACCAAAACCTAGATTTCTATATGTATAAATCTAGGTGTTCGTATACGGTATAAATCTAGGTCGTGGTTTACGAGATCAATCTAGATTTTGCTCTACTATATAAAGCTAGGTTTTGGTATACGATATAAATGTAGGTTTTGGTATACGGGATAAATATAGGTTTTGGTATACGGTATAAATATAGGTTTTGGTATACGGTATAATTCTAGGTTTTTGTATTCGATATAAATTTAGGTTTTCGCAAACAATATAAATCTAGGTTTTTGTATATGATATAAATCTAGGTTTTGGTATTCAATATAAATCTAGGTTTTGGTATACGATATAAATCTAGGTTTTGGTATACGTGATAAATATAGGTTTTGGTATACGGTATAAATATAGGTTTTGGTATACTGTATAAATCTAGGTTTTCGCATGCGATATAAATCTAGGTATTGCTATACTGTGTAAATCTAGGTTTTGGTATCCGATATAAATCTAGGTATTGGTATACTGTGTAAATCTAGGTTTTCGTATGCGGTATAAATCTAGGTTTTGGTATACTGTATAAATCTAGGTTGTGGTTTTCGAGATAAATCTAGGTTTTGCTATGCCACATAAATCTAGGTTTTGGCATGCGATATACATCTAGGTTTTGGCATGCGATATAAATCTAGGTTTTTGCATACGATATAAATCTTGGTTTTGGTATGCGATATAAATCTAGGTTTTTGCATACGATATAAATCTTGGTTTTGGTACACGATATAAATCTAGGTTTTGGTATGCGATATAAATTGAGGTATTGGTATATTGTATAAACCTACGTTTTGGTATACGGTATAAATCTAGGTTGTGGTTTACGAGATAAATCTATGTTTTGGTATGCAATATAAATCTGGGTTTTGGTATGCGAGATAAATCTAGGTTGTGGTATACGGTATAAATATAGCTTTTGATATAACGTGTAAATCTATGTTTTGGTATACGATATAAATATAGGTTTTGGTATACAGTATAAATATAGGTTTTGCTATACGGTATAAATCTACGCTTTTGTATACGAATTAAACCTAGGTTTTGGTATGCCATTTAAATGTTGGCTTTGGTATACGATATAAATCTCGGTTTTGGTATAAGATATAAATCTATGTTTTGACATACGAAATAAATCTACGTTTTGGTATGCGATATAAATCTAGTTATTGGTATACGGTATAAATCTAGGTTTTGGCATGCGGTATAAATCTAGGTTTTCGAATACGAGATAAATCTAGGCTTTGGTATGCGATATAAATCAAAGTTTTGGTAAACTATATAAATCTAGGTTTTGGTATACGATATAAATCAAGGTTTTGGTATACGGTATAAATCTAGGTTTTGGTAAACGATATAAATATAGGTATTGGTATGCGATATAAATCTAGGTTTTGGTATGGTGTTTAAATCTAGGTTTTGATATACGATATAAATCTAGGTTTTGGTATGCAATATAAATCTAGGTTTTGGTAGACGATATAAATTTAGGTTTTCCTATGCGATCTAAATATAAGCTTTGATATACGATATAAATCAAGGTTTTGTTATGCGATATCAATCTATTTATTGCTAAGCCGTATAAATCTAGGTTTTGGTATGCAATCTAAATCTAGGTTTTGGTTATACGATATAAATCTAGGTTTTGGTATACAGTATAAATATAGGTTTTGGTATACGGTATAAATCTACGCTTTTGTATACGAAATAAATCTAGGTTTTGGTATGCCATATAAATATTGGCTTTGGTATTCGATATAAATCTCGGTTTTGGTATAAGACATAAATCTACATTTTGGTATGCGATATAAATCTAGTCTTTGGTATACAATATAAATCTAAATTTTGGAATGTGATATAAATCTTAGTTTTGGAATACGAAATAAATCTGGGTATTGGTATACTGTGTAAATCTAGGTTTTCGTATGCTGTATAAATCATGGTTTTGGTATGTGGTATAAATCTAGGTTTTGGTGTGCGATATGAATCTAGGCTTTGCTACACTATATAAATCTAGGTTTTGGTATACGATATAAATCTAGGTTTTGGTATACGATATAAATCTAGGTATTGGTATAATACCTAGATTTATATCGTATACCAAAACCTAGATTTCTATATGTATAAATCTAGGTGTTCGTATACGGTATAAATCTAGGTCGTGGTTTACGAGATAAATCTAGATTTTGCTCTACTATATAAAGCTAGGTTTTGGTATACTATATAAATCTAGGTTTGGGCATACGATATAAATCTAGGTTTTGGTAAACAATATAAATCTAGGTACTGGTATACGATATAAATCTAGGTTTTGGTATGGTGTTTAAATCTAGGTTTTGATATACGTTATAAATATAGGTTTTGGTATGCAATATAAATCTAGGTTTTGGTATGCGAGATAAATCTAGGCTGTGGTATACGGTATAAATATAGCTTTTGATAAACGGTGTAAATCTAGGTTTTGGTATATGATATAAATCTAGGTTTTGGTATACAGTATAAATCTAGGTTTTGGTATGCGATATAAATCTAGGTTTTGGTATGCAGTAAGAATCTAGGTTTTGGTATGCAAGATAAATCTAGGTTGTGGTATACGGTACAAATCTAATTTTCGGTATACGATATCAATCTAGGCTTTGGTATACGGTATAAATATAGCTTTTGATATACGGTGTAAATCTAGGTTTTGTTATATGATATAAATCTAGGTTTTGGTATACAGTATAAATATAGGTTTTGGTATACGGTATAAATCTACGCTTTTGTATACGAAATAAATCTAGGTTTTGGTAGGCGATATAAATCAAAGTTTTGATATAACATATAAATCTAGGTTTGGTATACGATATAAATCTACATTTTGGCATGCGATATTAATCTAGGTTTTGGTATTCGATATAAATTGAGGTATTGGTATATTGTATAAACCTACGTTTTGGTATACGATATAAATCTCGGTTTTGGTATAAGATATAAATCTATGTTTTCACATACGAAATAAATCTACGTTTTGGTATGCGATATAAATCTAGTTATTGGTATACGGTATAAATCTAGATTTTGGCACGCGGTATAAATCTAGGTTTTGGAATACGAGATAAATCTAGGCTTTGGTATGCGATATAAATCAAAGTTTTGGTATACTGTGTAAATCTAGGTTTTCGTATGCTGTATAAATCAAGGTTTTGGTATACGGTATAAATCAAGGTTTTGGTATGTGGTATAAATTTAGGTTTTGGTGTGCGATATGAATCTATGCTTTCCTACACTATATAAATTTAGGTTTTGGTATACGATATAAATCTAGGTATTATACCTAGATTTACACAGTATACCAATACCTAGATTTATATCATATACCAAAACCTAGATTTCTATATGTATAAATCTAGGTGTTCGTATACGGTATAAATCTAGGTCGTGGTTTACGAGATAAATCTAGACTTTGCTCTACTATATAAAGCTAGGTTTTGGTATACGATATAAATGTAGGTTTTGGTATACGGGATAAATATAGGTTTTGGTATACGGCATAAATATAGGTTTTGGTATACCGTATAAATCTAGGTTTTTGTATTCGATATAAATTTAGGTTTTGGCAAACAATATAAATCTAGGTTTTGGTATACGATATAAATCTAGGTTTTGGTATACTGTATAAATCTGGGTTTTCGTATGCGATATAAATCTAGGTATTGGTATACTGTGTAAATCTAGGTTTTCGTTTGCGGTATAAATCTAGGTTTTGGTATACGGTATAAATCTATGTTGTGGTTTACGAGATAAATCAAGGCTTTGCGATGCCACATAAATCTACGTTTTGGTATGCGATATAAATCAAAGTTATGGTATACTATATAAATCTAGGTTTGGTCATACGATATCAATCTAGGTTTTGGTAAACGATATAAATCTAGGTATTGGTATACGATATAAATCTAGGTTTTGGTATGGTGTTTAAATCTAGGTTTTGATATACGATATAAATCTAGGTTTTGGTATGCAATATAAATCTAGGTTTTGGTAGACGATATAAATTTAGGTTTTCCTATGCGATCTAAATATAAGCTTTGATATACGATATAAATCTAGGTTTTGTTATGCGATATCAATCTATTTATTTCTAAACCGTATAAATCTAGGTTTTGGTATGCAATATAAATCTAGGTTTTGGTTATACGATATAAATCTAGGTTTTGGTATACAGTATAAATATAGGTTTTGGTATACGGTATAAATCTACGTTTTTGCATACGAAATAAATCTAGGTTTTGGTATGCCATATACATATTGGCCTTGGTATTCGATATGAATCTCGGTTTTGGTATAAGATATAAATCTATGTTTTGAAATACGATATAAATCTACATTTTGGTATGCGATATAAATCTAGTTATTGGTATACGATATAAATCTAGATTTTGGTATGCGATATAAATCTAGGTTTTGGAATACGAGATAAATGTAGGCTTTGGTATGCGATATAAATCAAAGTTTTGGTAAACTATATAAATCTAGGATTTGGTATACGATATAAATCTAGGTTTTGGTATACGGTATAAATCTGGGTTGTGGTTTACGAGATAAATCTACGTTTTGCTATGGTACACAAATCTAGGTTTTGGTATGCGATATAAATCTAGGTTTTGGCATGCCATATAAATATTGGCTTTGGTATTCGATATAAATCTCGGTTTTGGTATAAGATATAAATCTATGTTTTGAAATACGATATAAATCTACATTTTGGTATGCGATATAAATCTAGTTATTGGTATACGATATAAATCTAGGATTTGGTATACGATATAAATCTAGGTTTTGGTATACGGTATAAATCTGGGTTGTGGTTTACGAGATAAATCTACGTTTTGCTATGGTATAAAAGTCTAGGTTTTGGTATGCGATATAAATCTAGGTTTTGGTATGGTGTTTAAATCTAGGTTTTGATATACGATATAAATCTAGGTTTTGGTATGCAATATAAATTTAGGTTTTGGTATGCGAGATAAATCTAGGTTTTGGTATACAGTATAAATATAGGTTTTGGTATACGGTATAAATATAGCTTTTGATATACGTGTAAATCTAGGTTTTGGTATATGATATAAATCTAGGTTTTGGTATACAGTATAAATATAGGTTTTGGTATACGGTATAAATATAGCTTTTGATATACGTGTAAATCTAGGTTTTGGTATATGATATAAATCTAGGTTTTGGTATACAGTATAAATATAGGTTTTGGTATACGGTATAAATCTACGCTTTTGTATACGAAATAAATCTAGGTTTTGGAAGGCCATATAAATATTGGCTTTGGAATACGATATAAATCTGGGTTTTGGTATACGATATAAATCTATATTTTGGTATGCGATATTAATCTAGGTTTTGGTATTCGATATAAATCTAGTTATTGGTATACGTATAAATCTAGGTTTTGGCACGCGGTATAAATCTAGGTTTTGGAATACGAGATAAATCTAGGCTTTGGTATGCGATATAAATCAAAGTTTTGGTATACTGTGTAAATCTAGGTTTTCGTATGCTGTATAAATCAAGGTTTTGGTATACGGTATAAATCAAGGTTTTGGTATGTGGTATAAATTTAGGTTTTGGTGTGCGATATGAATCTAGGCTTTCCTACACTATATAAATATAGGTTTTGGTATACGATATAAATCTAGGTATTATACCTAGATTTACACAGTATACCAATACCTAGATTTATATCATATACCAAAACCTAGATTTCTATATGTATAAATCTAGGTGTTCGTATACGGTATAAATCTAGGTCGTGGTTTACGAGATAAATCTAGACTTTGCTCTACTATATAAAGCTAGGTTTTGGTATACGATATAAATGTAGGTTTTGGTATACGGGATAAATATAGGTTTTGGTATACGGCATAAATATAGGTTTTGGTATACCGTATAAATCTAGGTTTTTGTATTCGATATAAATTTAGGTTTTGGCAAACAATATAAATCTAGGTTTTGGTATACGATATAAATCTAGGTTTTGGTATACTGTATAAATCTGGGTTTTCGTATGCGATATAAATCTAGGTATTGGTATACTGTGTAAATCTAGGTTTTCGTTTGCGGTATAAATCTAGGTTTTGGTATACGGTATAAATCTATGTTGTGGTTTACGAGATAAATCAAGGCTTTGCGATGCCACATAAATCTACGTTTTGGTATGCGATATAAATCAAAGTTATGGTATACTATATAAATCTAGGTTTGGTCATACGATATCAATCTAGGTTTTGGTAAACGATATAAATCTAGGTATTGGTATACGATATAAATCTAGGTTTTGGTATGGTGTTTAAATCTAGGTTTTGATATACGATATAAATCTAGGTTTTGGTATGCAATATAAATCTAGGTTTTGGTAGACGATATAAATTTAGGTTTTCCTATGCGATCTAAATATAAGCTTTGATATACGATATAAATCTAGGTTTTGTTATGCGATATCAATCTATTTATTTCTAAACCGTATAAATCTAGGTTTTGGTATGCAATATAAATCTAGGTTTTGGTTATACGATATAAATCTAGGTTTTGGTATACAGTATAAATATAGGTTTTGGTATACGGTATAAATCTACGTTTTTGCATACGAAATAAATCTAGGTTTTGGTATGCCATATACATATTGGCCTTGGTATTCGATATGAATCTCGGTTTTGGTATAAGATATAAATCTATGTTTTGAAATACGATATCAATCTACATTTTGGTATGCGATATAAATCTAGTTATTGGTATACGATATAAATCTAGATTTTGGTATGCGATATAAATCTAGGTTTTGGAATACGAGATAAATGTAGGCTTTGGTATGCGATATAAATCAAAGTTTTGGTAAACTATATAAATCTAGGATCTGGTATACGATATAAATCTAGGTTTTGGTATACGGTATAAATCTGGGTTGTGGTTTACGAGATAAATCTACGTTTTGCTATGGTACAAAAATCTAGGTTTTGGTATGCGATATAAATCTAGGTTTTGGTATGCCTTATAAATATTGGCTTTGGTATTCGATATAAATCTCGGTTTTGGTATAAGATATAAATCTATGTTTTGAAATACGATATAAATCTACATTTTGGTATGCGATATAAATCTAGTTATTGGTATACGATATAAATCTAGGATTTGGTATACGATATAAATCTAGGTTTTGGTATACGGTATAAATCTGGGTTGTGGTTTACGAGATAAATCTACGTTTTGCTATGGTATAAAAGTCTAGGTTTTGGTATGCGATATAAATCTAGGTTTTGGTATGGTGTTTAAATCTAGGTTTTGATATACGATATAAATCTAGGTTTTGGTATGCAATATAAATTTAGGTTTTGGTATGCGAGATAAATCTAGGTTTTGGTATACCGTATAAATATAGGTTTTGGTATACGGTATAAATATAGCTTTTGATATACGTGTAAATCTAGGTTTTGGTATATGATATAAATCTAGGTTTTGGTATACAGTATAAATATAGGTTTTGGTATACGGTATAAATCTACGCTTTTGTATACGAAATAAATCTAGGTTTTGGAAGGCCATATAAATATTGGCTTTGGAATACGATATAAATCTGGGTTTTGGTATACGATATAAATCTATATTTTGGTATGCGATATTAATCTAGGTTTTGGTATTCGATATAAATTGAGGTATTGGTATATTGTATAAATCTACGTTTTGGTATACGGTATAAATATATGTTTTGGTATACGTGTGAATCTATGTTTTGGTATACGATATTAATCTAGGTTTTGGTAGAAGATATAAATCAAAGTTTTGCCATACTATATAAATTTAGGTTTTCCTATGCGATCTAAATATAAGCTTTGATATACGATATAAACCGTTATGCGATATAAATCTAGTTATTGCTAAACGTATAAATCTAGGTTTTGGTGTACGGTATAAATCTACGCTTTTGTATACGAAATAAATCTAGGTTTTGGTATACCATATAAATATTGTCTTTGGAATACGAGATAAATCTAGGCTTTAGTATGCGATATAAATCAAAGTTTTGGTAAACTATATAAATCTAGGTTTTGGTATACGATATAAATCTAGGTTTTGGTATAAGATATAAATCTAGGTTTTGGTATGGTGTTTAAATAAAGGTTTTAATATACGATATAAATCTAGGTATTATACCAATACCTAGATTTATTTCGTATACCAAAACATTGATTTATATATGTATAAATCTAGGTGTTCGTATTCGGTATAAATCTAGGTTGTGGTTTACGAGCTAAATCTAGATTTTGCTCTACTACATAAAGCTAGGTTTTGGTATACAATATAAATGTAGGTTTTGGTATACGGGATAAATATAGGTTTTGGTATATGGTATAAATATAGCTTTTGGTATACGGTATAATTCTATGTTTTTGTATTCGATATAAATTTAGGTTCGGGCAAACAATATAAATCTAGGTTTTTGTATATGATATAAATCTAGATTTTGGTATGCAATATAAATCTAGGTTTTCGTATACGATATAAATCTAGGTTTTGGCATACGTGATAAATATAGGTTTTGGTATACGGTATAAATCTAGGTTTTGGTATACGGTATAAATCTAGGTTTTCGTATGCGATATAAATCTAGGTATTGGTATACTGTGTAAATCTAGGTTTTCGTATGCGGTATAAATCTAGGTTTTGGTATACGGTATAAATCTAGGTTGTGGTTTACGAGATACATCTAGGCTTTGCGATGCCACATAAATCTACGTTTTGGTATGCGATATAAATCAAAGTTTTGATATAATATATAAATCTAGGTTTGGGCATACGATATAAATCTAGATTTTGGTAAACGATATAAATCTAGGTATTGGTATACTGTAGATTTTCGTATACGGTATAAATCTGGGTTGTGGTTTACGAGATATATCTAGGCTTTGCGATGCCACATAAATCTAGGTTTTGGTATGCGATATAAATCAAAGTTTTGATATAATATATAAATCTAGGTTTGGGCATACGATATAAATCTAGGTTTTGGTAAACGATATAAATCTAGGTATTGGTATACTGTAGATTTTCGTATACGGTATAAATCTGGGTTGTGGTTTACGAGATAAATCTAGGTTTTGCTATGTTACAAAAGTCTAGGTTTTGGAATGCGATATAAATCAAAGTTTTGATATAATATATAAATCTAGGTTTGGGCATACGATATAAATCTAGGTTTTGGCAAACGATATAAATCTAGGTATTGGTATACTGTAGATTTTCGCATACGGTATAAAACTGGGTTGTGGTTTACGAGATAAATCTAGGTTTTGCTATGTTGCAAAAATCTAGGTTTTGGTATACGATATAAATCTAGGTTTTGGTATGGTGTTTAAATCTAGGTTTTGATATACGATATAAATCTAGGTTTTGGTATGCAATATAAATCTAGGTTTTGGTATGCGAGATAAATCTAGGTTGTGGTATACGGTACAAATCTAGTTTTCGGTATACGATATCAATCTATGTTTTGGTATACGGTATAAATATAGCTTTCGATATACGGTGTAAATCTAGGTTTTGGTATACGATATAAATCTAGGTTTTGGTATACAATATAAATATAGGTTTTGGTATACGGTATAAATCTACGCTTTTGTATACGAAATAAATATCGGTTTTGGTATAAGATATAAATCTATATTTTGAATTACGATATACATCTACGTTTTGGTATGCGATATAAATCTAGTTATTGGTATGCGGTATAAATCTAGGTTTTGGTATACGGTTTAAATCTAGGTTGTGGTTTACGAGATAAGTCCAGGTTTTCCTATGCTACAAAAATCTAGGTTTTGGTGTGCGATATAAATCTAGGCTTTGATATACGTAATAAATCCAGGTATTGGTATATTATATAAATCTAGATTTTGGTATACGATATAAATCAAAGTTTGGTATACTATATAAATCTAGGTTTTGGTATACGAGATAAATCTAGGCTTTGGTATGCGATATAAATCAAAGTTTTGGTAAACTATATAAATTTAAGGTTTTGGTATACGATATAAATCTAGGTTTCGGTATACGGTATAAATCTAGGTTTTGGTATGCGAGATAAATCTAGGCTTTGGTATACAATATAAATCTAGGTTTTGATATGTGATATAAATCTTAGTTTTGGAATACGATATAAATCTGGGTAAATCTAGGTTTTCGTATGGTGTATAAATCAAGGTTTTCGTATGTGGTATAAATCTTGGTTTTGGTATGCGATATAAATCTAGGTTTTGGTATGCGATATAAATCTAGGTTTTGGTATTCGATATAAATCTAGTTATTGGTATACGGTATAAATCTAGGTTTTGGTATGCGGTATAAATCGAGGTTTTGGAATGTGGTATACATCTAGGTTTTGCTATACTATATACATCGAGGTTTTGGCATACGATATAAATCTAGGTTTTGGTAAACGATATAAATCTAGGTATTGGTATACTTTAGATTTTCGCATACGGTATAAATCTGGATTGTCGTTTACGAGATAAGTCTAGGTTTTGCTATGCTACAAAAATCTAGGTTTTGGTGTGTGATATACATCTAGGCTTTGCAATACTATATAAATCTAGGTTTTGATATACGATATAAATCTATGTTTTGGTATAAGATATAAATCTAGGTTTTCGTATGGTGTGTAAATCTACGTTTTGATATACCATATAAATCTAGGTTTTGGTATACGATATAAATCTAGGTATTGGTATATTGTATAAATCTAGGTGTCCTATACGGTATAAATCTAGGTTGTGGTTTACGAGATAAATCTAGATTTTGCTCTACTACATAAAGCTAGGTTTTGGTATACGATATAAATGTAAGTTTTGGTATACGGGATAAATATAGGTTTTGGTATACGGTATGAACATAGGTTTTGGTATACGGTATAATTCTAGGTTTTTGTATTCTATATAAATCTAGGTTTTGGCAAACAATATAAATCTAGGTTTTTGTATATGATATAAATCAAGGTTTTGAAATGCAATATAAATATAGGTTTCGGTATACAGTATAAATATAGGTTTTGGTATACGGTTTAAATCTATGTTTTCGCATGCGATATAAATCTAGGTACTGGTATACTGTGTAAATCTAGATTTTCGTATGCGATATAAATCTAGGTTTTGGTATTCGGTATACATCTAGGTTGTGGTTTACGATATAAATCTAGGTTTTGCTATGCCACATAAATCTAGGTTTTGGTATGCGATATAAATCTAGGTTTTGTTATGCGATATAAATCTAGGCTTTTGTATGCGATATAAATCTAGGTTTTGGTATGCGATATAAATCTAGGTTTTTGTATACGATATAAATCAAAGTTTTGGTATGAGATCTAAATATAAGTTTTAATATACGATATAAATCTAGATTTTTTTTATGCGATTTAAATCTAATGGTATAAATCTAGGTATTGGTATGCGATATAAATCTAGGTTTTGGTATGCAGTATAAATCTAGGTTTTGGTATGCGAGATAAATCTAGTTGTGGTATACGGTATAAATCTAGGTTTCGGTATACGATATAAATCTAGGTTTTGGTATGCGATATTAATCTAGGTTTTGGTATTCGATATAAATCTACGTTTTGGTATGCGATATTAATCTAGGTTTTGGTATTCGGTATAAATTTAGGTATTGGTATATTTAATAAATCTAGGTTTTCGTATACGTATAAATCTAGGTTGTGGTTTACGAGATGAATCTATGCTTTGCTATGCTATATAAATCTAGGTTTTGGTTTACAGTATAAATATATGTTTTGGAATACGTGTAAATCTAGGTTTTGGTATACTATATAAATCTAGGTTTTGCTATGCGATCTAAATTTAAGCTTTGATATACGATATAAATAAAGGTTTTGTTATGCGATATAAATCTAGTTATTGCTAAGCCGTATTAATCTAGATTTTGGTATGCCATATAAATCTAGGTTTTGGTATGCGAGATAAATCTAGGTTGTGGTATACGGTATAAATATAGCTTTTGATATACGGTGTAAATCTAGGTTTTGGTATACGATATAAATCTAGGTTTTGGTATACAGTATAAATATTGGCTTTGGTATACGATATAAATCTACGTTTTGGTATGCGATATAAATCTAGTTATTGGTATACGGTATAAATCTAGGTTTTGGTATACGGTATAAATCTAGGTTGTGGTTTACGAGATAAATCTAGATTTTGCTATGCTACATCAATCTAGGTTTTGGTGTGCGATATAAATCTAAGCTTTGATATACGTTATAAATCCAGGTATTGGTATATTATATAAATCTAGGCTTTTGTATACGATATAAATCAAAGTTTGGTATACTATATAAATCAAGGTTTTGGTATACGAGATAAATCTAGGGTTTGGTATGCGATACAAATCAAAGATTTGGTAAACTATATAAATCTAAGTTTTGGTATACGATATAAATCTAGGCTTTGATATACAATATAAATCTAGGTTTTGGTATACGATATAAATGTAGGTTTTGGTATTCGATATAAATCTAGTTTTTGGTATACGGTATAAATTTAGGTTTTGGTATGCGGTATAAATCAAGGTTTTGGTATGTGGTATAAATCTAGGCTTTGGTATGCGATATAAATCTAGGCTTTGATATACAATATAAATCTAGGTTTTGGTATGTGATATAAATTTGGGTATTGGTATACTGTGTAAATCAAGGTTTTCGTATGCCGTATAAATCGAGGTTTTGCTATGTGGTATAAATCTAGGTTTTGGTATACGATATAAATCTAGGTTTTGGTATACGATATAAATGTAGGTTTTGGTATTCGATATAAATCTAGTTTTTGGTATACGGTATAAATTTAGGTTTTGGTATGCGGTATAAATCAAGGTTTTGGTATGTGGTATAAATCTAGGCTTTGGTATACGATATAAATCAAAATTCTGGTATACTATATAAATCTAGGTTTTGGCATACGATATAAATCTAGGTTTTGGTAAACGATATAAATCTAGATATAGGTATACTCTAGATTTTCGTATACGGTATAAATCTGGGTTGTGGTTTGCGAGATAAATCTAGGTTTTCCTATGCTACAAAAATCTAGGTTGTGGTGTGCGATATAAATCTAGGCTTTGCTATACTGTATAAATCTAGGTTTTGGTATACGATATCAATCTAGGTTTTGGTTTGGTGTTTAAGTCTAGGTTTTAATAAACGATATAAATCTAAGTTTTGGTATACGATATAAATCGTATACGATATAAATCTAGGTTATGGTTTATGAGATCAATCTAGATTTTGCTCTACTACATAAAGCTAGGTTTTGGTATACGATATAAATGTAGGTTTTGGAATACGGGATAAATATAGGTTTTGGTATACGGTATAAATGTAGGTTGTAGTTTAAGAGATAAATCTAAGTTTTTCTATACCACATAAATCTAGGTTTTGGTATGTGATATAAATCTAGGTTTTGGTATACGATATAAATCTAGGTTTTGGTATACGGGATAAATATACGTTTTGGTATACGGTATAAATGTAGGTTGTAGTTTAAGAGATAATTCTAGGTTTTTCTATACCACATAAATCTAGGTTTTGGTATGTGATATAAATCTAAGTTTTGGAATACGATATAAATCTGGGTATTGGTATACTGTGTAAATCTAGGTTTTCGTATGCCGTATAAATCTAGGTTTTGGTATACGATATAAATCTATGTTTTGGTATACGATATAAATGTAGGTTTTGGTATTCGATATAAATCTAGTTTTTGGTATACGGTATAAATCTAGGTTTTGGTATTCGGGATAAATATACGTTTTGGTATACGGTATAAATGTAGGTTGTAGTTTCAGAGATAATTCTAGGTTTTTCTATACCACATAAATCTAGGTTGTGGTATGCAATATAAATCAAGGTTTTGGTATGTGGTATAAATCTAGGCTTTGGTATACGATATAAATCAAAGTTCTGGTATACTATATAAATCTAGGTTTTGGTATACGATATAAATCTAGGTTTTGGTATACGATATAAATGTAGGTTTTGGTATTCGTGATAAATCTAGGTTTTTCTATCTCACATAAATCTAGGTTTTGGAATGCGATATATATCTAGGTTTTGGTATGCGATATAAATCTAGGATTTTGTAAACGATATAAATCTTGGTTTTGGTATACGATATAAATCTAGGTTTTGGTATGCG
Organism: Bathymodiolus septemdierum; assembly: GCA_963383655.1. Taxonomy (NCBI): domain Eukaryota; kingdom Metazoa; phylum Mollusca; class Bivalvia; order Mytilida; family Modiolidae; genus Bathymodiolus; species Bathymodiolus septemdierum. Next base: position 750,574 of record OY726523.1, on the reverse strand, counting down.
ATCTAAATATAAGTTTTGATATACGATATAAATCTAGGTTTTGGTATGCGATATAAATCTAAATGGTATAAATCTAGGTATTGGTATGCGATATAAATCTAGGTTTTGGTATGCGATATAAATCAAAGTTTTGATATATTATATAAATCTAGGTTTGGGCATACGATATAAATCTACGTTTTGGTAAACGATATAAATCTAGGTATACTGTAGATTTTCGTATACGGTATAAATCTGGGTTGTGGTTTACGAGATAAATCTAGGTTTTACTATGTCACAAAATCTAGATTTTGGTATGAGATATAAATCAAACTTTTGATATGATATATAAATCTAGGTTTGGGCATACGATATAAATCTAGGTTTTGGTAAACGATATCAATCTAGGTATTGGTATACTGTAGATTTTCGCATACGGTATAAATCTGGGTTGTGGTTTATGAGATAAATCTAGGTTTTGCTATGTTGCAAAAATCTAAGTTTTGGTATGCGATATAAATCAAAGTTTTGATATTATATATAAATCTAGGTTTGGGCATACGATATAAATCTAGGTTTTGGTAAACGATATAAATCTAGGTATTGGTATACTGTAGATTTTCGTATACGGTATAAATCTGGGTTGTGGTTTACGAGATAAATCTAGGTTTTGCTATGTTACACAAATCTAGGTTTTGGTGTGCGATATAAATCTAGGCTTTGCTATACTATATAAATCTAGGTTTTGGTATACGATATAAATCTAGGTTTTGGTATGCAATATAAATCTAGGTTTTGGTATGCGAGATAAATCTAGGTTGTTGTGTACGGTACAAATCTAGTTTTCGGTATACGATATCAATCTATGTTTTGGTATACGGTATAAATATATCTTTCCATATACGGTGTAAATCCAGGTTTTGGTATACGATATCAATCTAGGTTTTGGTATACGGTATAAATATAGGTTTTGGTATATGGTATAAATCTACGCTTTTGTATACGAAATAAATCTCGGTTTTGGTATAAGATATAAGTCTATATTTTGAATTATGATATACATCTACGTTTTGGTATGCGATATAAATCTAGTTATTGGTAGGCGGTATAAATCTAGGTTTTGGTATACGGTATAAATCTAGGTTGTGGTTTACGAGATAAATCTAGGTTTTCCTATGCTACATAAATCTAGGTTTTGGTGTGCGATATAAATCAAGGCTTTGATATACGTAATAAATCCAGCTATTGGTATATTATATAAATCTAGGCTTTGGTATACGATATAAATCTAGGCTTTGGTATGCGATATAAATCAAAGTTTTGTTAAACTATATAAATTTAAGGTTTTGGTATACGATATAAATCTAGGTTTCGGTATACGGTATAAATCTAGGTTTTGGTATGCGATATAAATCTAGGCTTTGGTATACAATATAAATCTAGATTTTGATATGTGATATAAATCTTAGCTTTGGAATACGATATAAATCTGGGTAAATCTAGGTTTTCGTATGGCGTATAAATCAAGGTTTTGGTATGTGGTATAAATCTTGGTTTTGGTATGCGATATAAATATAGGTTTTCGTATGCGATATAAATCTAGGTTTTGGTATTCGATATAAATCTAGTTATTGGTATATGGTATAAATCTAGGTTTTGGTATGCAGTATAAATCGAGGTTTTGGAATGTGGTATAAATCTAGGTTTTGGTATACTATATAAATCGAGGTTTTGGCATACGATATAAATCTAGGTTTTGGTAAACGATATAAATCTAGGTATTGGTATACTGTAGATTTTCGTATACGGTATAAATCTGGATTGTCGTTTACGAGATAAGTCTAGGTTTTGCTATGCTACAAAAATCTAGGTTTTGGTGTGTGATATACATCTAGGCTTTGCAATACTATATAAATCTAGGTTTTGGTATACGATATAAATCTATGTTTTGGTATAAATTATAAATCTAGGTTTTGGTATGGTGTTTAAATCTAGGTTTTGATATACGATATAAATCTAGGTTTTGGTATACGATATAAATCTAGGTATTGCTATACTCTATAAATCTAGGTGTTCGTATACGGTATAAATCTAGGTTGTGGTTTACGAGATAAATCTAGATTTTGCTCTACTACATAAAGCTAGGTTTTGGTATACGATATAAATGTAGGTTTTGGTATACGGGATAAATATAGGTTTTGGTATACGGTATAAATATAGGTTTTGGTATACGGTATAATTCTAGGTTTTTGTATTCTATATAAATCTAGGTTTTGGCAAACAATATAAATCTAGGTTTTTGTTTATGATATAAATCAAGGTTTTGGTATGCAATATAAATATAGGTTTCGGTATACAGTATAAATATAGGTTTTGGTATACGGTTTAAATCTAGGTTTTCGCATGCGATATAAATCTAGGTACTGGTATACTGTGTAAATCTCGGTTTTCGTATGCGGTATAAATCTAGGTTTTTGGTATTCGGTATAAATCTAGGTTGTGGTTTACCAGATAAATCTAGGTTTTGCTATGCCACATAAATCTAGGTTTTGGTATGCGATATAAATCCAGGTTTTGGTATGCGATATAAATCTAGGTTTTTGTATACGATATAAATCTAGGTTTTGGTATGCGATATAAATCTAGGTTTTTGCATACGATATAAATCTAGGTTTTGGTATGCCATCTAAATATAAGTTTTGATATACGATATAAATCTAGGTTTTGGTATGCGATATAAATCTAAATGGTATAAATCTAGGTATTGGTATGCGATATAAATCTAGGTTTTGGTATGCAGTATAAATCTAAGTTTTGGTATGCAAGAAAAATCTAGGTTGTGGTATACGGTATAAATCTAGGTTTCGGTATACGATATAAATCTAGGTTTTGGCATACTATATACATTTAGGTTTTGCTATGCGATCTAAATAAAAGCTTTGATATACGATATAAATCAAGGATTTGCAATGCGATATAAATCTAGTTATTGCTAAACCGTATAAATCTAGGTTTTGGTATGCAATATAAATCTAGGTTTTGGTATGCGAGATAAATTCAGGTTTGTGGTATACGGTACAAATCTAGTTTTCGGTATTCGATATCAATCTAGGTTTTGGTATACGGTATAAATATAGCTTTTGATATACGGTGTAAATCTAGGTTTTGGTATACGATATAAATCTAGGTTTTGGTATACAGTATAAATATAGGTTTTGGTATAAGGTATAAATCTACGCTTTGGTATACGAAATAAATCTAGGTTTTGGTATGCCATATAAATATTGGCTTTAGCATACGATATAAATCTCGGTTTTGCTATAAGATATAAATCTATGATTTGAAATACGATATAAATCTACGTTTTGATATACGATATAAATCTAGTTATTGGTATACGGTATAAATCTAGGTTTTGGTATGCGGTATAAATCTAGGTTTTGGTATGCGATATAAATCTAGTTATTGGTATACGGTATAAATCGAGGTTTTGGTACATGGTATTAATCTATGTTGTGGTATACGAGATAAATCTAGGTTTTGCTATGCTACATAAATCATGGTTTTGGTTTGCGATATAAATCTAAGCTTTGATATACGCTATAAATCCAGGTATTGATATATTATATAAATCTAGGTTTTGTTATACGATATAAATCTCGGTTTTGGTATACGGTATAAATCTAGGTTTTGGTATGCGATATAAATCTGGGTATTGGTATACTGTGTAAATCTAGGTTTTCGTATGCGGAATTAATCGAGGTTTTGGTATGTGGTATAAATCTAGGTTTTGGTATACGATATAAATCTAGGTTTTGGTATTCGATATATATGTAGTTATTGGTATACGGTATAAATCTAGATTTTGGTATGCGGTATTAATCGAGGTTTTGGTATGTGGTATAAATCTAGGTTTTGGTATACGATATAAATCAAAGTTTTGGTATACTATATAAATCTAGGTTTTGGTACGGTGTTTAAATCTAGGTTTTGATATACGATATAAATCTAGGTTTTGGTATACGATATAAATCTAGGCTTTTATATACGATATCAATCAAAGTTTGGTATACTATATAAATCTAGGTTTTGGAATACGGGATAAATCTAGGTATTGGTATAAGATATAAATCTAGGTTTTGGTATGGTGTTTAAATCTAGGTTTTGATATACGATATAAATCTAGGCTTTTGTATACGATATAAATCAAAGTTTGGTATACTATATAAATCTAGGTTTTGGTATACGAGATAAATCTAGGCTTTGGTATGCGATATAAATCAAAGTTTTGGTAAACTATATAAATTTAAGGTTTTGGTATACGATATAAATCTAGGTTTCGGTATACGGTATTAATCTAGGTTTTGGTATGCGAGATAAATCTAGGCTTTGGTATACAATATAAATCTAGGTTTTGATATGTGATATAAATCTTAGTTTTGGAATACGATATAAATCTGGGTAAATCTAGGTTTTCGTATGGTGTATAAATCAAGGTTTTCGTATGTGGTATAAATCTTGGTTTTGGTATGCAATATAAATCTAGGTTTTGGTATGCGATATTAATCTAGGTTTTGGTATTCGATATAAATCTACGTTTTGGTATGCGATATTAATCTAGGTTTTGGTATTCGGTATAAATTTAGGTATTGGTATAGATTTATATCGAATACCAAAACCTAGATTAATATCGCATACCAAAACCTAGATTTATATCGTATACCGAAACCTAGATTTATACCGTATACCACAACTAGATTTATCTCGCATACCAAAACCTAGATTTATACTGCATACCAAAACCTAGATTTATATCGCATACCAATACCTAGATTTATACCATTAGATTTATATCGCATAAAAAAAATCTAGATTTATACGGCATACGAAAACCTAGATTTACACAGTATACCAATACCCAGATTTATATCGTATTCCAAAACTTAGATTTATATCACATACCAAAACCTAGATTTATGTGGTATAGAAAAACCTAGAATTATCTCTTAAACTACAACCTACATTTATACCGTATACCAAAACGTATATTTATCCCGTATACCAAAACCTAGATTTATATCGTATACCAAAACCTAGATTTATATCACATACCAAAACCTAGATTTATGTGGTATAGAAAAACCTAGATTTATCTCTTAAACTACAACCTACATTTATACCGTATACCAAAACCTATATTTATCCCGTATTCCAAAACCTACATTTATATCGTATACCAAAACCTAGCTTTATGTAGTAGAGCAAAATCTAGATTGATCTCATAAACCATAACCTAGATTTATATCGTATACGATTTATATCGTATACCAAAACTTAGATTTATATCGTTTATTAAAACCTAGACTTAAACACCAAACCAAAACCTAGATTGATATCGTATACCAAAACCTAGATTTATACAGTATAGCAAAGCCTAGATTTATATCGCACACCACAACCTAGATTTTTGTAGCATAGGAAAACCTAGATTTATCTCGCAAACCACAACCCAGATTTATACCGTATACGAAAATCTAGAGTATACCTATATCTAGATTTATATCGTTTACCAAAACCTAGATTTATATCGTAAGCCAAAACCTAGATTTATATAGTATACCAGAATTTTGATTTATATCGTATACCAAAGCCTAGATTTATACCACATACCAAAACCTTGATTTATACCGCATACCAAAACCTAAATTTATACCGTATACCAAAAACTAGATTTATATCGAATACCAAAACCTACATTTATATCGTATGCCAAAACCTAGATTTATATCGTATACCAAAACCTAGATTTATACCACATAGCAAAACCTCGATTTATACGGCATACGAAAACCTTGATTTACACAGTATACCAATACCCAGATTTATATCACATACCAAAACCTAGATTTATATTGTATATCAAAGCCTAGATTTATATCGCATACCAAAACCTAGATTTATACCGAATACCAAAACCTAGATTGATATCGTATACCAAAACTTAGATTTATATAGTTTACCAAATCTTTGATTTGTATCGCATACCAAACCCTAGATTTATCTCGTATACCAAAACCTTGATTTATATAGTATACCAAACTTTGATTTATATCGTATACAAAAGCCTAGATTTATATAATATACCAATACCTGGATTTATAACGTATATCAAAGCTTAGATTTATATCGCACACCAAAACCTAGATTGATGTAGCATAGCAAAATCTAGATTTATCTCGTAAACCACAACCTAGATTTATACCGTATACCAAAACCTAGATTTATACCGTATACCAATAACTAGATTTATATCGCATACCAAAACGTAGATTTATATCGTATAACAAAGCCAATATTTATACTGTATACCAAAACCTAGATTTATATGGCATACCAAAATCTAGATTAATACGGTTTAGCAATAACTAGATTTATATCGCATAACAAAACCTTGATTTATATCGTATATCAAAGCTTAAATTTAGATCGCATAGCAAAACCTAGATTTATATAGTATACCAAAACCTAGATTTACACGTATTCCAAAACATATATTTATACTGTAAACCAAAACCTAGATTTATATAGCATAGCAAAGCATAGATTCATCTCGTAAACCACAACCTAGATTTATACGTATACGAAAACCTAGATTTATTAAATATACCAATACCTAAATTTATACCGAATACCAAAACCTAGATTAATATCGCATACCAAAACGTAGATTTATATCGAATACCAAAACCTAGATTAATATCGCATACCAAAACCTAGATTTATATCGTATACCGAAACCTAGATTTATACCGTATACCACAACTAGATTTATCTCGCATACCAAAACCTAGATTTATACTGCATACCAAAACCTAGATTTATATCGCATACCAATACCTAGATTTATACCATTAGATTTATATCGCATAAAAAAAATCTAGATTTATATCGTATATTAAAACTTATATTTAGATCTCATACCAAAACCTAGATTTATATCGTATACAAAAACCTAGATTTATATCGCATACCAAAACCTAGATTTATATCGCATACAAAAGCCTAGATTTATATCGCATAACAAAACCTAGATTTATATCGCATTCCAAAACCTAGATTTATGTGAGATAGAAAAACCTAGATTTATCACGAATACCAAAACCTACATTTATATCGTATACCAAAACCTAGATTTATATCGTATACCAAAACCTAGATTTATATAGTATACCAGAACTTTGATTTATATCGTATACCAAAGCCTAGATTTATACCACATACCAAAACCTTGATTTATATTGCATACCAAAACCTAGATTTATGTGGTATAGAAAAACCTAGAATTATCTCTGAAACTACAACCTACATTTATACCGTATGCCAAAACGTATATTTATCCCGAATACCAAAACCTAGATTTATACCGTATACCAAAAACTAGATTTATATCGAATACCAAAACCTACATTTATATCGTATACCAAAACATAGATTTATATCGTATACCAAAACCTAGATTTATACGGCATACGAAAACCTAGATTTACACAGTATACCAATACCCAGATTTATATCGTATTCCAAAACTTAGATTTATATCACATACCAAAACCTAGATTTATGTGGTATAGAAAAACCTAGAATTATCTCTTAAACTACAACCTACATTTATACCGTATACCAAAACGTATATTTATCCCGTATACCAAAACCTAGATTTATATCGTATACCAAAACCTAGATTTATATCACATACCAAAACCTAGATTTATGTGGTATAGAAAAACCTAGATTTATCTCTTAAACTACAACCTACATTTATACCGTATACCAAAACCTATATTTATCCCGTATTCCAAAACCTACATTTATATCGTATACCAAAACCTAGCTTTATGTAGTAGAGCAAAATCTAGATTGATCTCATAAACCATAACCTAGATTTATATCGTATACGATTTATATCGTATACCAAAACTTAGATTTATATCGTTTATTAAAACCTAGACTTAAACACCAAACCAAAACCTAGATTGATATCGTATACCAAAACCTAGATTTATACAGTATAGCAAAGCCTAGATTTATATCGCACACCACAACCTAGATTTTTGTAGCATAGGAAAACCTAGATTTATCTCGCAAACCACAACCCAGATTTATACCGTATACGAAAATCTAGAGTATACCTATATCTAGATTTATATCGTTTACCAAAACCTAGATTTATATCGTATGCCAAAACCTAGATTTATATAGTATACCAGAATTTTGATTTATATCGTATACCAAAGCCTAGATTTATACCACATACCAAAACCTTGATTTATACCGCATACCAAAACCTAAATTTATACCGTATACCAAAAACTAGATTTATATCGAAAACCAAAACCTACATTTATATCGTATACCAAAACCTAGATTTATATCGTATACCAAAACCTAGATTTATACCACATAGCAAAACATCGATTTATACGGCATACGAAAACCTTGATTTACACAGTATACCAATACCCAGATTTATATCACATACCAAAACCTAGATTTATATTGTATATCAAAGCCTAGATTTATATCGCATACCAAACCCTAGATTTATCTCGTATACCAAAACCTTGATTTATATAGTATACCAAACTTTGATTTATATCGTATACAAAAGCCTAGATTTATATAATATACCAATACCTGGATTTATAACGTATATCAAAGCTTAGATTTATATCGCACACCAAAACCTAGATTGATGTAGCATAGCAAAATCTAGATTTATCTCGTAAACCACAACCTAGATTTATACCGTATACCAAAACCTAGATTTATACCGTATACCAATAACTAGATTTATATCGCATACCAAAACGTAGATTTATATCGTATAACAAAGCCAATATTTATACTGTATACCAAAACCTAGATTTATATGGCATACCAAAATCTAGATTAATACGGTTTAGCAATAACTAGATTTATATCGCATAACAAAACCTTGATTTATATCGTATATCAAAGCTTAAATTTAGATCGCATAGCAAAACCTAGATTTATATAGTATACCAAAACCTAGATTTACACGTATTCCAAAACATATATTTATACTGTAAACCAAAACCTAGATTTATATAGCATAGCAAAGCATAGATTCATCTCGTAAACCACAACCTAGATTTATACGTATACGAAAACCTAGATTTATTAAATATACCAATACCTAAATTTATACCGAATACCAAAACCTAGATTAATATCGCATACCAAAACGTAGATTTATATCGAATACCAAAACCTAGATTAATATCGCATACCAAAACCTAGATTTATATCGTATACCGAAACCTAGATTTATACCGTATACCACAACTAGATTTATCTCGCATACCAAAACCTAGATTTATACTGCATACCAAAACCTAGATTTATATCGCATACCAATACCTAGATTTATACCATTAGATTTATATCGCATAAAAAAAATCTAGATTTATATCGTATATTAAAACTTATATTTAGATCTCATACCAAAACCTAGATTTATATCGTATACAAAAACCTAGATTTATATCGCATACCAAAACCTAGATTTATATCGCATACAAAAGCCTAGATTTATATCGCATAACAAAACCTAGATTTATATCGCATTCCAAAACCTAGATTTATGTGAGATAGAAAAACCTAGATTTATCACGAATACCAAAACCTACATTTATATCGTATACCAAAACCTAGATTTATATCGTATACCAAAACCTAGATTTATATAGTATACCAGAACTTTGATTTATATCGTATACCAAAGCCTAGATTTATACCACATACCAAAACCTTGATTTATATTGCATACCAAAACCTAGATTTATGTGGTATAGAAAAACCTAGAATTATCTCTGAAACTACAACCTACATTTATACCGTATGCCAAAACGTATATTTATCCCGAATACCAAAACCTAGATTTATACCGTATACCAAAAACTAGATTTATATCGAATACCAAAACCTACATTTATATCGTATACCAAAACATAGATTTATATCGTATACCAAAACCTAGATTTATACGGCATACGAAAACCTAGATTTACACAGTATACCAATACCCAGATTTATATCGTATTCCAAAACTTAGATTTATATCACATACCAAAACCTAGATTTATGTGGTATAGAAAAACCTAGAATTATCTCTTAAACTACAACCTACATTTATACCGTATACCAAAACGTATATTTATCCCGTATACCAAAACCTAGATTTATATCGTATACCAAAACCTAGATTTATATCACATACCAAAACCTAGATTTATGTGGTATAGAAAAACCTAGATTTATCTCTTAAACTACAACCTACATTTATACCGTATACCAAAACCTATATTTATCCCGTATTCCAAAACCTACATTTATATCGTATACCAAAACCTAGCTTTATGTAGTAGAGCAAAATCTAGATTGATCTCATAAACCATAACCTAGATTTATATCGTATACGATTTATATCGTATACCAAAACTTAGATTTATATCGTTTATTAAAACCTAGACTTAAACACCAAACCAAAACCTAGATTGATATCGTATACCAAAACCTAGATTTATACAGTATAGCAAAGCCTAGATTTATATCGCACACCACAACCTAGATTTTTGTAGCATAGGAAAACCTAGATTTATCTCGCAAACCACAACCCAGATTTATACCGTATACGAAAATCTAGAGTATACCTATATCTAGATTTATATCGTTTACCAAAACCTAGATTTATATCGTATGCCAAAACCTAGATTTATATAGTATACCAGAATTTTGATTTATATCGTATACCAAAGCCTAGATTTATACCACATACCAAAACCTTGATTTATACCGCATACCAAAACCTAAATTTATACCGTATACCAAAAACTAGATTTATATCGAATACCAAAACCTACATTTATATCGTATACCAAAACCTAGATTTATATCGTATACCAAAACCTAGATTTATACCACATAGCAAAACATCGATTTATACGGCATACGAAAACCTTGATTTACACAGTATACCAATACCCAGATTTATATCACATACCAAAACCTAGATTTATATTGTATATCAAAGCCTAGATTTATATCGCATACCAAAACCTAGATTTATACCGTATACCATAACCTAGATTGATATCGTATACCAAAACTTAGATTTATATAGTTTACCAAATCTTTGATTTGTATCGCATACCAAACCCTAGATTTATCTCGTATACCAAAACCTTGATTTATATAGTATACCAAACTTTGATTTATATCGTATACAAAAGCCTAGATTTATATAATATACCAATACCTGGATTTATAACGTATATCAAAGCTTAGATTTATATCGCACACCAAAACCTAGATTGATGTAGCATAGCAAAATCTAGATTTATCTCGTAAACCACAACCTAGATTTATACCGTATACCAAAACCTAGATTTATACCGTATACCAATAACTAGATTTATATCGCATACCAAAACGTAGATTTATATCGTATAACAAAGCCAATATTTATACTGTATACCAAAACCTAGATTTATATGGCATACCAAAATCAAGATTAATACGGTTTAGCAATAACTAGATTTATATCGCATAACAAAACCTTGATTTATATCGTATATCAAAGCTTAAATTTAGATCGCATAGCAAAACCTAGATTTATATAGTATACCAAAACCTAGATTTACACGTATTCCAAAACATATATTTATACTGTAAACCAAAACCTAGATTTATATAGCATAGCAAAGCATAGATTCATCTCGTAAACCACAACCTAGATTTATACGTATACGAAAACCTAGATTTATTAAATATACCAATACCTAAATTTATACCGAATACCAAAACCTAGATTAATATCGCATACCAAAACGTAGATTTATATCGAATACCAAAACCTAGATTAATATCGCATACCAAAACCTAGATTTATATCGTATACCGAAACCTAGATTTATACCGTATACCACAACTAGATTTATCTCGCATACCAAAACCTAGATTTATACTGCATACCAAAACCTAGATTTATATCGCATACCAATACCTAGATTTATACCATTAGATTTATATCGCATAAAAAAAATCTAGATTTATATCGTATATTAAAACTTATATTTAGATCTCATACCAAAACCTAGATTTATATCGTATACAAAAACCTAGATTTATATCGCATACCAAAACCTAGATTTATATCGCATACAAAAGCCTAGATTTATATCGCATAACAAAACCTAGATTTATATCGCATTCCAAAACCTAGATTTATGTGAGATAGAAAAACCTAGATTTATCACGAATACCAAAACCTACATTTATATCGTATACCAAAACCTAGATTTATATCGTATACCAAAACCTAGATTTATATAGTATACCAGAACTTTGATTTATATCGTATACCAAAGCCTAGATTTATACCACATACCAAAACCTTGATTTATATTGCATACCAAAACCGAGATTTATGTGGTATAGAAAAACCTAGAATTATCTCTGAAACTACAACCTACATTTATACCGTATGCCAAAACGTATATTTATCCCGAATACCAAAACCTAGATTTATACCGTATACCAAAAACTAGATTTATATCGAATACCAAAACCTACATTTATATCGTATACCAAAACATAGATTTATATCGTATACCAAAACCTAGATTTATACGGCATACGAAAACCTAGATTTACACAGTATACCAATACCCAGATTTATATCGTATTCCAAAACTTAGATTTATATCACATACCAAAACCTAGATTTATGTGGTATAGAAAAACCTAGAATTATCTCTTAAACTACAACCTACATTTATACCGTATACCAAAACGTATATTTATCCCGTATACCAAAACCTAGATTTATATCGTATACCAAAACCTAGATTTATATCACATACCAAAACCTAGATTTATGTGGTATAGAAAAACCTAGATTTATCTCTTAAACTACAACCTACATTTATACCGTATACCAAAACCTATATTTATCCCGTATTCCAAAACCTACATTTATATCGTATACCAAAACCTAGCTTTATGTAGTAGAGCAAAATCTAGATTGATCTCATAAACCATAACCTAGATTTATATCGTATACGATTTATATCGTATACCAAAACTTAGATTTATATCGTTTATTAAAACCTAGACTTAAACACCAAACCAAAACCTAGATTGATATCGTATACCAAAACCTAGATTTATACAGTATAGCAAAGCCTAGATTTATATCGCACACCACAACCTAGATTTTTGTAGCATAGGAAAACCTAGATTTATCTCGCAAACCACAACCCAGATTTATACCGTATACGAAAATCTAGAGTATACCTATATCTAGATTTATATCGTTTACCAAAACCTAGATTTATATCGTAAGCCAAAACCTAGATTTATATAGTATACCAGAATTTTGATTTATATCGTATACCAAAGCCTAGATTTATACCACATACCAAAACCTTGATTTATACCGCATACCAAAACCTAAATTTATACCGTATACCAAAAACTAGATTTATATCGAATACCAAAACCTACATTTATATCGCATACCAAAACCTAGATTTATATCGTATACCAAAACCTAGATTTATACCACATAGCAAAACCTCGATTTATACGGCATACGAAAACCTTGATTTACACAGTATACCAATACCCAGATTTATATCACATACCAAAACCTAGATTTATATTGTATATCAAAGCCTAGATTTATATCGCATACCAAAACCTAGATTTATACCGTATACCAAAACCTAGATTGATATCGTATACCAAAACTTAGATTTATATAGTTTACCAAATCTTTGATTTGTATCGCATACCAAACCCTAGATTTATCTCGTATACCAAAACCTTGATTTATATAGTATACCAAACTTTGATTTATATCGTATACAAAAGCCTAGATTTATATAATATACCAATACCTGGATTTATAACGTATATCAAAGCTTAGATTTATATCGCACACCAAAACCTAGATTGATGTAGCATAGCAAAATCTAGATTTATCTCGTAAACCACAACCTAGATTTATACCGTATACCAAAACCTAGATTTATACCGTATACCAATAACTAGATTTATATCGCATACCAAAACGTAGATTTATATCGTATACCAAAGCCAATATTTATACTGTATACCAAAACCTAGATTTATATCGTATACCAAAACCTAGATTTACACCGTATATCAAAAGCTATATTTATACCGTATACCACAACCTAGATTTATCTCGCATACCAAAACCTAGATGTATATGGCATACCAAAATCTAGATTAATACGGTTTAGCAATAACTAGATTTATATCGCATAACAAAACCTTGATTTATATCGTATATCAAAGCTTAAATTTAGATCGCATAGCAAAACCTAGATTTATATAGTATACCAAAACCTAGATTTACACGTATTCCAAAACATATATTTATACTGTAAACCAAAACCTAGATTTATATAGCATAGCAAAGCATAGATTCATCTCGTAAACCACAACCTAGATTTATACGTATACGAAAACCTAGATTTATTAAATATACCAATACCTAAATTTATACCGAATACCAAAACCTAGATTAATATCGCATACCAAAACGTAGATTTATATCGAATACCAAAACCTAGATTAATATCGCATACCAAAACCTAGATTTATATCGTATACCGAAACCTAGATTTATACCGTATACCACAACTAGATTTATATCGCATACCAATACCTAGATTTATACCATTAGATTTATATCGCATAAAAAAAATCTAGATTTATATCGTATATTAAAACTTATATTTAGATCTCATACCAAAACCTAGATTTATATCGTATACAAAAACCTAGATTTATATCGCATACCAAAACCTAGATTTATATCGCATACAAAAGCCTAGATTTATATCGCATAACAAAACCTAGATTTATATCGCATACCAAAACCTAGATTTATGTGGCATAGCAAAACCTAGATTTATATCGTAAACCACAACCTAGATTTATACCGAATACCAAAACCTAGATTTATACCGCATACGAAAATCTAGATTTACACAGTATACCAGTACCTAGATTTATATCGCATGCGAAAACATAGATTTAAACCGTATACCAAAACCTATATTTATACTGTATACCGAAACCTATATTTATATTGCATTTCAAAACCTTGATTTATATCATATACAAAAACCTAGATTTATATTGTTTGCCAAAACCTAGATTTATATAGAATACAAAAACCTAGAATTATACCGTATACCAAAACCTATGTTCATACCGTATACCAAAACCTATATTTATCCCGTATACCAAAACTTACATTTATATCGTATACCAAAACCTAGCTTTATGTAGTAGAGCAAAATCTAGATTTATCTCGTAAACCACAACCTAGATTTATACAGTATACCAATACCTAGATTTATATCGTATACCAAAACCTAGATTTATATCGTATATCAAAACGTAGATTTACACACCATACCAAAACCTAGATTTATATCTTATACCAAAACATAGATTTATATCGTATACCAAAACCTAGATTTATATAGTATTGCAAAGCCTAGATGTATATCACACACCAAAACCTAGATTTTGTAGCATAGCAAAACCTAGACTTATCTCGTAAACGACAATCCAGATTTATACCGTATGCGAAAATCTAAAGTATACCAATACCTAGATTTATATCGTTTACCAAAACCTAGATTTATATCGTATGCCAAAACCTCGATGTATATAGTATAGCAAAACCTAGATTTATACCACATTCCAAAACCTCGATTTATACCGCATACCAAAACCTAGATTTATACCGTATACCAATAACTAGATTTATATCGAATACCAAAACCTAGATTTATATCGCATACCAAAACCTAGATTTATATCGCATACCAAAACCAAGATTTATACCACATACGAAAACCTTGATTTATACACCATACGAAAACCTAGATTTACCCAGATTTATATCGTATTCCAAAACTAAGATTTATATCACATATCAAAACCTAGATTTATATTGTATACCAAAGCCTAGATTTATCTCGCATACCAAAACCTAGATTTATACCGTATACCGAAACCTAGATTTATATCGTATACCAAAACCTTAAATTTATATAGTTTACCAAAACTTTGATTTATATCGCATACCAAAGCCTAGATTTATCTCGTATACCAAAACCTAGATTTATATAGTATACCAAACTTTGATTTATATCGTATACCAAAATCTAGATTTATATAATATACCAATACCTGGATTTATTACGTATATCAAAGCCTAGATTTATATCGCACACCAAAACCTAGATTTTTGTAGCATAGGAAAACCTGGATTTATCTCGTAAACCACAACCTAGATTTATACCGTATACCAAAACCTAGATTTATACCGCATACCAATAACTAGATTTATATCGCATACCAAAACGTAGATGTATATCGTAATTCAAAATATAGATTTATATCTTATACCAAAACCGAGATTTATTTCGTATACAAAAGCGTAGATTTATACCGTATACCAAAACCTATATTTATATTGTATACCAAAACCTAGATTTATATCGTATGCCAAAACCTAGATTTACACCGTATATCGAAAGCTATATTTATACCGTATACCAAAACATAGATTGATATCGTATACCGAAAACTAGATTTGTACCGTATACCACAACCTAGATTTATCTCGCATACCAAAACCTAGATTTATATTGCATACCAAAACCTAGATTTATATCGTATATCAAAACCTAGATTTAAACACCATACCAAAACCTAGATTTATATCGTATACCAAAACCTAGATTTTTGTAACATAGCAAAACCTAGATTTATCTCGTAAACCACAACCCAGTTTTATACCGTATGCGAAAATCTACAGTATACCAATACCTAGATTTATATCGTTTACCAAAACCTAGATTTATATCGTATGCCCAAACCTAGATTTATATATTATATCAAAACTTTGATTTATATCGCATTCCAAAACCTAGACTTTTGTAACATAGCAAAACCTAGATTTATCTCGTAAACCACAACCCAGATTTATACCGTATACGAAAATCTACAGTATACCAATACCTAGATTTATATCGTTTACCAAAACCTAGATTTATATCGTATGCCCAAACCTAGATTTATATATTATATCAAAACTTTGATTTATATCGCATACCAAAACCTAGATTTATGTGGCATCGCAAAGCCTAGATATATCTCGTAAACCACAACCCAGATTTATACCGTATACGAAAATCTACAGTATACCAATACCTAGATTTATATCGTTTACCAAAATCTAGATTTATATCGTATGCCCAAACCTAGATTTATATATTATATCAAAACTTTGATTTATATCGCATACCAAAACGTAGATTTATGTGGCATCGCAAAGCCTAGATGTATCTCGTAAACCACAACCTAGATTTATACCGTATACCAAAACCTAGATTTATACCGCATACGAAAACCTAGATTTACACAGTATACCAATACCTAGATTTATATCGCATACGAAAACCTAGATTTATACCGTATACCAAAACCTAGATTTATACCGTATACCAAAACCTATATTTATCACGTATGCCAAAACCTAGATTTATATCGTATACGAAAACCTAGATTTATATTGCATACCAAAATCTAGATTTATATCATATACAAAAACCTAGATTTATATTGTTTGCCCGAACCTAAATTTATATCGAATACAAAAACATAGAATTATACCGTATACCAAAAGCTATATTTATACCATATACCAAAACCTATATTTATCCCGTATACCAAAACCTACATTTATATTGTATACCAAAACCTAGCTTTATGTAGTAGAGCAAAATCTAGATTTAGCTCGTAAACCACAACCTAGATTTATACCGAATACGAACACCTAGATTTATACATATATAAATCAATGTTTTGGTATACGAAATAAATCTAGGTATTGGTATAATACCTAGATTTATATCGTATATTAAAACCTTTATTTAAACACCATACCAAAACCTAGATTTATATCTTATACCAAAACCTAGATTTATATCGTATACCAAAACCTAGATTTATATAGTTTACCAAAACTTTGATTTATATCGCATACTAAAGCCTAGATTTATCTCGTATTCCAAAGACAATATTTATATGGTATACCAAAACCTAGATTTATTTCGTATACAAAAGCGTAGATTTATACCGTACACCAAAACCTAGATTTATACGTTTAGCAATAACTAGATTTATATCGCATAACGGTTTATATCGTATATCAAAGCTTATATTTAGATCGCATAGGAAAACCTAAATTTATATAGTATGGCAAAACTTTGATTTATATCTTCTACCAAAACCTAGATTAATATCGTATACCAAAACCTAGATTCACACGTATACCAAAACATATATTTATACCGTATACCAAAACGTAGATTTATACAATATACCAATACCTCAATTTATATCGAATACCAAAACCTAGATTAATATCGCATACCAAAATATAGATTTATATCGTATACCAAAACCCAGATTTATATCGTATTCCAAAGCCAATATTTATATGGCCTTCCAAAACCTAGATTTATTTCGTATACAAAAGCGTAGATTTATACCGTATACCAAAACCTATATTTATACTGTATACCAAAACCTAGATTTATCTCGCATACCAAAACCTAAATTTATATTGCATACCAAAACCTAGATTTATATCGTATATCAAAACCTATATTTAAACACCATACCAAAACCTAGATTTATATCGCATACCAAAACCTAGACTGTTATACCATAGCAAAACGTAGATTTATCTCGTAAACCACAACCCAGATTTATACCGTATACCAAAACCTAGATTTATATCGTATACCAAATCCTAGATTTATATCGTATACCAATAACTAGATTTATATCGCATACCAAAATGTAGATTTATATCGTATTTCAAAACATAGATTTATATCTTATACCAAAACCGAGATTTATATCGAATACCAAAGCCAATATTTATATGGCATACCAAAACCTAGATTTATATCGCATACCAAAACCTAGATTTTTGTACCATAGCAAAACGTAGATTTATCTCGTAAACCACAACCCAGATTTATACCGTATACCAAAACCTAGATTTATATCGTATACCAAATCCTAGATTTATATAGTTTACCAAAACTTTGATTTATATCGCATACCAAAGCCTACATTTATCTCGTATTCCAAAACCTAGATTTATATCGCATACCAAAATCTAGATTTATATCGTATACCAATAACTAGATTTATATCGCATACCAAAATGTAGATTTATATCGTATTTCAAAACATAGATTTATATCTTATACCAAAACCGAGATTCATATCGAATACCAAGGCCAATATGTATATGGCATACCAAAACCTAGATTTATTTCGTATGCAAAAACGTAGATTTATACCGTATACCAAAACCTATATTTATACTGTATGCCAAAACCTAGATTTATATCGTATAACCAAAACCTAGATTTATATTGCATACCAAAACCTAGATTTATACGGTTTAGAAATAAATAGATTGATATCGCATAACAAAACCTAGATTTATATCGTATATCAAAGCTTATATTTAGATCGCATAGGAAAACCTAAATTTATATCGTCTACCAAAACCTAGATTTATATTGCATACCAAAACCTAGATTTATATCGTATATCAAAACCTAGATTTAAACACCATACCAAAACCTAGATTTATATCGTATACCAATACCTAGATTTATATCGTTTACCAAAACCTAGATTGATATCGTATGACCAAACCTAGATTTATATAGTATACCATAACTTTGATTTATATCGCATACCAAAACCTAGATTTATGTGGCATCGCAAAGCCTTGATTTATCTCGTAAACCACAACATAGATTTATACCGTATACCAAAACCTAGATTTATACCGCAAACGAAAACCTAGATTTACACAGTATACCAATACCTAGATTTATATCGCATACGAAAACCCAGATTTATACAGTATACCAAAACCTAGATTTATATCGTATACCAAAACCTAGATTTATATTGTTTGCCAAAACCTAAATTTATATCGAATACAAAAACCTAGATTTATACGGTATACCAAAACCTATATTTATGCAGTATACCAAAACCTATATTTATCCCGTATACCAAAACCTACATTTATATCGTATACCAAAACCTAGCTTTATATAGTAGAGCAAAGTCTAGATTTATCTCGTAAACCACGACCTAGATTTATACCGTATACGAACACCTAGATTTATACATATAGAAATCTAGGTTTTGGTATATGATATAAATCTAGGTATTGGTATACTGTGTAAATCTAGGTATAATACCTAGATTTATATCGTATACCAAAACCTAAATTTATATAGTGTAGGAAAGCCTAGATTCATATCGCACACCAAAACCTAAATTTATACCACATACCAAAACCTTGATTTATATCGCATACCAAAGCCTAGATTTATCTCGTATTCCAAAACCTAGATTTATACCGCGTGCCAAAACCTAGATTTATACCATATACCAATAACTAGATTTATATCGCATACCAAAACGTAGATTTATTTCGTATGTGAAAACATAGATTTATATCTTATACCAAAACCGAGATTTATATCGTATACCAAAACGTAGGTTTATACAATATACCAATACCTCAATTTATATCGAATACCAAAACCTAGATTAATATCGCATGCCAAAATGTAGATTTATATCGTATACCAAACCTATATTTATATGTTATATCAAAACTTTGATTTATATCGCCTACCAAAACCTAGATTTTTATCGCATGCGAAAACATAGATTTAAACCGTATACCAAAACCTATATTTATACTGTATACCGAAAACTATATTTATATTGCATTTCAAAACCTTGATTTATATCATATACAAAAACCTAGATTTATATTGTTTGCCAAAACCTAGATTTATATAGAATACAAAAACCTAGAATTATACCGTATACCAAAACCTATGTTCATACCGTATACCAAAACCTATATTTATCCCGTATACCAAAACTTACATTTATATCGTATACCAAAACCTAGCTTTATGTAGTAGAGCAAAATATAGATTTATCTCGTAAACAACAACCTAGATTTATACCGTATAGGACACCTAGATTTATACAGTATACCAATACCTAGATTTATATCGTATACCAAAACCTAGATTTATATCGTATATCAAAACGTAGATTTACACACCATACCAAAACCTAGATTTATATCGTATACCAATACCTAGATTTATATCGTTTACCAAAACCTAGATTGATATCGTATGACCAAACCTAGATTTATATAGTATACCATAACTTTGATTTATATCGCATACCAAAACCTAGATTTATGTTGCATCGCAAAGCCTTGATTTATCTCGTAAACCACAACATAGATTTATACCGTATACCAAAACCTAGATTTATACCGCAAACGAAAACCTAGATTTACACAGTATACCAATACCTAGATTTATATCGCATACGAAAACCCAGATTTATACAGTATACCAAAACCTAGATTTATATCGTATACCAAAACCTAGATTTATATTGTTTGCCAAAACCTAAATTTATATCGAATACAAAAACCTAGATTTATACCGTATACCAAAACCTATATTTATACCGTATACCAAAACCTATATTTATCCCGTATACCAAAACCTACATTTATATCGTATACCAAAACCTAGCTTTATATAGTAGAGCAAAGTCTAGATTTATCTCGTAAACCACGACCTAGATTTATACCGTATACGAACACCTAGATTTATACATATAGAAATCTAGGTTTTGGTATATGATATAAATCTAGGTATTGGTATACTGTGTAAATCTAGGTATAATACCTAGATTTATATCGTATACCAAAACCTAAATTTATATAGTGTAGGAAAGCCTAGATTCATATCGCACACCAAAACCTAAATTTATACCACATACCAAAACCTTGATTTATACAGCATACGAAAACCTAGATTTACACAGTATACCAATACCCAGATTTATTTCGTATTCCAAAACTAAGATTTATATCACATACCAAAATTTAGATTTATATTGTATACCAAAGACTAGATTTATATCGCTTACCAAAACCTAGATTTATACCGTATACCAAAACCTTGATTTATATCGCATACCAAAACCTAGATTTACATAGTTTACCAAAACTTTGATTTATATCGCATACCAAAGCCTAGATTTATCTCGTATTCCAAAACCTAGATTTATACCGCATGCCAAAACCTAGATTTATACCGTATACCAATAACTAGATTTATATCGCATACCAAAACGTAGATTTATTTCGTATGTGAAAACATAGATTTATATCTTATACCAAAACCGAGATTTATATCGTATACCAAAGCCAATATTTAAATGGCATACCAAAACCTAGATTTAATTCGTATGCAAAAGCGTAGATTTATACCGTATAGCAAAACCTATATTTATACTGTATACCAAAACCTAGATTTATATCGTATACCAAAACATAGTTCTACACGTTATATCAAAATCTATATTTATACCGTATACCACAACCTAGATTTATCTGGCATACCAAAACCCAGATTTATATTGCATACCAAAACATAGATTTATCTCGTAAACCACAACCTAGATTTATACCGTATACCAAAACGTAGGTTTATACAATATACCAATACCTCAATTTATATCGAATACCAAAACCTAGATTAATATCGCATGCCAAAATGTAGATTTATATCGTATACCAAACCTAGATTTATATGTTATACCAAAACTTTGATTTATATCGCCTACCAAAACCTAGATTTATTTCGTATACAAAAGCGTAGATTTATACCGTATACCAAAACCTATATTTATACTGTATACCAAAACCTAGATTTATATCATATACCAAAACCTAGATTTACACCGTATATCAAAAGCTATATGTATACCGTATACCAAAGCCTAGATTGATATCGTATACCGAAAATTAGATTTATACCGTATACCACAACCTATATTTATCTTGCATACCAAAACCTAGATTCTTACTGCATACCAAAACCTAGATTTATATCGCATACCAAAACCTAGATTTATACTGTATACCAAAACCTAGATTTATATCATATACCAAAACCTAGATTTACACCGTTTATCAAAAGCTATATTTATACCGTATACCACAGCCTAGATTTATCTCGCATACCAAAACCTAGATTTATATTGCATACCAAAACCTAGATTTATAACGTATATCAAAACCTAGATTTAAACACCATACCAAAACCTAGATTTATATCGTATACCAGTACCTAGATTTATATCGTTTACCAAAACCTAGATTTATATCGTATGACCAAACCTAGATTTATATAGTATACCAAAACCTCGAATTATACCGTATACCAAAATCTATATTTATCCCGTATGCCAAAACCTACATTTATATCGTATACCAAAACCTAGCTTTATATAGTAGAGCAAAATCTAGATTTATCTCGTAAACCACGACCTAGATTTATACCGTATACGAACACCTAGATTTATACATATAGAAATCTAGGTTTTGGTATACGATATAAATCTAGGTATTATACCAATACCTAGATTTATATCGTATACCAAAACCTAGATTTATATCGTATACCAAAACCTAGATTTATATAGTGTAGCAAAGCCTAGATTCATATCGCACACCAAAACCTAGATTTATACCACATACCAAAACCATGATTTATACAGCATACGAAAACCTAGATTTACACAGTATACCAATACCCAGATTTATTTCGTATTCCAAAGCTAAGATTTATATCACATTCCAAAATTTAGATTTATATTGTATACCAAAGACTAGATTTATATCGCATACCAAAATGTAGATTTATGTCTTATACCAAAACCGAGATTTTTATCGAATACCAAAGCCAATATTTATATGGCATACCAAAACCTAGATTTATTTCGTATACAAAAGCGTAGATTTATACCGTATACCAAAACCTATATTTATACTGTATACCAAAACCTAGATTTATATCGTATAACCAAAACCTAGATTTAGATTGCATACCAAAACCTAGATTTATACGGTTTAGCAATAAATAGATTTATATCGCATAACAAAACCTTGATTTATATCGTATATCAAAGCTTATATTTAGATCGCATAGGAAAACCTAAATTTATATCGTCTACCAAAACCTAGATTTATATTGCATACCAAAACCTAGATTTATATCGTATATCAAAACCTAGATTTAAACACCATACCAAAACCTAGATTTATGTCGTATACCAATACCTATATTTATATCGTTTACCAAAACCTAGATTTATACCGTATACCAAAATCTAGATTGATCTCGTAAACCACGACCTAGATTTATACCGTATACGAACACCTAGATTTACACATATAGAAATCTAGGTTTTGGTATACGATATAAATCTAGGTATTGGTATAATACCTAGATTTATATCGTATACCAAAACCTAGATTTATATCGTATATCAAAACCTAGATTTATATAGTGTAGCAAAGCCTAGATTCATATCGCACACCAAAACCTAGATTTATACCACATACCAAAACCTTGATTTATACAGCATACGAAAACCTAGATTTACACAGTATATCAATACCCAGATTTATTTCGTATTCCAAAACTAAGATTTATATCACATTCCAAAATTTAGATTTATATTGTATACCAAAGACTAGATTTATATCGCTTACCAAAACCTAGATTTATACCGTATACCAAAACCTTGATTTATATCGTATACCAAAACCTAGATTTATATAGTTTACCAAAACTTTGATTTATATCGCATACCAAAGCCTAGATTTATCTCGTATTCCAAAACCTAGATTTATACCGCATGCCAAAACCTAGATTTATACCGTATACCAATAACTAGTTTTATATCGCATACCAAAACGTAGATTTATTTCGTATGTCAAAACATAGATTTATATCTTATACCAAAACCGAGATTTATATCGTATACCAAAGCCAATATTTAAATGGCATACCAAAACCTAGATTTAATTCGTATACAAAAGCGTAGATTTATACCGTATAGCAAAACCTATATTTATACTGTATGCCAAAACCTAGATTTATATCGTATACCAAAACATAGATTTACACGTTATAACAAAAGCTATATTTATACCGTATACCACAACCTAGATTTATCTCGCATACCAAAACCCAGATTTATATTGCATACCAAAACATAGATTTATCTCGTAAACCACATACTAGATTTATACCGTATACCAAAACGTAGGTTTATACAATATACCAATACCTCAATTTATATCGAATACCAAAACCTAGATTAATATCGCATGCCAAAATGGAAATTTATATCGTATACCAAAACTTAGATTTATATCTTATACCAAAACCCAGATTTATATCGTATTCCGAAACCTAGATTTATACCGTATACCAGAACCTAGATTTATTTTGCATACCAAAACCTAGATTTATACTGCATACCAAAACCTAGATTTATATCGCATACCAATACCTAGATGTATACCATTTAGATTGAAATCGCACACCAAAACCTAGATTTATATCATATATCAAAACTTATATTTAGATCGCATACCAAAACCTAGATTTATATCGTGTACCAAAACCAAGATTTATATCGTATGCAAAAACCTAGATTTATATCGCATACCAAAACCAAGATTTATATCGTATGCAAAAACCTAGATTTATATCGCATACCAATACCTAGATGTATACCATTTAGATTGAAATCGCACACCAAAACCTAGATTTATATCATATATCAAAACTTATATTTAGATCGCATACCAAAACCTAGATTTATATCGTGTACCAAAACCAAGATTTATATCGTATGCAAAAACCTAGATTTATATCGCATACCAAAACCAAGATTTATATCGCATGCCAAAACCTAGATTTATGAGGCATAGCAAAACCTAGATTTATCTCGAAAACCACAACCTAGATTTATACAGTATACCAAAACCTAGATTTATACCGCATACGAAAACCTAGATTTACACAGTATACCAATACCTAGATTTATATCGGATACCAAAACCTAGATTTATATCGGATACCAAAACCTAGATTTACACAGTATAGCAATACCTAGATTTATATCGCATGCGAAAACCTAGATTTATACAGTATACCAAAACCTATATTTATACCGTATACCAAAACCTATATTTATCACGTATACCAAAACCTAGATTTATATCGTATACCAAAACCTAGATTTATATTGAATACCAAAACCTAGATTTATATCATATACAAAAACCTAGATTTATATTGTTTGCGAAAACCTAAATTTATATCGAATACAAAAACCTAGAATTATACCGTATACCAAAACCTATATTTATACCGTATACCAAAACCTATATTTATCCCGTATACCAAAACCTACATTTATATCGTATACCAAAACCTAGCTTTATATAGTAGAGCAAAATCTAGATTGATCTCGTAAACCACGACCTAGATTTATACCGTATACGAACACCTAGATTTATACATATAGAAATCTAGGTTTTGGTATACGATATAAATCTAGGTATTGGTATAATACCTAGATTTATATCGTATGCCAAAACCTAGATTTATATCGTATATCAAAACCTAGATTTATATAGTGTAGCAAAGCCTAGATTCATATCGCACACCAAAACCTAGATTTATACCACATACCAAAACCTTGATTTATACAGCATACGAAAACCTAGATTTACACAGTATACCAATACCCAGATTTATTTCGTATTCCAAAACTAAGATTTATATCACATTCCAAAATTTAGATTTATATTGTATACCAAAGACTAGATTTATATCGCTTACCAAAATCTAGATTTATACCGTATACAAAAACCTTGATTTATATCGTATACCAAAACCTAGATTTATATAGTTTACCAAAACTTTGATTTATATCGCATACCAAAGCCTAGATTTATCTCGTATTCCAAAACCTAGATTTATACCGCATGCCAAAACCTAGATTTATACCGTATACCAATAACTAGTTTTATATCGCATACCAAAACGTAGATTTATTTCGTATGTCAAAACATAGATTTATATCTTATACCAAAACCGAGATTTATATCGTATACCAAAGCCAATATTTAAATGGCATACCAAAACCTAGATTTAATTCGTATACAAAAGCGTAAATTTATACCGTATAGCAAAACCTATATTTATACTGCATACCAAAACCTAGATTGATATCGTATACCAAAACATAGATTTACACGTTATATCAAAAGCTATATTTATACCGTATACCACAACCTAGATTTATCTCGCATACCAAAACCCAGATTTATATTGCATACCAAAACATAGATTTATCTCGTAAACCACAACCTAGATTTATACCGTATACCAAAACGTAGGTTTATACAATATACCAATACCTCAATTTATATCGAATACCAAAACCTAGATTAATATCGCATGCCAAAATGTAGATTTATATCGCATACCAAAACTTAGATTTATATCTTATACCAAAACCCAGATTTATATCGTATTCCGAAACCTAGATTTATACCATATACCAGAACCTAGATTTATCTTGCATACCAAAACCTAGATTTATACTGCATACCAAAACCTAGATATTTATCGCATACCAATACCTAGATTTATACCATTTAGATTGATATCGCACACCAAAACCTAGATTTATATCATATATCAAAACTTATATTTAGATCGCATACCAAAACATAGATTTATATCGTATACCAAAACCTAGATTTATATCGCATGCCAAAACCTAGATTTATATCGCATCCCAAAACCTAGATTTATGTGGCATAGCAAAACCTAGATTTATCTCCAAAACCACAACCTAGATTTATACCGTATACCAAAACCTAGATTTATATCGCATACGAAAACCTAGTTTTACACAGTATACCAATACCTAGATTTATATCGCATACCAAAACCTAGATTTATACGGCATATCAAAACCTATATTTATACCGTATATTAAAAATTACATTTATATCGAATACCAAAACCTAGATTGATATCGTATGCCAAAATCTAGATTGATACCACATACCAAAACCTCGATTAATACCGCATAACAAAACCTAGATTTATACCGTATTCCAATAACTACATTTATATCGAATACCAAAACCTATATTTATATCGTATACCAAAACCTAGATTTATATCGTATACCAAAACCTAGATTTACACGTATACCAAAACATATATTTATGCCGTATACCAAAACCTAGATTTATATAGCATAGCAAAACATAGATTTATCTCGTAAACCACAACCTAGATTTATACCGTATGCGAACACGTAGATTTATACAATTTACCAATACCTCAATTTATATCGAATACCAAAACCTAGATTAATATCGCATACCAAAATGTAGATTTATATCGTATACCAAAACCCAGATTTATATCGTATTCCAAAGGCAATATTTATATGGCCTACCAAAACCTATATTTATACTGTATACCAAAACCTAGATTTATATCATATACCAAAACCTAGATTTACACGTATATCAAAAGCTATATTTATACCGTTTACCAAAACCTAGAGTTATCTCGCATACCAAAACCTAGATTTATATCGTATATCAAAACCTAGATTTAAACACCATACCAAAACCTAGATTTATATCGTATACCAGTACCTAGATTTATATCGTTTACCAAAACCTAGATTTATATCGTATGCCCAAACCTAAATTTATATAGTATACCAAAACTTTGATTTATATCGCATACCAAAACCTAGATTTTTGTACCATAGCAAAACGTAGATTTATCTCGTAAACCACAACCCAGATTTATACCGTATACCAAAACCTAGATTTATATCGTATACCAAATCCTAGATTTATATAGTTTACCAAAACTTTGATTTATATCGCATACAAAGCCTAGATTTATCTCGTATTCCAAAACTTATATTTATATCGCATAGCAGAATGTAGATTTATATCGTATTTCAAAACATAGATTTATATCTTATACCAAAACCGAGATTAATATCGAATACCAAAGTCAATATTTATATGGCATACCAAAACCTAGATTTATTTCGTATGCAAAAGCGTAGATTTATACCGTATACCAAAACCTATATTTATACTGTATACGAAAACCTAGATTCATATCGTATAAGCAAAACCTAGATTTATATTGCATACCAAAACCTAGATTTATACGGTTTGGCAATAAATAGATTTATATCGCATAACAAAACCTTGATTTATATCGTATATCAAAGCTTATATTTAGATCGCATAGGAAAACATAAATTTATATCGTCTACCAAAACCTAGATTTATATTGCATACCAAAACCTAGATTTATATCGTATATCAAAACCTAGATTTAAACACCATACCAAAACCTAGATTTATATCGTATACCAATACCTAGATTTATATCGTTTACCAAAACCTAGATTTATATCGTATGCCCAAACCTAGATTTATATAGTATACCAAAACTTTGATTTATATCGCATACCAAAACCTAGATTTATGTGGCATCGCAAAGCCTTGATTTATCTCGTAAACCACAACATAGATTTATACCGTATACCAAAACCTAGATTTATACCGCATACGAAAACCTAGATTTACACAGTATATCAATACCTAGATTTATATCGCATACGAAAACCCAGATTTATACAGTATACCAAAGCCGAGATTTATATCGTATACCAAAACCTAGATTTATATTGTTTGCCAAAACCTATATTTATATCGAATACAAAAACCTAGAATTATACCGTATACCAAAACCTATATTTATACCGTATACCAAAACCTATATTTATCCCGTATACCAAAACCTACATTTATATCGTATACCAAAACCTAGCTTTATATAGTAGAGCAAAGTCTAGATTTATCTCGTAAACCACGACCTAGATTTATACCGTATACGAACACCTAGATTTATACACATAGAAATCTAGGTTTTGGTATACGATATGAATCTAGGTATTGGTATACGATATGAATCTAGGTATTGGTATAATACCTAGCTTTATATCGTATACCAAAACCTAGATTTATATCGCATACCAAAACCTAGATTTATATAGTGTAGCAAAACCTAGATTCATATCGCACACCAAAACCTAGATTTATACCACATACCAAAACCTTGATTTATACAGCATACGAAAACTTAGATTTACACAGTATACCAATACCCAGATTTATTTCGTATTCCAAAACTAAGATTTATATGACATACCAAAATTTAGATTTATATTGTATACCAAAGACTAGATTTATATCGCTTACCAAAACCTAGATTTATACCGTATACCAAAACCTTGATTTATATCGTATACCAAAACCTAGATTTATATAGTTTACCAAAACTTTGATTTATATCGCATACCAAAGCCTAGATTTATCTCTTATTCCAAAACCTAGATTTATACCGCATGCCAAAACCTAGATTTATACCGTATACCAATAACTAGATTTATATCGCATACCAAAACGTAGATTTATTTCGTATGTGAAAATATAGATTTATATCTTATACCAAAACCGAGATTTATATCGTATACCAAAGCCAATATTTAAATGGCATACCAAAACCTAGATTTAATTCGTATACAAAAGCGTAGATTTATACCGTATAGCAAAACCTATATTTATACTGTATACCAAAACCTAGATTTATATCGTATACCAAAACATAGATTTACACGTTATATCAAAAGCTATATTTATACCGTATACCAAAACCTATATTTATACTGTATACCAAAACCTAGATTTATATCATATACCAAAACCTAGATTTACACCGTATATGAAAAGCTATATTTATACCGTATACCACAACCTAGATTTATCTCGCATACCAAAACCTAGATTTATATTGCATACCAAAACCTAGATTTATATCGTATATCAAAACCTAGATTTAAACACCATACCAAAACCTAGATTTATATCGTATACCAATACCTAGATTTATATCGTTTACCAAAACCTAGATTTATATCGTATGCCCAAACCTAGATTTATATAGTATTCCAAAACTTTGATTTATATCGCATACCAAAACCTAGATTTTTGTACCATAGCAAAACGTAGATTTATCTCGTAAACCACAACCCAGATTTATACCGTATACCAAAACCTAGATTTATATCGTTTACCAAATCCTAGATTTATATAGTTTACCAAAACTTTGATTTATATCGCATACCAAAGCCTAGATTTATCTCGTATTCCAAAACCTTGATTTATATCGCATACCAAAACCTAGATTTATATCGTATACCAATAACTAGATTTATATCGCATACCAAAATGTAGATTTATATCGTATTTCAAAACATAGATTTATATCTTATACCAAAACGAGATTTATATCGAATACTTAAGCCAATATTTATATGGCATACCAAAACCTAGATTTATTTCGTATACAAAAGCGTAGATGTATACCGTATACCAAAACCTAGATTTATACTGTATACGAAAACCTAGATTTATATCGTATAACCAAAACCTAGATTTATATTGCATACCAAAACCTAGATTTATACGGTTTAGCAATAAATAGATTTATATCGCATAACAAAACCTAGATTTATATCGTATATCAAAACCTAGATTTAAACATCATACCAAAACTTTGATTTATATCGCATACCAAAATCTAGATTTATGTGGCATCGCAAAGCCTTGATTTATCTCGTAAACCACAACATAGATTTATACCGTATACCAAAACCTAGATTTATACCGCATACGAAAACCTAGATTTATACAGTATACCAAAACCTATATTTATACCGTATACCAAAACCTATATTTATCACGTATACCAAAACCTAGATTTATATCGTATACCAAAACCTAGATTTATATTGCATACCAAAACCTAGATTTATATCATATACAAAAACCTAGATTTATATTGTTTGCCAAAACCTAAATTTATATCGAATACAAAAACCTAGAATTATACCGTATACCAAAACCTATATTTATACCGTATACCAAAACCTATATTTATCCCGTATACCAAAACCTACATTTATATCGCATACCAAAACCCAGATTAATATTGCATACCAAAGCATAGATTTATCTCGTAAACCACAACCTAGATTTATAACGTATACCAAAACGTAGGTTTATACAATATACCAATACCTCAATTTATATCGAATACCAAAACCTAGATTAATATCGCATGCCAAAATGTAGATTTATATCGTATACCAAAACTTAGATTTATATCTTATACCAAAACCCAGATTTATATCGTATTCCGAAACCTAGATTTATACCGTATACCAGAACCTAGATTTATCTTGCATACCAAAACCTAAATTTATACCGCATACCAAAACCTAGATTTATATCGCATACCAATACCTAGATTTATACCATTTAGATTTATATCGCACACCAAAACCTAGATTTATATCATATATCAAAACTTATATTTAGATCGCATACCAAAACCTAGATTTATATCGTATACCAAAACCAAGATTTATATCGTATGCAAAAACCTAGATTTAAATCGCATACCAAAACCAAGTTTTTATGTCGTATGCAAAAACCTAGATTTATATCGCATGCCAAAACCTAGATTTATATCGCATGCCAAAACCTAGATTTATGTGGCATAGCAAAACCTAGATTTATCTCCACAACCACAACTAGATTTATACCGTATACCAAAACCTAGATTAATACCGCATACGAAAACCTAGATTTACACAGTATACCAATACCTAGATTTATATCGCATACTAAAACCTAGATTTATACGGCATATCAAAACCTATATTTATACCGTATACCAAAAATTACATTTATATAGTAAACCAAAACTTTGATTTATATCGTATACAAAAACCTAGATTTATACCACATACCAAAACCTCGATTAATACCGCATACCAAAACCTAGATTTATACCGTATACCAATAACTACATTTATATCGAATACCAAAACCTATATTTATATCGTATACCAAAACCTAGATTTATATCGTATACCAAAACCTAGATTTATACCACATACCAAAACCTCGATTTATACGGCATACGAAAACCTAGATTTACACAGTATACCAATACCCAGATTTATATCGTATTCCAAAACTTACATTTATATTACATACCAAAACCTAGATTTATATTGTATACCAAAGCCTAGATTTATATCGCATACCAAAACCTAGATTTATACCGTTTACCAAAACCGAGATTTATATCGTATACCAAAACCTAGATTTATATAGTATACCAAACTTTGATTTATATCGTATACCAAAGCCTAGATTTATATAATATATCAATACCTGGATTAATAGCGTATATCAAAGCCTAGATTTATACCGTATACCAATAACTATATTTATATCGAATATCAAAACTTATATTTAGATCGCATACCAAAACCTAGATTTATATCGTATACCAATACCCAGATTTATATCGTATTCCAAAACTTAGATTTATATCACATACCAAAACCTAGATTTATATTGTATATCAAAGCCTAGATTTATATCGCATACCAAAACCTAGATTTATACCGTATACCAAAACCTAGATTTATATCGTATACCAAAACCTAGATTTATATAGTTTACCAAAACTTTGATTTGTATCGCATACCAAACCCTAGATTTATCTCGTATACCAAAACCTAGATTTATATAGTATACCAAACTTTGATTTATATCGTATACCAAAGCCTAGATATATATAATATACCAATACCTGGATTTATAACGTATATCAAAGCCTAGATTTATATCGCACACCAAAACCTAGATTTATGTAGCATAGCAAAACCTAGATTTATCTCGTAAACCACAACATAGATTTATACCGTATATCAAAACCTAGATTTATACCGTATACCAATAACTAGATTTATATCGCATACCAAAACCTCGATTTATACCGCATACCAAAACCTAGATTTATACCGTATACCAATAACTAGATTTATATCGCATACCAAAACGTAAATGTATATCGTATTTCAAAACATAGATTTATATCTTATAGCAAAACCGAGATTTATATCGTATACCAAAGCTAATATTTATATGGCATACCAAAACCTAGATTTATTTCGTATACAAAAGCGTAGATTTATACCTTATACCAAAACCTATATTTATACTGTATACCAAAAGCTAGATTTATATCGTATACCAAAACCTAGATTTACACCGTATATCAAAGCTATATTTATACCGTATACCAAAACCTAGATTGATATCGAATACGAAAACTAGATTTGTACCGTATACCACAACCTAAATTTATCTCGCATACCAAAACCTAGATTTATATTGCATACCAAACCCTAGATTTATACGGTTTAGCAATAACTAGATTTATATCGCATTGCAAAATCTTGATTTATATCGTATATCAAAGCTTATATTTAGATCGCATAGCAAAACCTAAATTTATATAGTATGCCAAAACCTAGATTTATATCGTATACCAAAACCTAGATTTATACTGCATACCAAAACCTAGATTTATATCGCATACCAATACCTAGATTTATACCATTTAGATTTATATCGCATACGAAAACCTAGATTTATATCGTATACCAAAACCTATATTTATATCGTATATTAAAACCTAGACTTAAACACCATACCAAAACCTAGATTTATATCTTATACCAAAACCTAGATTTATATCGTATACCAAAACCTAGATGCATACAGTATATCAAAGCCTTGATTTATATCGCACACCAAAACCTAGATTTTTGTAGCATAACAAAACCTAGATTTATCTCGTAAACCACAACCCAGATTTATACCATATACGAAAATCTAGAGTATACCAATATCTAGATTTATATCGTATATCAAAACCTCGATTTATACCGCATACCAAAACCTAGATTTATACCGTATACCAATAACTAGATTTATATCGCATACCAAAACCTCGATTTATACCGCATACCAAAACCTAGATTTATACCGTATACCAATAACTAGATTTATATCGCATACCAAAACGTAAATGTATATCGTATTTCAAAACATAGATTTATATCTTATAGCAAAACCGAGATTCATATCGTATACCAAAGCTAATATTTATATGGCATACCAAAACCTAGATTTATTTCGTATACAAAAGCGTAGATTTATACCTTATACCAAAACCTATATTTATACTGTATACCAAAAGCTAGATTTATATCGTATACCAAAACCTAGATTTACACCGTATATCAAAGCTATATTTATACCGTATACCAAAACCTAGATTGATATCGAATACGAAAACTAGATTTGTACCGTATACCACAACCTAAATTTATCTCGCATACCAAAACCTAGATTTATATTGCATACCAAAACCTAGATTTATACGGTTTAGCAATAACTAGGTTTATATCGCATTGCAAAATCTTGATTTATATCGTATATCAAAGCTTATATTTAGATCGCATAGCAAAACCTAAATTTATATAGTATGCCAAAACCTAGATTTATATCGTATACCACAACCTAGATTTATCTCGCATACCAAAACCTAGAGTTATACTGCATACCAAAACCTAGATTTATATCGCATACCAATACCTAGATTTATACCATTTAGATTTATATCGCATACGAAAACCTAGATTTATATCGTATACCAAAACCAAGATTTATATCGTTTACAAAATCCTAGATTTATATCGCATACCAAAACCTAGATTTATATCGCATACCAAAACATAGATTTATGTGGCATAGAAAAACCTAGATTTATCTCGTAAACCACAACCTAGATTTATACCGTATACTAAAACCTATATTTATCCCGTATGCCAAAACCTAGATTTATATCGCATACCAAAACCTAGATTTATATTGCATACCAAAACCTTGATTTATATCGAATACCGAAACCTAGATGTATACCGTATACCGAAACCTAGATTTATACCGTATACCACAACCTAGATTTATCTTGCATACCAAAACCTAGATTTATACTGCATACCAAAACCTAGATTTATACCACAAACCAAAACCTTGATTTATACCGCATACCAAAACCTAAATTGATACCGTATACCAAAAACTAGATTTATATCGAATACCAAAACCTACATTTATACCGTATACCAAAACCTATATTTATCCCGTATACCAAAACCTACATTTACATCGTATACCAAAACCTAGCTTTATGTAGTAGAGCAAAATCTAGATTTATCTCGTAAACCACAACCTAGATTTATACCGTATGCGAACACCTAGATTTATATCGTATACCAAAACCTATATTTATATCGTATATTAAAACCTAGACTTAAACACCATACCAAAACCTAGATTTATATCTTATACCAAAACCTAGATTTATATCGTATACCAAAACCTAGATGTATACAGTATATCAAAGCCTTGATTTATATCGCACACCAAAACCTAGATTTTTGTAGCATAACAAAACCTAGATTTATCTCGTAAACCACAACCCAGATTTATACCATATACGAAAATCTAGAGTATACCAATATCTAGATTTATATCGTATATCAAAACCTAGATTTATACCGTATACCAATAACTAGATTTATATCGCATACCAAAACCTCGATTTATACCGCATACCAAAACCTAGATTTATACCGTATACCAATAACTAGATTTATATCGCATACCAAAACGTAAATGTATATCGTATTTCAAAACATAGATTTATATCTTATAGCAAAACCGAGATTCATATCGTATACCAAAGCTAATATTTATATGGCATACCAAAACCTAGATTTATTTCGTATACAAAAGCGTAGATTTATACCTTATACCAAAACCTATATTTATACTGTATACCAAAAGCTAGATTTATATCGTATACCAAAACCTAGATTTACACCGTATATCAAAGCTATATTTATACCGTATACCAAAACCTAGATTGATATCGAATACGAAAACTAGATTTGTACCGTATACCACAACCTAAATTTATCTCGCATACCAAAACCTAGATTTATATTGCATACCAAAACCTAGATTTATACGGTTTAGCAATAACTAGGTTTATATCGCATTGCAAAATCTTGATTTATATCGTATATCAAAGCTTATATTTAGATCGCATAGCAAAACCTAAATTTATATAGTATGCCAAAACCTAGATTTATATCGTATACCACAACCTAGACTTATCTCGCATACCAAAACCTAGAGTTATACTGCATACCAAAACCTAGATTTATATCGCATACCAATACCTAGATTTATACCATTTAGATTTATATCGCATACGAAAACCTAGATTTATATCGTATACCAAAACCAAGATTGATATCGTTTACAAAATCCTAAATTTATATCGCATACCAAAACCTAGATTTATATCGCATACCAAAACATAGATTTATGTGGCATAGAAAAACCTAGATTTATCTCGTAAACCACAACCTAGATTTATACCGTATACTAAAACCTATATTTATCCCGTATGCCAAAACCTAGATTTATATCGCATACCAAAACCTAGATTTATATTGCATACCAAAACCTTGATTTATATCGAATACCGAAACCTAGATGTATACCGTATACCGAAACCTAGATTTATACCGTATACCACAACCTAGATTTATCTTGCATACCAAAACCTAGATTTATACTGCATACCAAAACCTAGATTTATACCACAAACCAAAACCTTGATTTATACCGCATACCAAAACCTAAATTGATACCGTATACCAAAAACTAGATGTATATCGAATACCAAAACCTACATTTATACCGTATACCAAAACCTATATTTATCCCGTATACCAAAACCTACATTTACATCGTATACCAAAACCTAGCTTTATGTAGTAGAGCAAAATCTAGATTTATCTCGTAAACCACAACCTAGATTTTTACCGTATGCGAACACCTAGATTTATATCGTATACCAAAACCTATATTTATATCGTATATTAAAACCTAGACTTAAACACCATACCAAAACCTAGATTTATATCTTATACCAAAACCTAGATTTATATCGTATACCAAAACCTAGATGTATACAGTATATCAAAGCCTTGATTTATATCGCACACCAAAACCTAGATTTTTGTAGCATAACAAAACCTAGATTTATCTCATAAACCACAACCCAGATTTATACCATATACGAAAATCTAGAGTATACCAATATCTAGATTTATATCGTATATCAAAACCTAGATTTATACCGTATACCAATAACTAGATTTATATCGCATACCAAAACCTCGATTTATACCGCATACCAAAACCTAGATTTATACCGTATACCAATAACTAGATTTATATCGCATACCAAAACGTAAATGTATATCGTATTTCAAAACATAGATTTATATCTTATAGCAAAACCGAGATTCATATCGTATACCAAAGCTAATATTTATATGGCATACCAAAACCTAGATTTATTTCGTATACAAAAGCGTAGATTTATACCTTATACCAAAACCTATATTTATACTGTATACCAAAAGCTAGATTTATATCGTATACCAAAACCTAGATTTACACCGTATATCAAAGCTATATTTATACCGTATACCAAAACCTAGATTGATATCGAATACGAAAACTAGATTTGTACCGTATACCACAACCTAAATTTATCTCGCATACCAAAACCTAGATTTATATTGCATACCAAAACCTAGATTTACACGGTTTAGCAATAACTAGGTTTATATCGCATTGCAAAATCTTGATTTATATCGTATATCAAAGCTTATATTTAGATCGCATAGCAAAACCTAAATTTATATAGTATGCCAAAACCTAGATTTATATCGTATACCACAACCTAGATTTATCTCGCATACCAAAACCTAGATTTATACTACATACCAAAACCTAGATTTATATCGCATACCAATACCTAGATTTATACCATTTAGATTTATATCGCATACGAAAACCTAGATTTATATCGTATACGAAAACCAAGATTGATATCGTTTACAAAATCCTAGATTTATATCGCATACCAAAACCTAGATTTATATCGCATACCAAAACATAGATTTATGTGGCATAGAAAAACCTAGATTTATCTCGTAAACCACAACCTAGATTTATACCGTATACTAAAACCTATATTTATCCCGTATACCAAAACCTAGATTTATATCGCATACCAAAACCTAGATTTATATTGCATACCAAAACCTTGATTTATATCGAATACCGAAACCTAGATTTATACCGTATACCGAAACCTAGATTTATACCATATACCACAACCTAGATTTATCTTGCATACCAAAACCTAGATTTATACTGCATACCAAAACCTTGATTTATACCACAAACCAAAACCTTGATTTATACCGCATACCAAAACCTAAATTGATACCGTATACCAAAAACTAGATTTATATCGAATACCAAAACCTACATTTATACCGTATACCAAAACCTATATTTATCCCGTATACCAAAACCTACATTTACATCGTATACCAAAACCTAGCTTTATGTAGTAGAACAAAATCTAGATTTATCTCGTAAACCACAACCTAGATTTATACCGTATGCGAACACCTAGATTTATATCGTATACCAAAACCTATATTTATATCGTATATTAAAACCTAGACTTAAACACCATACCAAAACCTAGATTTATATCTTATACCAAAACCTAGATTTATATCGTATACCAAAACCTAGATTTATACAGTATATCAAAGCCTTGATTTATATCGCACACCAAAACCTAGATTTTTGTAGCATAACAAAACCTAGATTTATCTCGTAAACCACAACCCAGATTTATACCATATACGAAAATCTAGAGTATACCAATATCTAGATTTATATCGTTTACCAAAACCTAGATTTATATCGTATGCCAAAACCTAGATTTATATAGTATACCAGAACTTTGATTTATATCGTATACCAAAGCCTAGATTTATACCACATACCAAAATCTTGATTTATACCGCATACCAAAACCTAAATTTATACCGTATACAAAAAACTAGATTTATATCGAATACCAAAACCTACATTTATATCGTATACCAAAACCTAGATTTACACCACATAGCAAAACCTCGATTTATACGGCATACGAAAACCTAGATTTACACAGTATACCCGTACCCAGATTTATATCGTATTCCAAAACTTAGATTTATATCACATACCAAAATCTAGATTTATATTGTATATCAAAGCCTAGATTTATATCGCATACCAAAACCTAGATTTATACCGTATACCAAAACCTAGATTTATATCGTATACCAAAACCTAGATTTATATAGTTTACCAAAACTTTGATTTGTATCGCATACCAAACCCTAGATTTATCTCGTATACCAAAAGCTAGATTTATATAGTATACCAAACTTTGATTTATATCGTATACCAAAGCCTAGATATATATAATATACTAATACCTGGATTTATAACGTATATCAAAGCGTAGATTTATATCGCACACCAAAACCTAGATTTATGTAGCATAGCAAAACCTAGATATATCTCGTAAACCACAACATAGATTTATACCGTATAACAAAACCTAGATTTATACCGCATACCAATAACTAGATTTATATCGCATACCAAAACCTCGATTTATACCGCATACCAAAACCTAGATTTATACCGCATACCAATAACTAGATGTATATCGCATACCAAAACGTAAATGTATATCGTATTTCAAAACATAGATTTATATCTTATAGCAAAACCGAGATTTATATCGTATACCAAAGCTAATATTTATAAGGCATACCAAAACCTAGATTTATTTCGTATACAAAAGCGTAGATTTATAGCATATACCAAAGCCTATATTTATACTGTATACCAAAACCTAGATTTATATCGTATACCAAAACCTAGATTGACACCGTATATCAAAAGCTATATTTATGCCGTATACCAAAACCTAGATTAATATCGCATGCCAAAATGTAGATTTATATCGTATACCAAAACTTAGATTTATATCTTATACCAAAACCCAGATTTATATCGTATTCCGAAACCTAGATTTATACCGTATACCAGAACCTAGATTTATCTTGCATACCAAAACCTAAATTTATACCGCATACCAAAACCTAGATTTATATCGCATACCAATACCTAGATTTATACCATTTAGATTTATATCGCACACCAAAACCTAGATTTATATCATATATCAAAACTTATATTTAGATCGCATACCAAAACCTAGATTTATATCGTATACCAAAACCTAGATTTACACCACATAGCAAAACCTCGATTTATACGGCATACGAAAACCTAGATTTACACAGTATACCCGTACCCAGATTTATATCGTATTCCAAAACTTAGATTTATATCACATACCAAAATCTAGATTTATATTGTATATCAAAGCCTAGATTTATATCGCATACCAAAACCTAGATTTATATCGTATACCAAAACCTAGATTTATATCGTATACCAAAACCTAGATTTATATAATTTACCAAAACTTTGATTTGTATCGCATACCAAACCCTAGATTTATCTCGTATACCAAAAGCTAGATTTATATAGTATACCAAACTTTGATTTATATCGTATACCAAAGCCTAGATATATATAATATACTAATACCTGGATTTATAACGTATATCAAAGCGTAGATTTATATCGCACACCAAAACCTAGATTTATGTAGCATAGCAAAACCTAGATATATCTCGTAAACCACAACATAGATTTATACCGTATAACAAAACCTAGATTTATACCGCATACCAATAACTAGATTTATATCGCATACCAAAACCTCGATTTATACCGCATACCAAAACCTAGATTTATACCGCATACCAATAACTAGATGTATATCGCATACCAAAACGTAAATGTATATCGTATTTCAAAACATAGATTTATATCTTATAGCAAAACCGAGATTTATATCGTATACCAAAGCTAATATTTATAAGGCATACCAAAACCTAGATTTATTTCGTATACAAAAGCGTAGATTTATAGCTTATACCAAAGCCTATATTTATACTGTATACCAAAACCTAGATTTATATCGTATACCAAAACCTAGATTTACACCGTATATCAAAAGCTA
Source organism: Bathymodiolus septemdierum (assembly GCA_963383655.1). NCBI lineage: Eukaryota > Metazoa > Mollusca > Bivalvia > Mytilida > Modiolidae > Bathymodiolus > Bathymodiolus septemdierum. Next base: position 708,293 of record OY726523.1, on the reverse strand, counting down.
TATTGATGCCGTATACCAAAACCTAGATTGATATCGAATACCGAAAACTAGATTTGTAACGTATACCACAACCTAAATTTATCTCGCATACCAAAACCTAGATTTATATTGCATACCAAAACCTAGATTTATACGGTTTAGCAATAACTAGATGTATATCGCATAGCAAAACCTTGATTTATATTGTATATCAAAGCTTATATTTAGATCGCATAGCAAAACCAAAATTTATATAGTATGCCAAAACCTAGATTTATATCGTATACCACAACCTAGATTTATCTCGCATACCAAAACCTAGATTTATACTGCATACCAAAACCTAGATTTATATCGCATACCAATACCTAGATTTATACCATTTAGATTTATATCGCATACGAAAACCTAGATTGATCTCGTAAACCACAACCTAGATTCATACCGTATACCAAAACCTATATTTATCCCGTATACCAAAACCTAGATTTATATCGCATACCAAAACCTAGATTTATATTGCATACCAAAACCTAGATTTATATCATATACAAAAACCTAGATTTATATTGTTGGCCAAAACCTAGATTTATATCGAGTACAAAAGCCTAGAATTATACCGTATACCAAAACCTATATTTATACCGTATACCAACACCTATATTTATCCCGGATAACAAAACCTACATTTATATCGTATACCAAAACCTAGCTTTATGTAGTAGAGCAAAATCTAGATTTATCTCGTAAACCACAACCTAGATTTATACCGTATGCGAACACCTAGATTTATATCGTATACCAAAACCTAGATTTATATCGTATATTAAAACCTAGACTTAAACACCATACCAAAGCCTAGATTTATATCTTATACCAAAACCTAGATTTATATCGCATACCAAAACCTAGATTTATACAGTATAGCAAAGCTTAGATTTATATCGCACACCAAAAGCTAGATTTTTGTAGCATAGCAAAACCTAGATTTATCTCGTAAACCACAAGCCAGATTTATACCGTATACGAAAATCTAGAGTATACCAATATCTAGATTTATATCGTTTACCAAAACCTAGATTTATATCGTATGCCAAAACCTAGATTTATATTGCATACCAGAACTTTGATTTATATCGTATACCAAAGCCTATATTTATACCACAAACCAAAACCTTGATTTATACCGCATACCAAAACCTAAATTTATACCGTATACCAAAAACTAGATTTATATCGAATACCAAAACCTACATTTATACCGTATACATAAACCTAGATTTATCCCGTATACCAAAACCTACATTTACATCGTATACCAAAACCTAGCTTTATGTAGTAGAGGAAAATCTAGATTTATCTCGTAAACCACAACCTAGATTTATACCGTATACGAACACCTAGATTTATATCGTATAGCAAAACGTAGATTTATATCGTATATTAAAACCTAGACTTAAACACCATACCAAAACCTAGATTTATATCTTATACCAAAACCTAGATTTATATCGTATACCAAAACCTAGATTTATACAGTATATTAAAGCCTAGATTTATATCGCACACCAAAACCTAGATTTTTGTAGCATAGCAAAACCTAGATTTATCTCGTAAACCACAACCCAGATTTATACCGTATGCGAAAATCTAGAGTTTACCAATATCTATATTTATATCGTTTACTAAAACCTAGATTTATATCGTATGCCAAAACCTAAATTTATATAGTATACCAGAACTTTGAGTTATATCGTATACCAAAGCCTAGATTTATACCACATACCAAAACCTTGATCTATAGCGCATACCAAAACCTAAATTTATACCGTATACCAAAACCTAGATTTATATCGTATACCAAAACCTAGATTTATACCACATAGCAAAACCTCGATTTATAAGGCATACGAAAACCTAGATTTACACAATATACCAATACCCAGATTTATATCGTATTCCAAAACTTAGATTTATATCACATACCAAAAAATAGATTTATATTGTATATCAAAGCCTAGATTTATATCGCATACCAAAACCTAGATTTATACCTTATACCAAAACTTTGATTTGTATCGCGTACCAAACCCTAGATTTATCTCGTATACCAAAACCTAGATTTATATAGTATACCAAACTTTGATTTATATCGTATACCAAAGCCTAGATATATATAATATACCAATACCTGGATTTATAGCGTATATCAAAGCCTAGATTTATATCGCACACCAAAACCTAGATTTATGTAGCATAGCAAAACCTAGATTTATCTCGTAAACCACAACATAGATTTATACCGTATATCAAAACCTAGATTTATACCGTATACCAATAACTAGATTTATATCGCATACCAAAACCTCGATTTATACCGCATACCAAAACCTAAATTTATACCGTATACCAATAACTAGATTTATATCGCATACCAAAACGTAGATTTATATCGTATTTCAAAACATAGATTTATATCTTATAGCAAAACCGAGATTTATATCGTATACCAAAGCCAATATGTATATGGCATACCAAAACCTAGATTTATTTCGTATACAAAAGCGTAGATTTATACCTTATACCAAAACCTATATTTATACTGTATACCAAAACCTAGATTTATATCGTATACCAAAACCTAGATTTACACCGTATATCGAAAGCTATATTTATACCGTATACCAAAACCTAGATTGATATCGAATACCGAAAACTAGATTTGTACCGTATACCACAACCTGAATTTATCTCGCATACCAAAACCTAGATTTATATTGCATACCAAAACCTAGATTTATACGGCTTAGCAATAACTAGATTTATATCGCATAGCAAAACTTTGATTTATATCGTATATCAAAGCTTATATTTAGATCGCATAGCAAAACCTAAATTTATATAGTATGCCAAAACCTAGATTTATATCGTATACCGAAACCTAGATTTATACCGTATACCACAACCTATATTTATCTCGCATACCAAAACCTAGATTTACACTGCATACCAAAACCTAGATTTATATCGCATACCAATACCTAGATTTATACCATTTAGATTTATATCGCATACCAAAACCTAGATTTATATCGTATATCAAAACTTATATTTAGATAGCATACCAAAACCTAGATTTATATCGTATACCAAAACCAAGATTTATATCGTTTACAAAACCCTAGATTTATATCGCATACCAAAACCTAGATTTATATCGCATACCAAAACGTAGATTTATGTGGCATAGAAAAACCTAGATTTATCTCGTAAACCACAAGCTAGATTTATACCATATACCAAAACCTATATTTATCCCGTATACCAAAACCTTGATTTATATCGTAAACCAAAACCTAGATTTATATTGCATACCAAAACCTAGATTTATATCACATACAAAAACATAGATTTATATTGATGGCCAAAACCTAGATTTATATCGAGTACAAAAGCCTAGAATTATACCGTCTACCAAAACCTATATTTATACCGTATACCAACACCTATATTTATCCCGTATTCCAAAACCTACATTTATATCGTATACCAAAACCTAGCTTTATGTAGTAGAGCAAAATCTAGATTTATCTCGTAAACCACAACCTAGATTTCGGTATACGATATCAATCTAGGTTTTGGTATACGGTATAAATATAGCTTTTGATATACGGTGTAAATCTAGGTTTTGGTATACGATATAAATATAGGTTTTGGTATACAGTATAAATATAGGTTTTGGTATACGGTATAAATCTACGCTTTTGTATACGAAATAAATCTAGTTTTTGGTATGCTATATAAATATTGGCTTTGGTATACGATATAAATCTCGGTTTTGGTATAAGATATTAATCTATGTTTTGAAATACGATATAAATCTACGTTTTGGTATGCGATATAAATCTAGTTATTGGTATACGGTATCAATCTAGGTTTTGGTATACGGTATAAATCGAGGTTTTGGTATGCGATATAAATCTATTTATTGGTATACGGTATAAATCTAGGTTTTGATATACGGTATAAATCTATGTTGTGGTTTACGAGATAAATCTAGGTTTTGCTATGCTACATAAATCTAGGTTTTGGTGTGCGATATAAATCTAGGCTTTGATATACGTTATAAATCCAGGTATTGGTATATTATATAAATTTAGGCTTTAGTATACGATATAAACCAAAGTTTGGTATACTATGTAAATCTAGGTTTTGGTATACGAGATACATCTAGGGTTTGGTATGCGATACAAATCAAAGTTTTGGTAAACTAAATAAATCTAGGCTTTGGTATGCGATATAAATCTAGGCTTTGGTATACAATATAAATCTAGGTTTTGGAATGTGATATAAATCTAACTTTTGGTATACGATATAAATCTAGGTTTTGGTATACGATATAAATGTAGGTTTTGGTATTCGATATAAATCTAGTTTTTGGTATACGGTATAAATTTAGGTTTTGGTATGCGGTATAAATCAAGGTTTTGGTATGTGGTATAAATCTAGGCTTTGGTATACGATATAAATCAAAGTTCTGGTACACTGTATAAATCTAGGTTTTGGCATACGATATAAATCTAGGTTTTGGTAAACGATATAAATTTAGATATTGGTTTACTCTAGATTGTCGCATACGGTATAAATCTGGGTTGTGGTTTACGAGATAAATCTAGGTTTTGCTATGCTACAAAAATCTAGGTTTTGGTGTGCGATATAAATCAAGGCTTTGCTATACTGTATAAATCTAGGTTTTGGTATACGATATAAATCTAGGTTTTAGTATACGATGTAAATCTAGGTGTTCGCATACGGTAAAAATCTAGGTTGTGGTTTACGAGATAAATCTAGATTTTGCTCTACTACATAAAGCTAGGTTTTGGTATACGATATAAATGTAGGTTTTGGTAGACGGTATAATTCTAGGCTTTTGTACTCGATATAAATCTAGGTTTTGGCAAACAATATAAATCTAGGTTTTTGTATGTGATATAAATCTAGGTTTTGGTATGCAATATAAATCTAGGTTTTGGTTTACGATATAAATCAAGGTTTTGGTATACGGGATAAATATAGGTTTTGGTATACGGTATAAATCTAGCTTGTGGTTTACGAGATCAATCTAGGTTTTTCTATGTCACATAAATCTACGTTTTGGTATGCGATATAAATCTAGGTTTTGGTATGCGATATAAATCTAGGATTTTGTAAACGATATAAATCTTGGTTTTGGTATACGATATAAATCTAGGTTTTGGTATGCTATCTAAATATAAGTTTTGATATACGATATAAATCTAGGTTTTGGTATGCGATATAAATCTAAATGGTATAAATCTAGGTATTGGTATGCGATATAAATCTAGGTTTTGGTATGCAGTGTAAATCTAGGTTTTGGTATGCGAGATAAATCTAGGTTGTGGTATACGGTATAAATCTAGGTTTCGGTATACGATATAAATCTAGGTTTTGGCATACTATATAAATTTAGGTTTTGCTATGCGATCTAAATATAAGCTTTGATATACGATATAAATCAAAGTTTTGCTATGCGATATAAATCTAGTTATTGCTAAGCCGTATAAATCTAGGTTTTGGTATGCGAGATAAATTCAGGTTGTGGTATACGGTACAAATCTAGTTTTCGGTATTCGATATCAATCTAGGTTTTGGTATACGGTATAAATATAGCTTTCGATATACGGTGTAAATCTAGGTTTTGGTATACGATATAAATCTAGGTTTTGGTATACAGTATAAATATAGGTTTTGGTATAAGGTATAAATCTACGCTTTTGTATACGAAATAAATCTAGGTTTTGGTATGCCATATAAATATTGGCTTTGGTATACGATATAAATCTCGGTTTTGCTATAAGATATAAATCTATGTTTTGAAATACGATATAAATCTACGTTTTGGTATGCGATATAAATCTAGTTATTGGTATACGGTATAAATTTAGGTTTTGGTATGCGGTATAAATCGAGGTTTTGGTATGCGATATAAATCTAGTTATTGGTATACGTTATAAATCTAGGTTTTGGTATACGGTATAAATCTATGTTGTGGTTTACGAGATAAATCAAGGTTTTGCTATGCTACATAAATCTAGGTTTTGGTGTGCGATATAAATCTAGGCTTTGATATACGCTATAAATCCAGGTATTGGTATATTATATATATCTAGGCTTTGGTATACGATATAAATCAAAGTTTGGTATACTATATAAATCTAGGTTTTGGTATACGAGATAAATCTAGGGTTTGGTACGCGATACAAATCAAAGTTTTGGTATAAGGTATAAATCTAGGTTTTGGTATGCGATATAAATCTAGGCTTTGATATACAATATAAATCTATTTTTTGGTATGTGATATAAATCTAAGTTTTGGAATACGATATAAATCTGGGTATTGGTATATTGTGTAAATCTAGGTTTTCGTATGCCTTATAAATCGAGGTTTTGCTATGTGGTATAAATCTAGGTTTTGGTATACGATATAAATCTAGGTTTTGGTATACGGTATAAATTTAGGTTTTGGTATGCGGTATAGATCAAGGTTTTGGTATGTGGTATAAATCTAGGCTTTGGTATACGATATAACTCAAAGTTCTGGTATACTATATAAATTTAGGTTTTGGCATACGATATAAATCTAGGTTTTAGTAAACGATATAAATCTAGATATTGGTAAACTCTAGATTTTCGCATACGGTATAAATCTGGGTTGTGGTTTACGAGATAAATCTAGGTTTTGCTATGCTACAAAAATCTAGGTTTTGGTTTGCGATATAAATCTAGGCTTTGCTATACTGTATAAATCTAGGTTTTGGTATACGATATAAATCTAGGTTTTGGTATAAGATATAAATCTAGGTTTTGGTATGGTGTTTAAGTCTAGGTTTTAATATACGATATAAATCTACGTTTTGCTATACGATATAAATCTAGGTGTTCGTATACGGTATAAATCTAGGTTGTGGTTTACGAGATAAATCTAGATTTTCCTCTACTACATAAAGCTAGGTTTTGGTATACGATGTAAATGTAGGTTTTGGTATACGGGATAAATCTAGGTTTATGTATACGGTATAAATGTAAGTTTTGGTATTCGATATAAATCTAGTTTTTGGTATACGGTATAAATTTAGGTTTTGGTATGCGGTATAAATCAAGGTTTTGGTTTGTGGTATAAATATAGGCTTTGGTATACGGTATAAATCAAAGTTCTGGTATACTATATAAATCTAGGTTTTGGCATACGATATAAATCTAGGTTTTGGTAAACGATATAAATCCAGATATTGGTATACTCTAGATTTTCGTATACGGTATAAATCTGGCTTGTGCTTTACGAGATAAATCTAGGTTTTGCTATGCTACAAAAATCTAGCTTTTGGTGTGCGATATAAATCTAGGCTTTGCTATATTGTATAAATCTAGGTTTTGGTATGCGATATAAATCTAGGTTTTGGTATAAGATATAAATCTAGGTTTTGGTATGGTGTTTAAGTCTAGGTTTTAATATACGATATAAATCTAGGTTTTGGTATACGATATAAATCTAGGTGTTCGCATACGGTATAAATCTAGGTTGTGGTTTACGAGATAAATCTAGATTTTGCTCTACTACATAAAACTAGGTTTTGGTATACGATATAAATGTAGGTTTTGTTATCCGGGATAAATATAGGTGTTGGTATACGGTATAGATATAGGTTTTGGTATACGGTATAATTCTAGGCTTTTGTACTCGATATAAATCTAGGTTTTGGCCAACAATATAAATCTATGTTTTTGTATATGATATAAATCTAGGTTTTGGTATGCAATATAAATCTAGGTTTTGGTATGCGATATAAATCTAGGTTTTGGTATACGGGATAAATATAGGTTTTGGTATACGGTATGAATCTAGGTTGTGGTTTACGAGATCAATCTAGGTTTTTCTATGCCACATAAATCTAGGTTTTGGTATGCGATATAAATCTAGGTTTTGGTATGCGATATAAATCTAGAATTTTGTAAGCGATATCAATTTTGGTTTTGGTATACGATATAAATCTAGGTTTTGGTATGCGATATAAATCTAAATGGTATAAATCTAGGTATTGGTATGCGATATAAATCTAGGTTTTGGCATGCAGTATAAATCTAGGTTTTGGTATGCGAGATAAATCTTGGTTGTGGTATACGATATAAATCTAGGTTTTGGCATACTATATAAATTTAGGTTTTGCTATGCGATCTAAATATAAGCTTTGATATACAATATAAATCAAGGTTTTGCTATGCGATATAAATCTAGTTATTGCTAAACCGTATAAATCTAGGTTTTGGTATGCAATATAAATCTAGGTTTTGGTATGCGAGATAAATTTAGGTTGTGGTATACGGTACAAATCTAGTTTTCGGTATTCGATATCAATCTAGGTTTTGGTATACGGCATAAATATAGCTTTTGATATACGGTGTAAATCTAGGTTTTGGTATACGATATAAATCTAGGTTTTGGTATACAGTATAAATATAGGCTTTGGTATAAGCTATAAATCTACGCTTTTGTATACGAAATAAATCTAGGTTTTGGTATGCCTTATAAATATTAGCTTTGGTATACGATATAAATCTCGGTTTTCCTATAAGATATAAATCTATGTTTTGAAATACGATATACATTTACGTTTTGGTATGCGATATAAATCTAGTTATTGGTATGCGGTATAAATCTAGGTTTTGGTATGCGGTATAAATCGAGGTTTTGGTATGCGATATAAATCTAGTTATTGGTATGCGGTATAAATCTAGGTTTTGTTATACGGTATAAATCTATGTTGTGGTTTACGAGATATATCTAGGTTTTGCTATGCTACATACATCTAGGTTTTGGTGTGCGATATAAATCTACGCTTTGATATACGTTATAAATCCAGGTATTAGTATATTATATATATCTAGGCTTTGGTATACGATATAAATCAAAGTTTGGTATACTATATAAATCTAGCTTTTGGTATACGAGATAAATCTAGGGTTTGGTATGCGATACAAATCAAAGTTTTGGTAAACTATATAAATCTAGGTTTTGGTATACGATATAAATCTAGGTTTTGGTATACGGTATAAATCTAGGTTTTGGTATGCGATATAAATCTAGGCTTTGATATACAATATAAATCTAGATTTTGGTATTTGATATAAATCTAAGTTTTGGAATACGATATAAATCTGGGTACGGGTATACTGTGTAAATCTAGGTTTTCGTATGCCGTATAAATCGAGGTTTTGCTATGTGGTGTAAATCTAGGTTTTGGTATACGATATAAATCTAGGTTTTGGTATACGATATAAATGTAGGTTTTGGTATTCGATATAAATCTAGTTTTTTGTATACGGTATAAATTTAGGTTTTGGTATGCGGTATAAATCAAGGTTTTGGTATGTGGTATAAATCTAGGCTTTGGCATACGATATAAATCTAGGTTTTGGTAAACGATATAAATCTAGATATTGGTATACTCTAGATTTTCGTATATGGTATAAATCTGGGTTGTGGTTTACGAGATAAATCTAGGTTTTGTTATGCTACAAAAATCTAGGTTTTGGTGTGCGATATAAATCAAGGCTTTGATATACTGTATAAATCTAGGTTTTGGTATACGATATAAATCTAGGTTTTGGTATAAGATATAAATCTAGGTTTTGGTATGGTGTTTAAGTCTAGGTTTTAATATACGATATAAATATAGGTTTTGGTATACGATATAAATCTAGGTGTTCGCATACGGTATAAATCTAGGTTGTGGTTTACGAGATAAATCTAGATTTTGCTCTACTACATAAAGCTAGGTTTTGGTATACGATGTAAATGTAGGTTTTGGTATACGGGATAAATATAGGTTTTGGTATACGGTATGAATGTAGGTTTTGATATTCGATATAAATCTAGTTTTTGGTATACGGTATCAATTTAGGTTTTGGTATGCGGTATAAATCAAGGTTTTGGTTTGTGGTATAAATCTAGGTTTTGGTATGCAGTATAAATCTAGGTTTTGGTATGCAAGATAAATCTAGGTTGTGGTATACGGTATAAATCTAGGTTTTGGTATACGGTATAAATCTAGGTTTCGCTATTCGATATAAATCAAGGTTTTGGTATGCAATATAAATCTATGTTTTGGTATGCGATATAAATCTAGGTTTTGGTATACGGGATAAATATAGGGTTTAGTATACGGTATAAATCTAGGTTGTGGTTTGCGAGATAAATCTAGGTTTTTCTATGCCACATAAATCTATGTTTTGGTATGCGATATAAATCTAGGTTTTGGTATGCGATATAAATCTAGGATTTTGTAAACGATATCAATCTTGGTTTTGGTATACGATATAAATCTAGGTTTTCGTATGCGATATAAATCTAAATGGTATAAATCTAGGTATTGGTATGCGATATAAATCTAGGTTTTGGTATGCAGTATAAATCTAGGTTTTGGTATGCGAGATAAATCTAGGTTGTGGTATACGATATAAATCTAGGTTTTGGCATACTATATAAATTTAGGTTTTGCTATGCGATCTAAATATAAGCTTTGATATACGATATAAATCAAGATTTTGCAATGCGATATAAATCTAGTTATTGCTACACCGTATAAATCTAGGTTTTGGTATGCAATATAAATCTAGGTTTTGGTATGCGATATAAATCTAGGTTTTGGTATACGGGATAAATATAGGTTTTGGTATACGGTATGAATCTAGGTTGTGGTTTACGAGATCAATCTAGGTTTTTCTATGCCACATAAATCTAGGTTTTGGTATGCGATATAAATCTAGGTTTTGGTATGCGATATAAATCTAGAATTTTGTAAGCGATATCAATTTTGGTTTTGGTATACGATATAAATCTAGGTTTTGGTATGCGATATAAATCTAAATGGTATAAATCTAGGTATTGGTATGCGATATAAATCTAGGTTTTGGCATGCAGTATAAATCTAGGTTTTGGTATGCGAGATAAATCTTGGTTGTGGTATACGATATAAATCTAGGTTTTGGCATACTATATAAATTTAGGTTTTGCTATGCGATCTAAATATAAGCTTTGATATACAATATAAATCAAGGTTTTGCTATGCGATATAAATCTAGTTATTGCTAAACCGTATAAATCTAGGTTTTGGTATGCAATATAAATCTAGGTTTTGGTATGCGAGATAAATTTAGGTTGTGGTATACGGTACAAATCTAGTTTTCGGTATTCGATATCAATCTAGGTTTTGGTATACGGCATAAATATAGCTTTTGATATACGGTGTAAATCTAGGTTTTGGTATACGATATAAATCTAGGTTTTGGTATACAGTATAAATATAGGCTTTGGTATAAGCTATAAATCTACGCTTTTGTATACGAAATAAATCTAGGTTTTGGTATGCCTTATAAATATTAGCTTTGGTATACGATATAAATCTCGGTTTTCCTATAAGATATAAATCTATGTTTTGAAATACGATATACATTTACGTTTTGGTATGCGATATAAATCTAGTTATTGGTATGCGGTATAAATCTAGGTTTTGGTATGCGGTATAAATCGAGGTTTTGGTATGCGATATAAATCTAGTTATTGGTATGCGGTATAAATCTAGGTTTTGTTATACGGTATAAATCTATGTTGTGGTTTACGAGATATATCTAGGTTTTGCTATGCTACATACATCTAGGTTTTGGTGTGCGATATAAATCTACGCTTTGATATACGTTATAAATCCAGGTATTAGTATATTATATATATCTAGGCTTTGGTATACGATATAAATCAAAGTTTGGTATACTATATAAATCTAGCTTTTGGTATACGAGATAAATCTAGGGTTTGGTATGCGATACAAATCAAAGTTTTGGTAAACTATATAAATCTAGGTTTTGGTATACGATATAAATCTAGGTTTTGGTATACGGTATAAATCTAGGTTTTGGTATGCGATATAAATCTAGGCTTTGATATACAATATAAATCTAGATTTTGGTATTTGATATAAATCTAAGTTTTGGAATACGATATAAATCTGGGTACGGGTATACTGTGTAAATCTAGGTTTTCGTATGCCGTATAAATCGAGGTTTTGCTATGTGGTGTAAATCTAGGTTTTGGTATACGATATAAATCTAGGTTTTGGTATACGGTATAAATTTAGGTTTTGGTATGCGGTATAAATCAAGGTTTTGGTATGTGGTATAAATCTAGGCTTTGGCATACGATATAAATCTAGGTTTTGGTAAACGATATAAATCTAGATATTGGTATACTCTAGATTTTCGTATATGGTATAAATCTGGGTTGTGGTTTACGAGATAAATCTAGGTTTTGTTATGCTACAAAAATCTAGGTTTTGGTGTGCGATATAAATCAAGGCTTTGATATACTGTATAAATCTAGGTTTTGGTATGCGATATAAATCTAAATGGTATAAATCTAGGTATTGGTATGCGATATAAATCTAGGTTTTGGCATGCAGTATAAATCTAGGTTTTGGTATGCGAGATAAATCTTGGTTGTGGTATACGATATAAATCTAGGTTTTGGCATACTATATAAATTTAGGTTTTGCTATGCGATCTAAATATAAGCTTTGATATACAATATAAATCAAGGTTTTGCTATGCGATATAAATCTAGTTATTGCTAAACCGTATAAATCTAGGTTTTGGTATGCAATATAAATCTAGGTTTTGGTATGCGAGATAAATTTAGGTTGTGGTATACGGTACAAATCTAGTTTTCGGTATTCGATATCAATCTAGGTTTTGGTATACGGCATAAATATAGCTTTTGATATACGGTGTAAATCTAGGTTTTGGTATACGATATAAATCTAGGTTTTGGTATACAGTATAAATATAGGCTTTGGTATAAGCTATAAATCTACGCTTTTGTATACGAAATAAATCTAGGTTTTGGTATGCCTTATAAATATTAGCTTTGGTATACGATATAAATCTCGGTTTTCCTATAAGATATAAATCTATGTTTTGAAATACGATATACATTTACGTTTTGGTATGCGATATAAATCTAGTTATTGGTATGCGGTATAAATCTAGGTTTTGGTATGCGGTATAAATCGAGGTTTTGGTATGCGATATAAATCTAGTTATTGGTATGCGGTATAAATCTAGGTTTTGTTATACGGTATAAATCTATGTTGTGGTTTACGAGATATATCTAGGTTTTGCTATGCTACATACATCTAGGTTTTGGTGTGCGATATAAATCTACGCTTTGATATACGTTATAAATCCAGGTATTAGTATATTATATATATCTAGGCTTTGGTATACGATATAAATCAAAGTTTGGTATACTATATAAATCTAGCTTTTGGTATACGAGATAAATCTAGGGTTTGGTATGCGATACAAATCAAAGTTTTGGTAAACTATATAAATCTAGGTTTTGGTATACGATATAAATCTAGGTTTTGGTATACGGTATAAATCTAGGTTTTGGTATGCGATATAAATCTAGGCTTTGATATACAATATAAATCTAGATTTTGGTATTTGATATAAATCTAAGTTTTGGAATACGATATAAATCTGGGTACGGGTATACTGTGTAAATCTAGGTTTTCGTATGCCGTATAAATCGAGGTTTTGCTATGTGGTGTAAATCTAGGTTTTGGTATACGATATAAATCTAGGTTTTGGTATACGATATAAATGTAGGTTTTGGTATTCGATATAAATCTAGTTTTTTGTATACGGTATAAATTTAGGTTTTGGTATGCGGTATAAATCAAGGTTTTGGTATGTGGTATAAATCTAGGCTTTGGCATACGATATAAATCTAGGTTTTGGTAAACGATATAAATCTAGATATTGGTATACTCTAGATTTTCGTATATGGTATAAATCTGGGTTGTGGTTTACGAGATAAATCTAGGTTTTGTTATGCTACAAAAATCTAGGTTTTGGTGTGCGATATAAATCAAGGCTTTGATATACTGTATAAATCTAGGTTTTGGTATACGATATAAATCTAGGTTTTGGTATAAGATATAAATCTAGGTTTTGGTATGGTGTTTAAGTCTAGGTTTTAATATACGATATAAATATAGGTTTTGGTATACGATATAAATCTAGGTGTTCGCATACGGTATAAATCTAGGTTGTGGTTTACGAGATAAATCTAGATTTTGCTCTACTACATAAAGCTAGGTTTTGGTATACGATGTAAATGTAGGTTTTGGTATACGGGATAAATATAGGTTTTGGTATACGGTATGAATGTAGGTTTTGATATTCGATATAAATCTAGTTTTTGGTATACGGTATCAATTTAGGTTTTGGTATGCGGTATAAATCAAGGTTTTGGTTTGTGGTATAAATCTAGGTTTTGGTATGCAGTATAAATCTAGGTTTTGGTATGCAAGATAAATCTAGGTTGTGGTATACGGTATAAATCTAGGTTTTGGTATACGGTATAAATCTAGGTTTCGCTATTCGATATAAATCAAGGTTTTGGTATGCAATATAAATCTATGTTTTGGTATGCGATATAAATCTAGGTTTTGGTATACGGGATAAATATAGGGTTTAGTATACGGTATAAATCTAGGTTGTGGTTTGCGAGATAAATCTAGGTTTTTCTATGCCACATAAATCTATGTTTTGGTATGCGATATAAATCTAGGTTTTGGTATGCGATATAAATCTAGGATTTTGTAAACGATATCAATCTTGGTTTTGGTATACGATATAAATCTAGGTTTTCGTATGCGATATAAATCTAAATGGTATAAATCTAGGTATTGGTATGCGATATAAATCTAGGTTTTGGTATGCAGTATAAATCTAGGTTTTGGTATGCGAGATAAATCTAGGTTGTGGTATACGATATAAATCTAGGTTTTGGCATACTATATAAATTTAGGTTTTGCTATGCGATCTAAATATAAGCTTTGATATACGATATAAATCAAGATTTTGCAATGCGATATAAATCTAGTTATTGCTACACCGTATAAATCTAGGTTTTGGTATGCAATATAAATCTAGGTTTTGGTATGCGAGATAAATTTAGGTTGTGGTATACGGTACAAATCTAGTTTTCGTATTCGATATCAATCTAGGTTTTGGTATACGGTATAAATATAGCTTTGATATACGGTGTAAATCTAGGTTTTGGTATACGATATAAATCTAGCTTTTGGTATACAGTATAAATATAGGTTTTGGTATAAGGTATAAATCTACGCTTTTGTATACGAAATAAATCTAGGTTTTGGTATGCCATATAAATATTAGCTTTGGTATACGATATGAATCTCGGTTTTGCTATAAGATATAAATCTATGTTTTGAAATACGATATACATTTACGTTTTGGTATGCGATATAAATCTAGTTATTGGTATACTGTATAAATCTAGGTTTTGATATACGGTATAAATCTATGTTGTGGTTTACGAGATAAATCTAGGTTTTGCTATGCTACATAAATCTAGGTTTTGGTGTGCGATATAAATCTAGGCTTTGATATACGTTATAAATCCAGGTATTGGTATATTATATATATCTAGGCTTTGGTATACGATATAAATCAAAGTTTGGTATACTATATAAATCTAGGTTTTGGTATACGATATAAATCTAGGTTTTGGTATACGGTATAAATCTAGGTTTTGGTATGCGATATAAATCTAGGCTTTGATATACAATATAAATCTAGGTTTTGGTATGTGATATAAATCTAAGTTTTGGAATACGATATAAATCTGGGTATTGGTATACGATATAAATCTAGGTTTTGGTATGCGATCTAAATATAAGTTTTGATATTCGATATAAATATAGTTATTGGTATACGGTATAAATCTAGGCTTTGATATACGCTATTAATCCAGGTATTGATATATTATATAAATCTAGGCTTTGGTATGCGATATAAATCAAAGTTTGGTATACTATATAAATCTAGGTTTTGGTATACGATATAAAGCTCGGTTTTGGTAAACGGTATAAATCTAGGTTTTGGTATGCGATATAAATCTAGGCTTTGGTATACAATATAAATCTAGGTTTTGGTATGTAATATAAATGTAAGTTTTGGAATACGATATAAATCTGGGTATTGGTATACTGTGTAAATCTAGGTTTTCGTATGCCGTATAAATCGAGGTTTTGGTATGTGGTATAAATCTAGGTTTTGGTATACGATATAAATCTAGGTTTTGGTATACGATATCAATATAGGTTTTGGTATTCGATATAAATGTAGTTATTGGTATACGGTATAAATCTAGGTTTTGGTATGCGGTATTAATCGAGGTTTTGGTATGTGGTATAAATCTAGGTTTTTGTATACGATATAAATCAAAGTTTTGGTTTACTATATAAGTCTAGGTTTTGGCATACGATATCAATCTAGATTTTGGTATTCGATATAAATGTAATTTTTGGTATACGGTATAAATATAGGTTTTGATATGCCGTATAAATCTAGGTTTTGGTATGCGATATAAATCTAGGTATTGGTATACGGTATAAATCTAGGTTGTGGTTGTGGAGATAAATCTAGGTTTTGCTATGCCACATAAATCTAGGTTTTGGCATGCGATATAAATCTAGGTTTTGGCATGCGATATAAATCTAGGTTTTTGCATACGACATAAAAACTTGGTTTTGGTATGCGATTTAAATCTAGGTTTTTGCATACGATATAAATCTTGGTTTTGGTATACGATATAAATCTAGGTTTTGGTATGCGATCTAAATATAAGTTTTGATATATGATATAAATCTAGGTTTTGGTGTGCGATAAAAATCTAAATGGTATAAATTTAGGTATTGGTATGCGATATAAATCTAGGTTCTGGTATACGGTATTAATCTAGGTTTCGGAATACGATATAAATCTGGGTTTTGGTATTCGATATAAATCTACATTTTGGCATGCGATATTAATCTAGGTTTTGGTATTCGATATAAATTGAGGTATTGGTATATTGTATAAACCTACGTTTTGGTATACGTTATAAATCTAGGTTGTGGTTTACGAGATAAATCTATGCTTTGGTATGCAATATAAATCTGGGTTTTGGTATGCGAGATAAATCTAGGTTGTGGTATACGGTATAAATATAGCTTTTGATATAACGTGTAAATCTAGGTTTTGGTATACGATATAAATCTAGGTTTTGGTTTACAGTATAAATATAGGTTTTGCTATACGGTATAAATTTACGCTTTTGTATGCGAATTAAATCTAGGTTTTGGTATGCCATTTAAATATTGGCTTTGGTATACGATATAAATCTCGGTTTTGTTATAAGATATAAATCTATGTTTTGACATACGAAATAAATCTACGTTTTGGTATGCGATATCAATCTAGTTATTGGTATACGGTATAAATCTAGGTTTTGGCATGCGGTATAAATCTAGGTTTTGGAATACGAGATAAATCTAGGCTTTGGTATGCGATATAAATCAAAGTTTTGGTAAACTATATAAATCTAGGTTTTGGTATACGATATAAATCAAGGTTTTGGTATACGGTATAAATCTAGGTTTTGGTAAGCGATATCAATCTAGTCTTAGTTTTGAAATACGAAATAAATCTGGGTATTGATATACTGTGTAAATCTAGGTTTTCGTATGCTGTATAAATCAAGGTTTTGGTATGTGGTATAAATCTAGGTTTTGGTGTGCGATATGAATCTAGGCTTTGCTACACTATATAAATCTAGGTTTTGATATACGATATAAATCTAGGTTTTGGTATACGATATAAATCTAGGTATTATACCAATACCTAGATTTATATCGTATACCAAAACCTAGATTTATATATGTATAAATCTAGGTGTTCGTATACGGTATAAATCTAGGTCGTGGTTTACGAGATCAATCTAGATTTTGCTCTACTATATAAAGCTAGGTTTTTGTATACGATATAAATGTAGGTTTTGGTATACGGGATAAATATAGGTTTTGGTATACGGTATAAATATAGGTTTTGGTATACGGTATAATTCTAGGTTTTTGTATTCGATATAAATTTAGGTTTTGGCAAACAATATAAATCTAGGTTTTTGTATATGATATAAATCTAGGTTTTGGTATGCAATATAAATCTAGGTTTTGGTATGCGATATAAATCTAGGTTTTGGTATACGTGATAAATATAGGTTTTGGTATACGGTATAAATATAGGTTTTGGTATACTGTATAAATCTAGGTTTTCGTATGCGGTATAAATCTAGGTTTTGGTATACGGTATAAATCTATGTTGTGGTTTACGAGATAAATCAAGGCTTTGCGATGCCACATAAATCTAGATTTTGGTATGCGATATAAATCAAAGTTTTGGTATACTATATAAATCTAGGTTTACGCATACGATATAAATCTAGGTTTTGGTAAACGATATAAATCTAGGTATTGGTATACGATATAAATCTAGGTTTTGGTATGATGTTTAAATCTAGGTTTTGATATACGATATAAATCTAGGTTTTGGTATGCAATATAAATCTAGGTTTTGTTAAACGATATAAATTTAGGTTTTCCTATGCGATCTAAATAAAAACTTTGATATACGATATAAATCAAGGTTTTGTTATGCGATATAAATCTATTTATTGCTAAACCGTATAAATCTAGGTTTTGGTATGCAATATAAATCTAGGTTTTGGTTATACGATATAAATCTAGGTTTTCGTATACAGTATAAATCTAGGTTTTGGTATACGGTATAAATCTACGCTTTTGTATACGAAATAAATCTAGGTTTTGGTATGCCATATAAATATTGGCTTAGGTATTCGATATAAATCTCGTTTTGGTATAAGATATAAATCTATGTTTTGAAATACGATATAAATCTACATTTTGGTATGCGATATAAATCTAGTTATTGGTATACGATATAAATCTAGGTTTTGGTATGCGATATAAATCAAAGTTTTGGTAAACTATATAAATCTAGGATTTGGTATACGATATAAATCTAGGTTTTGGTATACGGTATAAATCTGTGTTGTGGTTTACGAGATAAATCTACGTTTTGCTATGGTACAAAAATCTAGGTTTTGGTATGCGATATAAATCAAAGTTTTGGAATACTATATAAATCTAGGTTTGGGCATACGATATAAATCTAGGTTTTGGTAAACGATATAAATCTAGGTATTGGTATACGATATAAATCTAGGTTTTGGTATGGTGTTTAAATCTAGGTTTTGATATACGATATAAATCTAGGTTTTGGTATGCAATATAAATCTAGGTTTTGGTATGCGAGATAAATCTAGGTTGTGGTATACGGTATAAATATAGCTTTTCATATACGGTGTAAATCTAGGTTTTGGTATATGATATAAATCTAGGTTTTGGTATACAGTATAAACATAGGTTTTGGTATACGGTATAAATATAGCTTTTGATATAACGTGTAAATCTATGTTTTGGTATACGATATAAATCTAGGTTTTGGTATACAGTATAAATATAGGTTTTGCTATACGGTATAAATCTACGCTTTTGTATACGAATTAAATCTAGGTTTTGGTATGCCATTTAAATATTGGCTTTGGTATACGATATAAATCTCGGTTTTGGTATAAGATATAAATCTATATTTTCACATACGAAATAAATCTACGTTTTGGTATAAGATATAAATCTAGTTATTGGTATACGGTATAAATCTAGGTTTTGGCATGCGGTATAAATCTAGGTTTTGGAATAAGAGATAAATCTAGGCTTTGGTATGCGATATAAATCAAAGTTTTGGTAAACTATATAAATCTAGGTTTTGGTATACGATATAAATCAAGGTTTTGGTATACGGTATAAATCTAGGTTTTGGTAAGCGATATAAATCTAGTCTTTGGTATACAATATAAATCTAAATTTTGGTATGTCATATAAATCTTAGTTTTGGAATACGAAATAAATCTGGGTATTGGTATACTGTGTAAATCTAAGTTTTCGTATGCTGTATAAATCAAGGTTTTGGTATGTGGTATAAATCTAGGTTTTGGTGTGCGATATGAATCTAGGCTTTGCTACACTATATAAATCTAGGTTTTGGTATACGATATAAATCTAGGTTTTGGTATACGATATAAAGCTAGGTATTATACCAATACCTAGATTCATATCGTATACCAAAACCTAGATTTCTATGTGTATAAATCTAGGTGTTCGTATACGGTATAAATCTAGGTCGTGGTTTACGAGATAAATCTAGACTTTGCTCTACTATATAAAGCTAGGTTTTGGTATACGATATAAATGTAGGTTTTGGTATACGGGATAAATATAGGTTTTGGTATACGGTATAAATATAGGTTTTGGTATACGGTATAATTCTAGGTTTTTGTATTCGATATAAATATAGGTTTTGGCAAACAATATAAATCTAGGTTTTGGTATACGATATAAATCTCATTTTGGTATACTGTATAAATCTGGGTTTTCGTATGCGATATAAATCTAGGTATTGATATACTGTGTAAATCTAGGTTTTCGTATGCGGTATAAATCTAGGTTTTGGTATACGGTATAAATCTATGTTGTGGTTTACGAGATAAATCAAGGCTTTGCGATGCCACATAAATCTAGGTTTTGGTATGCGATATAAATCAAAGTTTTGGTATACTATATAAATCTAGGTTTGGGCATACGATATAAATCTAGGTTTTGGTAAACGATATAAATCTAGGTATTGGTATACGATATAAATCTAGGTTTTGGTATGGTGTTTAAATCTAGGTTTTGATATACGATATAAATCTAGGTTTTGGTATGCAATATAAATCTAGGTTTTGGTAGACGATATAAATTTATGTTTTCCTATGCGATCTAAATATAAGCTTTGATATACGATATAAATCAAGGTTTTGTTATGCGATATCAATCTATTTATTGCCAAACCGTATAAATCTAGGTTTTGGTATGCAATATAAATCTAGGTTTTGCTTATACGATATAAATCTAGGTTTTCGTATACAGTATAAATATAGGTTTTGGTATACGGTATAAATCTACGCTTTTGTATACGAAATAAATCTAGGTTTTGGTATGCCATATAAATATTGGCTTTGGTATTCGATATTAATCTCGGTTTTGGTATAAGATATAAATCTATGTTTTGAAATACGATATAAATATACATTTTGCTATGCGATATAAATATAGGTTTTGGAATACGAGATAAATCTAGGCTTTGTATGCGATATAAATCAAAGTTTTGGTAAACTATATAAATCTAGGATTTGGTATACGATATAAATCTAGGTTTTGGTATACGGTATAAATCTGGGTTGTGGTTTACGAGATAAATCTACGTTTTGCTATGGTACAAAAATCTAGGTTTGGTATGCGATATAAATCAAAGTTTTGGTATACTATATAAATCTAGGTTTGGGCATACGATATAAATCTAGGTTTTGGTAAACGATATAAATCTAGGTACTGGTATACGATATAAATCTAGGTTTTGGTATGGTGTTTAAATCTAGGTTTTGATATACGATATAAATCTAGGTTTTGGTATGCGAGATAACTCTAGGTTGTGGTATACGGTATAAATATAGCTTTTGATATACGGTGTAAATCTAGGTTTTGGTATATCATATAAATCTAGGTTTTGGTATACAGTATAAATATAGGTTTTGGTATATGGTATAAATATAGCTTTTGATATACGTGTAAATCTAGGTTTTGGTATATGATATAAATCTAGGTTTTGGTATACAGTATAAATATAGGTTTTGGTAGGCCATATAAATATTGCCTTTGGAATACGATATAAATCTAGGTTTTGGTATACGATATAAATCTACATTTTGGTATGCGATATTAATCTAGGTTTTGGTATTCGATATAAATTGAGGTATTGGTAAATTGTATAAATCTACGTGTTCGTATACGGTATAAATCTAGGTTGTGGTTTACGAGATAAATCTATGTTTTGCTATGCTATATAAATCTAGGTTTTGGTATACGGCATAAATATATGTTTTGGTATACGTGTTAATCTAGGTTTTGGTATACGATATAAATCTAGGTTTTGGTAGACGATATAAATCAAAGTTTTGGCATACTATATAAATTTAGGTTTTCCTATGCGATCTAAATATAAGTTTTGATATACGATATAAATCAACGTTTTGTTATGCGATATAAATCTAGTTATTGCTAAACGTATACATCTAGGTTTTGGTGTACGGTATAAATATTGGCTTTGGAATACGAGATAAATCTAGGCTTTGGTATGCGATATAAATCAAAGTTTTGGTAAACTATATCAATCTAGGTTTTGGTATACGGTATAAATCTAGGTTGTGGTTTACGAGATAAATCTACGTTTTGCTATGGTACAAAAATCTAGGTTTTCGTATGCCGTATAAATCGCGGTTTTGGTATGTGGTATAAATCTAGGTTTTGGTATACGATATAAATCTAGGTTTTGGTATACGATATAAATATAGGTTTTGGTATGCGATATTAATCTAGGTTTTGGTATTCGATATAAATTGAGGTATTGGTAAATTGTATAAATCTACGTGTTCGTATACGTATAAATCTAGGTTGTGGTTTACGAGATAAATCTATGTTTTGCTATGCTATATAAATCTAGGTTTTGGTATACGGCATAAATATATGTTTTGGTATACGTGTAAATCTAGGTTTTGGTATACGATATAAATCTAGGTTTTGGTAGACGATATAAATCAAAGTTTTGGCATCCTATATAAATTTAGGTTTTCCTATGCGATCTAAATATAAGTTTTGATATACGATATAAATCAACGTTTTGTTATGCGATATAAATCTAGTTATTGCTAAACGTATACATCTAGGTTTTGGTGTACGGTATAAATCTACGCTTTTGTATACGGAATAAATCTAGGTTTTGGTATGCCATATAAATATTGGCTTTGGAATACGAGATAAATCTAGGCTTTGGTATGCGATATAAATCTAGGTTTTGGTATACGGTATAAATCTAGGTTGTGGTTTACGAGATAAATCTACGTTTTGCTATGGTACAAAAATCTAGGTTTTCGTATGCCGTATAAATCGCGGTTTTGGTATGTGGTATAAATCTAGGTTTTGGTATACGATATAAATCTAGGTTTTGGTATACGATATAAATCTAGGTTTTGGTATACGGTATAAATCTAGGTTGTGGTTTACGAGATAAATCTACGTTTTGCTATGGTACAAAAATCTAGGTTTTCGTATGCCGTATAAATCGCGGTTTTGGTATGTGGTATAAATCTAGGTTTTGGTATACGATATAAATCTAGGTTTTGGTATACGATATAAATATAGGTTTTGGTATTCGATATAAATGTAGTTATTGGCATACGGTATAAATCTAGGTTTTGCTATGCGGTATTAATCGAGGTTTTGGTATGTGGTATAAATCTAGGTTTTTGTATACGATATAAATCAAAGTTTTGGTTTACTATATAAATCTAGATTTTGACATACGATATCAATCTAGGTTTTGGTATTCGATATAAATGTAATTTTTGGTATACGGTATAAATATAGGTTTTGATATGCCGTATAAATCTAGGTTTTGGTATGCGATATAAATCTAGGTATTGGTATACTGTGTAAAACTAGGATTTCGTATGCGATATAAATCTAGGTTTTGGTATACGGTATAAATCTAGGTTGTGGTTTTGGAGATAAATCTAGGTTTTGCTATGCCACATAAATCTAGGTTTTGGCATGCGATATAAATCTAGGTTTTGGCATGCGATATAAATCTAGGTTTTTGCATACGATGTAAATCTTGGTTTTAGTATGCGATATAAATCTAGGTTTTTGCATACGATATAAATCTTGGTTTTGGTATACGATATAAATCTAGGTTTTGGTATGCGATCTAAATATAAGTTTTGATATATGATATCAATCTAGGTTTTGGTGTGCGATATCAATCTAAATGGTATAAATCTAGGTATTGGTATGCGATAAATATCTAGGTTTTGGTATGCAGTATAAATCTAGATTTTGGTATGCAAGATAAATCTAGGTTCTGGTATATGGTATAAATCTAGGTTTCGGAATACGATATAAATCTGGGTTTTGGTATAAGATATAAATCTAAGTTTTGGTATACGATATAAATCTACATTTTGGCATGCGATATTAATCTAGGTTTTGGTATTCGATATAAATTGAGGTATTGGTATATTGTATAAACCTACGTTTTGGTATACGGTATAAATCTAGGTTGTGGTTTACGAGATAAATCTATGTTTTGGTATGCAATATAAATCTGAGTTTTGGTATGCGAGATAAATCTAGGTTGTGGTATACGGTATAAATATAGCTTTTGATATAACGTGTAAATCTATGTTTTGGTATACGATATCAATCTAGGTTTTGGTATGCAGTATAAATATAGGTTTTGCTATACGGTATAAATTTACGCTTTTGTATTCGAATTAAATCTAGGTTTTTGGTATGCCATTTAAATATTGGCTTTGGTATACGATATAAATCTCGGTTTTGGTATAAGATATAAATCTATGTTTTGACATACGAAATAAATCTACGTTTTGGTATGCGATATAAAACTAGTTATTGGTATACGGTATAAATCTAGGTTTTGGCATGCGGTATAAATCTAGGTTTTGGAATACGAGATAAATCTAGGCTTTGGTATGCGATATAAATCAAAGTTTTGGTAAACTATATAAATCTAGGTTTTGGTATACGATATAAATCAAGGTTTTGGTATACGGTATAAATCTAGGTTTTGGTAAGCGATATAAATCTAGTCTTTGGTATACAATATAAATCTAAATTTTGGAATGTGATATAAATCTTAGTTTTGGAATACGAAATAAATCTGGGTATTGGTATACTGTGTAAATCTAGGTTTTCGTATGCTGTATAAATAAAGGTTTTGGTATGTGGTATAAATCTAGGTTTTGGTGTGCGATATGAATCTAGGCTTTGCTACACTATATAAATCTAGGTTTTGATATACGATATAAATCTAGGTTTTGGTATACGATATAAATCTAGGTATTATACCAATACCTAGATTTATATCGTATACCAAAACCTAGATTTCTATATGCATAAATCTAGGTGTTCGTATACGGTATAAATCTAGGTCGTGGTTTACGAGATCAATCTAGATTTTGCTCTACTATATAAAGCTAGGTTTTGGTATACGATATAAATGTAGGTTTTGGTATACGGGATAAATATAGGTTTTGGTATACGGTATAAATATAGGTTTTGGTATACGGTATAATTCTAGGTTTTTGTATTCGATATAAATTTAGATTTTCGCAAACAATATAAATCTAGGTTTTTGTATATGATATAAATCTAGGTTTTGGTATTCAATATAAATCTAGGTTTTGGTATACGATATAAATCTAGGTTTTGGTATACGTGATAAATATAGGTTTTGGTATACGGTATAAATTTAGGTTTTGGTATGCAATATAAATCAAGGTTTTGGTATGTGGTATAAATCTAGGTTTTGGTATTCAATATAAATCTAGGTTTTGGTAAACTATATAAATCTAGGTTTTGGTATACGATATAAATCTAGGTTTTGGTATACGGTATAAATCTAGGTTGTGGTTTACGAGATAAATCTACGTTTTGCTATGGTACAAAAATCTAGGTTTTCGTATGCCGTATAAATCGCGGTTTTGGTATGTGGTATAAATCTAGGTTTTGGTATACGATATAAATCTAGGTTTTGGTATACGATATAAATATAGGTTTTGGTATTCGATATAAATGTAGTTATTGGTATACGGTATAAATCTAGGTTTTGCTATGCGGTATTAATCGAGGTTTTGGTATGTGGTATAAATCTAGGTTTTTGTATACGATATAAATCAAAGTTTTGGTTTACTATATAAATCTAGATTTTGGCATACGATATCAATCTAGGTTTTGGTATTCGATATAAATGTAATTTTTGGTATACGGTATAAATATAGGTTTTGATATGCCGTATAAATCTAGGTTTTGGTATGCGATATAAATCTAGGTATTGGTATACTGTGTAAAACTAGGTTTTCGTATGCGATATAAATCTAGGTTTTGGTATACGGTATAAATCTAGGTTGTGGTTTTGGAGATAAATCTAGGTTTTGCTATGCCACATAAATCTAGGTTTTGGCATGCGATATAAATCTAGGTTTTGGCATGCGATATAAATCTAGGTTTTTGCATACGATGTAAATCTTGGTTTTAGTATGCGATATAAATCTAGGTTTTTGCATACGATATAAATCTTGGTTTTGGTATACGATATAAATCTAGGTTTTGGTATGCGATCTAAATATAAGTTTTGATATATGATATAAATCTAGGTTTTGGTGTGCGATATCAATCTAAATGGTATAAATCTAGGTATTGGTATGCGATAAATATCTAGGTTTTGGTATGCAGTATAAATCTAGATTTTGGTATGCAAGATAAATCTAGGTTCTGGTATATGGTATAAATCTAGGTTTCGGAATACGATATAAATCTGGGTTTTGGTATAAGATATAAATCTAAGTTTTGGTATACGATATAAATCTACATTTTGGCATGCGATATTAATCTAGGTTTTGGTATTCGATATAAATTGAGGTATTGGTATATTGTATAAACCTACGTTTTGGTATACGGTATAAATCTAGGTTGTGGTTTACGAGATAAATCTATGTTTTGGTATGCAATATAAATCTGAGTTTTGGTATGCGAGATAAATCTAGGTTGTGGTATACGGTATAAATATAGCTTTTGATATAACGTGTAAATCTATGTTTTGGTATACGATATCAATCTAGGTTATGGTATGCAGTATAAATATAGGTTTTGCTATACGGTATAAATTTACGCTTTTGTATTCGAATTAAATCTAGGTTTTTGGTATGCCATTTAAATATTGGCTTTGGTATACGATATAAATCTCGGTTTTGGTATAAGATATAAATCTATGTTTTGACATACGAAATAAATCTACGTTTTGGTATGCGATATAAAACTAGTTATTGGTATACGGTATAAATCTAGGTTTTGGCATGCGGTATAAATCTAGGTTTTGGAATACGAGATAAATCTAGGCTTTGGTATGCGATATAAATCAAAGTTTTGGTAAACTATATAAATCTAGGTTTTGGTATACGATATAAATCAAGGTTTTGGTATACGGTATAAATCTAGGTTTTGGTAAGCGATATAAATCTAGTCTTTGGTATACAATATAAATCTAAATTTTGGAATGTGATATAAATCTTAGTTTTGGAATACGAAATAAATCTGGGTATTGGTATACTGTGTAAATCTAGGTTTTCGTATGCTGTATAAATCAAGGTTTTGGTATGTGGTATGAATCTAGGTTTTGGTGTGCGATATGAATCTAGGCTTTGCTACACTATATAAATCTAGGTTTTGATATACGATATAAATCTAGGTTTTGGTATACGATATAAATCTAGGTATTATACCAATACCTAGATTAATATCGTATACCAAAACCTAGATTTCTATATGCATAAATCTAGGTGTTCGTATACGGTATAAATCTAGGTCGTGGTTTACGAGATCAATCTAGATTTTGCTCTACTATATAAAGCTAGGTTTTGGTATACGATATAAATGTAGGTTTTGGTATACGGGATAAATGTAGGTTTTGGTATACGGTATAAATCTAGGTTTTCGCATGCGATATAAATCTAGGTATTGCTATACTGTGTAAATCTAGGTTTTGGTATCCGATATAAATCTAGGTATTGGTATACTGTGTAAATCTAGGTTTTCGTATGCGGTATAATTCTAGGTTTTGGTATACTGTATAAATCTAGGTTGTGGTTTTCGAGATAAATCTAGGTTTTGCTATGCCACATAAATCTAGGTTTTGGCATGCGATATAAATCTAGGTTTTGGCATGCGATATAAATCTAGGTTTTTGCATACGATATAAATCTTGGTTTTGGTATGCGATATAAATCTAGGTTTTTGCATACGATATAAATCTTGGTTTTGGTACACGATATAAATCTAGGTTTTGGTATGCGATCTAAATATAAGTTTTGATATATGATATAAATCTAGGTTTTGGTGTGCGATATAAATCTAAATGGTATAAATCTAGGTATTGGTATGCGATATAAATCTAGGTTTTGGTATGCAAGATAAATCTAGGTTCTGGTATACGGTATAAATCTAGGTTTCGGAATACGATATAAATCTGGGTTTTGGTATAAGATATAAATCTAAGTTTTGGTATACGATATAAATCTCCATTTTGGCATGCGATATTAATCTAGGTTTTGGTATTCGATATAAATTGAGGTATTGGTATATTGTATAAACCTACGTTTTGGTATACGGTATAAATCTAGGTTGTGGTTTACGAGATAAATCTATGTTTTGGTATGCAATATAAATCTGGGTTTTGGTATGCGAGATAAATCTAGGTTGTGGTATACGGTATAAATATAGCTTTTGATATAACGTGTAAATCTATGCTTTGGTATACGATATAAATATAGGTTTTGATATACAGTATAAATATAGGTTTTGCTATACGGTATAAATCTACGCTTTTGCATACGAATTAAACCTAGGTTTTGGTATGCCATTTAAATATTGGCTTTGGTATACGATATAAATCTCGGTTTTGGTATAAGATATAAATCTATGTTTTGACATACGAAATAAATCTACGCTTAGGTATGCGATATAAATCTAGTTATTGGTATACGGTATAATTCTAGGTTTTGGCATGCGGTATAAATCTAGGTTTTGGAATACGAGATAAATCTAGGCTTTGGTATGCGTTATAAATCAAAGTTTTGGTAAACTATATAAATCTAGGTTTTGGTATACGATATAAATCAAGGTTTTGGTATACGGTATAAATCTAGGTTTTGGTAAACGATATAAATATAGGTATTGGTATACGATATAAATCTAGGTTTTGGTATGGTGTTTAAATCTAGGTTTTGATATACGATATAAATCTTGGTTTTGGTATGCAATATAAATCTAGGTTTTGGTAGACGATATAAATTTAGGTTTTCCTATGCGATCTAAATATAAGCTTTGATATACGATATAAATCAAGGTTTTGTTATGCGATATAAATCTAGGTTTTGGTATACAGTATAAATATAGGTTTTGGTATACGGTATAAATCTACGCTTTTGTATACGAAATAAATCTAGGTTTTGGTATGCCATATAAATATTGGCTTTGGTATTCGATATAAATCTCGGTTTTGGTATAAGACATAAATCTACATTTTGGTATGCGATATAAATCTAGTCTTTGGTATACAATATAAATCTAAATTTTGGAATGTGATATAAATCTTAGTTTTGGAATACAAAATAAATCTGGGTATTGGTATACTGTGTAAATCTAGGTTTTCGTATGCTGTATAAATCATGGTTTTGGTATGTGGTATAAATCTAGGTTTTGGTGTGCGATATGAATCTAGGCTTTGCTACACTATATAAATCTAGGTTTTGGTATACG
The DNA here is from genome assembly GCA_963383655.1 of Bathymodiolus septemdierum. Taxonomy (NCBI): domain Eukaryota; kingdom Metazoa; phylum Mollusca; class Bivalvia; order Mytilida; family Modiolidae; genus Bathymodiolus; species Bathymodiolus septemdierum. The sequence goes on along the minus strand of OY726523.1, from coordinate 678,759 downwards.
ATATAAATCTAGGTTTTGGTATACGATATAAATCTAGGTATTGGTATAATACCAAGATTTATATCGTATACCAAAACCTAGATTTCTATATGTATAAATCTAGGTGTTCGTATACGGTATAAATCTAGGTCGTGGTTTACGAGATAAATCTAGATTTTGCTCTACTATATAAAGCTAGGTTTTGGTATACGATATAAATGTAGGTTTTGGCATACGGGATAAATATAGATTTTGGTATACGGTATAATTCTAGGTTTTGGTATACTATATAAATCTAGGTTTGGGCATACGATATAAATCTAGGTTTTGGTAAACGATATAAATCTAGGTACTGGTATACGATATAAATCTAGGTTTTGGTATGGTGTTTAAATCTAGGTTTTGATATACGTTATAAATCTAGGTTTTGGTATGCAATATAAATCTAGGTTTTGGTATGCGAGATAATTCTAGGCTGTGGTATACGGTATAAATATAGCTTTTGATAAACGGTGTAAATCTAGGTTTTGGTATATGATATAAATCTAGGTTTTGGTATACAGTATAAATCTAGGTTTTGGTGTGCGATATAAATCTAGGTTTTGGTATGCAGTAAGAATCTAGGTTGTGGTATACGGTACAAATCTAATTTTCGGTATACGATATCAATCTAGGTTTTGGTATTCAATATAAATCTAGGTTTTGGTATACGATATAAATCTAGGTTTTGGTATACGTGATAAATATAGGTTTTGGTATACGGTATAAATTTAGGTTTTGGTATGCAATATAAATCAAGGTTTTGGTATGTGGTATAAATCTAGGTTTTGGTATTCAATATAAATCTAGGTTTTGGTAAACTATATAAATCTAGGTTTTGGTATACGATATAAATCTAGGTTTTGGTATACGGTATAAATCTAGGTTGTGGTTTACGAGATAAATCTACGTTTTGCTATGGTACAAAAATCTAGGTTTTCGTATGCCGTATAAATCGCGGTTTTGGTATGTGGTATAAATCTAGGTTTTGGTATACGATATAAATCTAGGTTTTGGTATACGATATAAATATAGGTTTTGGTATTCGATATAAATGTAGTTATTGGTATACGGTATAAATCTAGGTTTTGCTATGCGGTATTAATCGAGGTTTTGGTATGTGGTATAAATCTAGGTTTTTGTATACGATATAAATCAAAGTTTTGGTTTACTATATAAATCTAGATTTTGGCATACGATATCAATCTAGGTTTTGGTATTCGATATAAATGTAATTTTTGGTATACGGTATAAATATAGGTTTTGATATGCCGTATAAATCTAGGTTTTGGTATGCGATATAAATCTAGGTATTGGTATACTGTGTAAAACTAGGTTTTCGTATGCGATATAAATCTAGGTTTTGGTATACGGTATAAATCTAGGTTGTGGTTTTGGAGATAAATCTAGGTTTTGCTATGCCACATAAATCTAGGTTTTGGCATGCGATATAAATCTAGGTTTTGGCATGCGATATAAATCTAGGTTTTTGCATACGATGTAAATCTTGGTTTTAGTATGCGATATAAATCTAGGTTTTTGCATACGATATAAATCTTGGTTTTGGTATACGATATAAATCTAGGTTTTGGTATGCGATCTAAATATAAGTTTTGATATATGATATAAATCTAGGTTTTGGTGTGCGATATCAATCTAAATGGTATAAATCTAGGTATTGGTATGCGATAAATATCTAGGTTTTGGTATGCAGTATAAATCTAGATTTTGGTATGCAAGATAAATCTAGGTTCTGGTATATGGTATAAATCTAGGTTTCGGAATACGATATAAATCTGGGTTTTGGTATAAGATATAAATCTAAGTTTTGGTATACGATATAAATCTACATTTTGGCATGCGATATTAATCTAGGTTTTGGTATTCGATATAAATTGAGGTATTGGTATATTGTATAAACCTACGTTTTGGTATACGGTATAAATCTAGGTTGTGGTTTACGAGATAAATCTATGTTTTGGTATGCAATATAAATCTGAGTTTTGGTATGCGAGATAAATCTAGGTTGTGGTATACGGTATAAATATAGCTTTTGATATAACGTGTAAATCTATGTTTTGGTATACGATATCAATCTAGGTTTTGGTATGCAGTATAAATATAGGTTTTGCTATACGGTATAAATTTACGCTTTTGTATTCGAATTAAATCTAGGTTTTTGGTATGCCATTTAAATATTGGCTTTGGTATACGATATAAATCTCGGTTTTGGTATAAGATATAAATCTATGTTTTGACATACGAAATAAATCTACGTTTTGGTATGCGATATAAAACTAGTTATTGGTATACGGTATAAATCTAGGTTTTGGCATGCGGTATAAATCTAGGTTTTGGAATACGAGATAAATCTAGGCTTTGGTATGCGATATAAATCAAAGTTTTGGTAAACTATATAAATCTAGGTTTTGGTATACGATATAAATCAAGGTTTTGGTATACGGTATAAATCTAGGTTTTGGTAAGCGATATAAATCTAGTCTTTGGTATACAATATAAATCTAAATTTTGGAATGTGATATAAATCTTAGTTTTGGAATACGAAATAAATCTGGGTATTGGTATACTGTGTAAATCTAGGTTTTCGTATGCTGTATAAATCAAGGTTTTGGTATGTGGTATGAATCTAGGTTTTGGTGTGCGATATGAATCTAGGCTTTGCTACACTATATAAATCTAGGTTTTGATATACGATATAAATCTAGGTTTTGGTATACGATATAAATCTAGGTATTATACCAATACCTAGATTAATATCGTATACCAAAACCTAGATTTCTATATGCATAAATCTAGGTGTTCGTATACGGTATAAATCTAGGTCGTGGTTTACGAGATCAATCTAGATTTTGCTCTACTATATAAAGCTAGGTTTTGGTATACGATATAAATGTAGGTTTTGGTATACGGGATAAATGTAGGTTTTGGTATACGGTATAAATCTAGGTTTTCGCATGCGATATAAATCTAGGTATTGCTATACTGTGTAAATCTAGGTTTTGGTATCCGATATAAATCTAGGTATTGGTATACTGTGTAAATCTAGGTTTTCGTATGCGGTATAAATCTAGGTTTTGGTATACTGTATAAATCTAGGTTGTGGTTTTCGAGATAAATCTAGGTTTTGCTATGCCACATAAATCTAGGTTTTGGCATGCGATATAAATCTAGGTTTTGGCATGCGATATAAATCTAGGTTTTTGCATACGATATAAATCTTGGTTTTGGTATGCGATATAAATCTAGGTTTTTGCATACGATATAAATCTTGGTTTTGGTACACGATATAAATCTAGGTTTTGGTATGCGATCTAAATATAAGTTTTGATATATGATATAAATCTAGGTTTTGGTGTGCGATATAAATCTAAATGGTATAAATCTAGGTATTGGTATGCGATATAAATCTAGGTTTTGGTATGCAAGATAAATCTAGGTTCTGGTATACGGTATAAATCTAGGTTTCGGAATACGATATAAATCTGGGTTTTGGTATAAGATATAAATCTAAGTTTTGGTATACGATATAAATCTCCATTTTGGCATGCGATATTAATCTAGGTTTTGGTATTCGATATAAATTGAGGTATTGGTATATTGTATAAACCTACGTTTTGGTATACGGTATAAATCTAGGTTGTGGTTTACGAGATAAATCTATGTTTTGGTATGCAATATAAATCTGGGTTTTGGTATGCGAGATAAATCTAGGTTGTGGTATACGGTATAAATATAGCTTTTGATATAACGTGTAAATCTATGCTTTGGTATACGATATAAATATAGGTTTTGATATACAGTATAAATATAGGTTTTGCTATACGGTATAAATCTACGCTTTTGCATACGAATTAAACCTAGGTTTTGGTATGCCATTTAAATATTGGCTTTGGTATACGATATAAATCTCGGTTTTGGTATAAGATATAAATCTATGTTTTGACATACGAAATAAATCTACGCTTAGGTATGCGATATAAATCTAGTTATTGGTATACGGTATAATTCTAGGTTTTGGCATGCGGTATAAATCTAGGTTTTGGAATACGAGATAAATCTAGGCTTTGGTATGCGTTATAAATCAAAGTTTTGGTAAACTATATAAATCTAGGTTTTGGTATACGATATAAATCAAGGTTTTGGTATACGGTATAAATCTAGGTTTTGGTAAACGATATAAATATAGGTATTGGTATACGATATAAATCTAGGTTTTGGTATGGTGTTTAAATCTAGGTTTTGATATACGATATAAATCTTGGTTTTGGTATGCAATATAAATCTAGGTTTTGGTAGACGATATAAATTTAGGTTTTCCTATGCGATCTAAATATAAGCTTTGATATACGATATAAATCAAGGTTTTGTTATGCGATATAAATCTAGGTTTTGGTATACAGTATAAATATAGGTTTTGGTATACGGTATAAATCTACGCTTTTGTATACGAAATAAATCTAGGTTTTGGTATGCCATATAAATATTGGCTTTGGTATTCGATATAAATCTCGGTTTTGGTATAAGACATAAATCTACATTTTGGTATGCGATATAAATCTAGTCTTTGGTATACAATATAAATCTAAATTTTGGAATGTGATATAAATCTTAGTTTTGGAATACAAAATAAATCTGGGTATTGGTATACTGTGTAAATCTAGGTTTTCGTATGCTGTATAAATCATGGTTTTGGTATGTGGTATAAATCTAGGTTTTGGTGTGCGATATGAATCTAGGCTTTGCTACACTATATAAATCTAGGTTTTGGTATACGATATAAATCTAGGTTTTGGTATACGATATAAATCTAGGTATTGGTATAATACCAAGATTTATATCGTATACCAAAACCTAGATTTCTATATGTATAAATCTAGGTGTTCGTATACGGTATAAATCTAGGTCGTGGTTTACGAGATAAATCTAGATTTTGCTCTACTATATAAAGCTAGGTTTTGGTATACGATATAAATGTAGGTTTTGGCATACGGGATAAATATAGATTTTGGTATACGGTATAATTCTAGGTTTTGGTATACTATATAAATCTAGGTTTGGGCATACGATATAAATCTAGGTTTTGGTAAACGATATAAATCTAGGTACTGGTATACGATATAAATCTAGGTTTTGGTATGGTGTTTAAATCTAGGTTTTGATATACGTTATAAATCTAGGTTTTGGTATGCAATATAAATCTAGGTTTTGGTATGCGAGATAATTCTAGGCTGTGGTATACGGTATAAATATAGCTTTTGATAAACGGTGTAAATCTAGGTTTTGGTATATGATATAAATCTAGGTTTTGGTATACAGTATAAATCTAGGTTTTGGTGTGCGATATAAATCTAGGTTTTGGTATGCAGTAAGAATCTAGGTTGTGGTATACGGTACAAATCTAATTTTCGGTATACGATATCAATCTAGGCTTTGGTATACGGTATAAATATAGCTTTTGATATACGGTGTAAATCTAGGTTTTGGTATATGATATAAATCTAGGTTTTGGTATACAGTATAAATATAGGTTTTGGTATACGGTATAAATCTACGCTTTTGTATACGAAATAAATCTAGGTTTTGGTAGGCGATATAAATCAAAGTTTTGATATAACATATAAATCTAGGTTTGGTATACGATATAAATCTACATTTTGGCATGCGATATTAATCTAGGTTTTGGTATTCGATATAAATTGAGGTATTGGTATATTGTATAAACCTACGTTTTGGTATACGGTATAAATCTAGGTTGTGGTTTACGAGATAAATCTATGTTTTGGTATGCAATATAAATCTGGGTTTTGGTATGCCAGATAAATCTAGGTTGTGGTATACGGTATAAATATAGATTTTGATATAACGTGTAGAACTATGTTTTGGTATACGATATAAATCTAGGTTTTGGTATACAGTATAAATATAGGTTTTGCTATACGGTATAAATCTACGCTTTTGTATGCGAATTAAATCTAGGTTTTGGTATGCCATTTAAATATTGGCTTTGGTATACGATATAAATCTCGGTTTTGGTATAAGATATAAATCTATGTTTTCACATACGAAATAAATCTACGTTTTGGTATGCGATATAAATCTAGTTATTGGTATACGGTATAAATCTAGGTTTTGGCACGCGGTATAAATCTAGGTTTTGGAATACGAGATAAATCTAGGCTTTGGTATGCGATATAAATCAAAGTTTTGGTAAACTATGTAA